>JAZAQC010000036.1:0-600000 GCA_036289425.1 Rhopalosiphum nymphaeae | reverse complement strand
TCAGAATACATTTTTCAAATTTTCGTAACGCTTTTCGTATATGAAATTGATATTATTGATTCTAAATGATTCATGGAGAAAATGTTGACCAAGATAAAAACCATCACACACCATGTGCACTATGTATAATAAATAATAATATATTAATACAATTTATATTTTATTTCGTGTAACGTTAATTTGTTTGTTGTTGGTTTTATTTGTTACACATTATTAGCTCATAAATTGTATTGTAAAACATTGACGTTCCTCGAGAATATATTTGATACCTATTAGAGTTTATAAGATTTATCAATTACTTCATATATTATACTTATATTATCCTTATCTACAATGTAAAAATACAATATCTATCTGTATAGCTCATAGTCGTAATTTGTTAAAAGGATGATTATTATTATTATGATTATTTGCTTATCTAGTTAATATATAATACATTTTGTATAAGAATAAATTAACATTTTTGTTTTGTTCGTCCTTGTTATATTTTATATTGATGGTAATTACATTGTATAATACGATACATTCATTCAATATATTATACATTATGTATTGCTATACGTTTATAACATGAAAACTTACATCAGTCATTTTTAATTTATACAAGACATATTATATAATTACAATATTATGGTAGCACGTATAGGTCCTCATCAAGTGAAAATAGGTTAAAACCACGAACTAAGATATTTCAGTACATATTATTATTTAATTATATTTTTAGTTCGTTTTTAAGAGTTATATTGTTCAACATTAAAATATGCAATATTAAAAATAAGGTACGATATAATATGATAACGTCTAACATATTATTAAAATTTCCAATGAAAACAAAAAATTAAACACACTTAATTACTTATTTATTAGTTATCATTTGTTTTCTTCGTGAGGTTCCGAGTATAATTATAACTTGTATGAGATCATTTTTTGATAACGGGATTATTAAACTTTCATATTTTGTTACAATATTCATTATCCAATTTTGATTTATCGATATTCCAAAAATCCGTTAACATCAAATCTTTATTTTTGTCATTTTGTACAGAGTTATAAATAAAAAATGGCTCAAATATTTATTTTATGTTTTTCAATACTACTAACTTTTCATAACTATGTCTATTGGTATTTATGATACAGACATAAGAGTAAATTTGTTTTTAGTTTGATATGTTATGATTCTAGTAATAATATTCTTTTATTTTAGTATATAATAATAAATAAGTAATTATAAGTTACTTACATCGGCTCCGTTAGATTTTCACAAAAAAGTATTATTTAATTTAAATCATTATTATTTTTCTAATAGTGCGGATTCAACTACATTTAGTGGATGGAACACCATTGAGTTAGACAAATTTGTCCCCAGATAGTCTATAACTATTCAATACAAATTTGTTTCCGGTAGTCTACACTTCTACAGGTAACATTCGAATTAGTTCTGATACAGTTATTATTGTATTTCAAACTGACGACTGTTTTACAGATTAAAACTTTACAGTATTGCTAATCAACCACTTATATAATAATAGAAGCATAATATATATTTACAACAAACAATATTTATTATTTTTGTAATTATGTAATGTATATTCAAAATGTTGGTAGCCACAATATTTATTTATTTATTCTGTTCTACAATAAACATTTTCTTTGCAACTGTTTTTCTTAACTTTAAAAATGCTCCAATTTTAAAAAAAATGTTCACATTAGATAAAAAATATTCGGAAAAGAATACAATTCTGGATTAAGTTTTCCATTAAAAAATTCACAAACAACATGCAATCCGTCATTAAGTAGATAAAAATTCTTCCCACATTCTTCAAATCACAATTATCAAATCTTAATAATATTACCTATTTGTACCTACGTATAAAAACATTGGGAACCAATTTAAACAGTTACACGATAATCAGATATTGATTGAGAATTTTTATTGGGAACCAATTCCGCATTTTCCAGTGGATATGAATGTTTTTCCGTTGCATATCTTTTTTATCAATTTCATTAAATTCATACGCGTGATACTTTACAGTAAACGAGCATTGTATTCTATTCATTCAACTTATAACTGAAACATCATCAATTAATTAAAGTTCCTTTTTGATTATATTCTTTGAATAGAAATAGTAAAGGTTTCTATGGTAAAGTAACATTGGTTAATTAGATGTTTTTTCGACAATGATAACTTAATAAATTTAAAGAATATTAAAAACATGTATATAGATATAAATAGAACATATTAATTTATTCATAAAATAATTAAAAGTTCTGCTTTACAGTACATGTCAGGTATATCTCGTCATTTCAATAAATTATATTGTCATATATTATATTATTCTTATTATTATTTATCATAACTTCATTTATTGTCATAATTGGCCATCAAAAATTAAGGCCCCCTCCCCCGAAAAAAAACCCTGGCTACGGCACTGATAATCACACCTAGCCTATACTTAGACAAACATACTTGACAGCGACCAGTTTTCGTTAGCTGGTGGTTAGGTAACACCGGTTTGTCTACACAGAATGGACCACGCCCCTTCGCATTAATCAGCAGCCACAGGTATATACTAATACTAGAATGCCATCTTCTCGTTATCAGTGAAACACGCCATCATATGCAAAAAATATTACTCGATAAATAAACGTTATCAGATATATAGACTAATATAGGAAAATTCTCATTTTTAAATAATAATAACAATATAATATATCTACAATATAATATGTATTATATTCATAATAGTCTAACATTGATAATATTTGTAAACCACCGCTAGCATGTGACTTAAGTAAGCGGCTACTAGATCGTGAGCTGCACCCAGATCGGTGAAGCTCAAATAAGCAGGCTCTTGGAGATGGTCGAAAAAGGCCGTTTTCGTCGAGTTGCTACACGCTTAGTATTCGATGGTCAACGGTACCGCTGCTTCAGTCATTTGCAGTGCTCTGATGTCAATCGTCGGTCGGTGGCTATAAAATGATGTTGCAACTAGAGTGTGGACGTCGTCAACTAGACTCAGTGTTGGACCCAGATAAAATTAAACATAAACTTTAAGAAAATTATCTAGATAAAGATAAAGAGGCCTTTTTATTTAGTTATCAAGATAAAAAAATAAACAATTTTATCTAGATAAATCGTTGGATAATTTTTTTTGTACATAAAATATTAAATACCTCATTTTCAAATTATTAGCCAATTATCTTCGTTTTGGATGTACAGAAGCGTCACGGGTCACGGGTCACGATAATCCGAAGGGAATTGAGGAAAGGGGTTTTTAGGATTACCGAATGGTAACGAATCGTTCGGATTACTTATGAACTTTGTTAAAATGTCTTGCATTCTAAATTAAAAATGTTTCTATTAATTTTTGTATAAACTATACTTCGTTCCAAAAGAGAATATACCAGTTCTACGCACTTTTTTTCCCTTCTACCGGTCTCTACCTATACCGTTATATGGGATATGCGCGTCGCCGGACGGAAACCGGTCACCGCCTATTGTATTCTCTTCTGGAACGGAGTATATTTGAGTACAATAATTATAACAATTTATTATATTTTTCTTTATATTAATTAAAATTATCATCATTATTTTAAATTATGTATAAGTATTTAAATAAAACGGCGGCGATGTACACTCAAAGCCATTCGGATTACCGCGTCTTTCGAATTAGCCTATGTGTTCGTATGTTCAGATTATCGCGACGTTACTGTATAGATGAATCAGTTATTCCAGATAATGTCATGACTAGTCTTCAAAAAACAGTCGTATTAATCTAACTTTTCGGTGATTAAATAAAAAATTATATTGAGAAATTAAATTAAAGATTTTAATTTAATTCAATGTTTTGAAAATAAAATTTAAAAAAATTAAGTTTATATAAAATGCTGATAATAGATATTTCATTATAATTACCGTTCGTGGCCGTGATAGAAAAACCAGCTTTGACTATGATTGGGTACTGCTGCGGTCGTATACGCATAGGTCGTATATACATTATACATCAATGAGTATCGAAGGTTGCCGCTGTAGGACCACCAGCGCTATACGTGTCAATCATAACATTACATTTTTCTTTAAAGGACATTCTAATAGAACGGCCTACTGGTAGGTTTTACAGTAAAATCACTATTTATAAAAATTAAAAAGGAGAATTTGTAATTGGCTCGTAAAAAAGAAGATTTTTGATGTATGATTTTAATCGTTCAATATTTAATGATGAATTTTAAATTTTTCATTTGAATTATTGAAAATCAAATTTATTACAGACATACAATTAACGGATTTGTTAAAATTAATTATTTTTACATTTTTAGTAAAATTATTCGACTATACTCCGTTCACCGAGAGAACGCAACTGGACGACAATCAAAATCCTTCATCGTTTTCGCATCACCCAACATCAGTCATGGCAACTATACCACATGGTAGAAGAAATTTAATTTTTAGATACGCAATCAAGTTGTGTTTTTTTGGTGAACAGAGTATAATAATAGATACAACTGAACTCTTTATGGGACGTTTTTAATAAGTGTACATCACCATTCTATCCATAATTTAAGATAATATTATACTACTTAGTCAACCTTATCCCCCCTCACACACACAGGCGCATCAAACATGCAGAACTTAACGTTAAACACATAAGAGTCGACTATTTAAAGTAAAATCAAGACCGGATCGAGCACAAGGTATCACACAACCTTGACATTGCACTCGGACCCAATTACGAACAAAACTTAAAGATGATTAATTCAAACAATGTTATATAATCATATTTAAAAAAATCGTTATAATCTAATTATTTATTCAATACGTAATATTATTTTATGACTATTGTTATTATTATTATTATTATTATATGCCTTTGTTACTGATGTTAAATTGTATTTTACGATCAATAATAAAAAAAATATATGTACAAAAAACCGTGTATTTTTATTTTTATAAAAGTATATATTTTTTTAATTAAAATAGTAATTTTTGTGTACACCTAACCTATAATCTATTGTAGTATAGCATATTATTATATGCATTCGTCTTGTTATCGTAACGTTATTATGACAGGTAAGAAATAATTTTATTATGTGCAACTTTTATAAAAAAATATTTATAAAATAAATATAGAAGAAAACTTTTATAATAAATGCTTTTTATGAGATTTGATTGTAGGTGACTCTATTTTTGAACACTTCACTTGTTATCGTTTGTATAACATAATAAGTATATTAAAGCCAATAAGTAAAACTAATCATTGTTACCCATCCGAATAAATTATGAAAATAAGATGCTATGATAATATGATATGAATAATAAATAAACGGTTGGTATATTTTTTATTTTTTATTATATAATTATTGTTGACTACCATAATATTTCGTCACTATAAATATTGAACTCATATTCGCATAACCTCGACCTATTGGTCTCAAATTAATAAGAAATCAAAATAACTATAAACTCTTGTTATTTAAATTAGGTTATTGTAAACAGTATTTTGTGTATTTTATATCCTTATTGGCCTCATATTACATAATAAGTATAATTTAATACACGAGTATTCATTCCTAATCATATACGATAGGTATGCAAGTACCAAATTGTTAGAAAAGATATTTTGTACTGATTTGTATATTATAAATATATAACTACATTATAAATATTGTACATATAGCAAGTTCAAACTTTTCATTTTTTGTTGTAAAAAAAATGTATTATTTAAAAATAATTTTTATTTCATTGTACTTACTTATATTTACCTATATATCAATATTTTCTAATCATTAAATAAATAGTATTCGTGGAATACTGCTGTTTAATATTTGAGGTTCATTTGATAAACTATAATTCTTTATGTTAAATATTATATGATTTATATAATGTTTTCGTATTGTACACTTGGTATACCTTGTAATTTAGTTAGGTATATTATGTTATCGTTATGTACATAAATGTATCATGGGTGCATCTAATATAATAATATAATTATGGTAATATTAGATCCTGAATTGGATTTCGTTTATTTAAATATAAATTTTTAACAAATACGTATAAAAATTACATCATGTGATTTCTCTGCGCTTCCTTATATCAGTTTCCAAAAGTTGTACGGCCTCTGGAAGGTTAAAGAAATTTACTCGCTCCTTAAAGCTTAATTTTGAAATTCTAGCAGTTTCGCTAAAATGAAATGTACAACATAATGTAGTTGTTTCTTTAACCACTTTTCAATACCTTATGTCTTCTGGTGTTTGGCATTTTACACAATAATATTTTTTTGTTTACATTCCAGAAAGCTTATCTAAACCAAAAACAATTAATTATTTTATTTTATATTTTATAAACGTTGTTTGTGTTATGTAAATACTTATCAAAAATAAAGATTATTTTAATGTTATTGTGTTTGGTTAAAATACCTTTCTAAATTATCTACATAAATATTTGGGTAAAGTGTCCCTGATGAGGAGGTTAGGCATAGTAAATATATAATTGTACACAAATGTCTATATCTACTATGAATCTATTTATTCCAAAAATATCAAAAAAACCTTTTCTAATAAATATATTTAAATTTCTTTATCGAGATTTTTCACTGAGTAAATTAAAAAGTATATATAAACGGTAAACTATAGTACGTATGAAACAAATTAAAAAAATTAAATATATAACAATAATCTATAGTTGTATAGACATGCAAAATTATACTTTTATGTTAAGTTTTTTTTGAAAAAGTTTACCAACCTGATAATAATAACCACTTAACACCTTAAAGTTTTAATGAATAAACTGCATAACACGAATAATTCAACGACCATTAAAATAATGCAATTAAGTGTAATGTTAATGCGCGTTCAATTTCATGATGGATTTTACCATGGAAATATATGTCCATCGTTTATACAATGACGATCGTAAACATAAATTCATCATCACTGTTGAACGTATTAAACACTGTAGTTAACCACAAATATTATGTTAATTCGATTTCATGCACGTTTTTGTCAATAACGTTACAAAAACAACGTATTATTATACTATACGACTATACCCTTCGCCTGTAACAATATTAACAATCCATGTAAAATTTATATTGTAAATTTGGGAGTTTATAAAAAAAATAAATTAGCTGTAGAATCGGTGGAATGATAAATTAATCTTTTAGACTATAATATGCTATTAATATTATATTATAGTCACAAATTTATATAATAAAACTTTTTTTATATAAATCTGTGATTATAATACACAATTTAGTATTTGAATTTTCTTTAGGTATACCTGTTTACTCGTATATAATTCTACTTCAAAGGAGTGCTCAGGAATTTTTAATTGGAAATGAGTTGTTGTGAAATTTTAGGTAGATTCTCTAACCATAGAATAACGTAAAAAGTATTGTTTATGATAAAGAAAATAACTACCTATACATTTTTTTTCAATTTCAAATTTTTATAACATATTATTATATTATTTAGAATTATTTTAATTATTTATTTTATGATTTTTTTTACATCTTTAGGATGATATCAAAGTTCTAAATTAATTTTGGAATAAGGGTTGGGTAAATTTATATCCAGTTTGATATTTGAAACTGATATACGCAAGTTTGTTTCTAAAGACTGTTGTGAAATGCATGATCTAAATTTGTTTTTTTATAATTTATTGTTGTGAAAATGCAGTTTCATAAAGATATGTCGATACGAAATACATTAATATAAATAAAGCTGCTTTCAAAATTAATGAATACTCTTGCTGTCGTCTTGACCAAAATTCAGTAAGTTTTTTTTTATTAAAAAATTCAATTTCAAGAGTTAAGTTGAATCAAATAAATATTTCACGGCCCACTAGTCACATAATTCGTGAGGACTTAAACGTTTATGTATATTAAACATTTTATTATATGCAATGAAATTTTCAAAATATTATGTAGATCAATTTTAAGATATTATCTATTTATAATATTTAACTTATTTACATTATTTCGCAGTATCTACACTTTACAGCCAAGTATTATTAACTCTAATTTAATAATAATATAATATAGTATAAATATATAATATTATAATAATTAAATACTAATAATGTAATATATTTTTGTAAACAATTATATCAACCTATTGTAATTTTAAAAGCAAAATGGTAACCGGACACTTATTTATACGATAAAAATAAACCAGGGAATATATTTTACAAGACGAGATAAGATTAAATTGATCAAAACTTAATCCTAAAAAAAATATGTGCATAGCACAAAAATTCAATTTATTGAATTTTTAAATTTAAATTATCACCCGCAATTGTTCATGAAAACTTATTACTTCTAAAAACCAATAATTTTAAATGTTTATAATATTATGATATTAATGACTATTTATTTATTTCTATTCGAAATTATAATAAAACTATATCATTACCCTTACCTACCTATTTAAATGTATAATAATAAATTATGTAAAATACTACCCCAGGGAAATATATCTCTCCTCCTTGACCCTTCTTTTTTAGCGATTTTTATTTGGCTATGACTGTGTTTTTTCCATTTATAACTTTATCAGTATAGTTAATAAAACCCTGGAACGTTTGGTATCGACAATTTGAGTCATATCTCCTCTCTTAAACATATCCTAAATACATCACTAGTAGAGCGGCACGCTTTTAATCTGACGGAAATAATTTGTCCAAATACTGAAAATTTTATTACAATTTCCGAATGTTGTTACAATTTGTAAAGTCCATACTTCATATCTCCCATCCTCCTCACCAATCTTATTTATTTTTATAATGGTGTGGAAACTGATTTATAAATTCTGGAAACTAATTTGCCAATATTTGCAAATTATTTATTAAAGGACTACGTAAACTTTAAATACATTTTGTTGATGGGGCGCCACTTCATATACTTATAATTTAAATATTATCAAACTTAAATAAAATAAAATTATCCATGCAATATTCTCTTGTCGCTTTTTATACTTAAATTTTGAATTAAGGTATAAATAATAGTGTTGTCATGTTGAGCAACGATATAATATTGTGTATCGATATCGTTCCGATTTTATTTATTAAATATACATAACATAGAAAAACACTTTAAAAATACTTATAATTCGTTTAGTATATGCTATGAACGCACAAGGTTAAAGGTGATTCAATATAAAATTACAATGAAGAACAGTGTGCGGTAAAATGTAAGACACAAACAATAAAAGTGCGAACAGTAGCACTTCGTCAACGTACACCATAACGTTTGCATCACAACATCACTAATAACAATATATACTATACATACTATTGTATATTATATAAGTATTATTAAGTATACATAATACACATATATATATATATATATATATATATATATATATATATGCGTGTGTATATAGTAGGTACCTATATATTTACCAACACATCGATCAGCTATAGTTTCCAAACTGTATTTTTTTATGGTTTTTAGTTTTTGATGAACACCTAGAAATATAGTGGGGACAAATTTTACGTAACCGCAACTGTTGTATCCGCCTTAGTGTATCCGGCTATGGGCAGGTACGTATAGCGTATACACACAATATATAAGGATAGTAATATTATCACTACAACGCCGATTGAGTTGGTAATCCACGGAGAAGACTTCGCTGCAGGTATATACTAGATCGTCTCTTCCAATAACGTAAGTAGCCATACTAAAATAATTCGACCTAACCATTTTTTTTTAGTTATTCATTTCGTGCACCGCCCAAACCGATAAGTGCAATGGAAACGGCCGGTGGTATAGTCGAAACATTTAAAAATGGTACGTTCTTAATTACCGGGAGTACGGGATTTTTGGGAAAAATACTCGTTGAAAAATTACTCAGGTCTTGTACCGTAAAAAATATCGCAATTCTCGTGAGGAATAAAAAAGGATTAAATGCCAGTCAGAGGGTTGCAGATATCTACAGACAGTCTGTAAGTATACGTAAACGTTTTTTTGTTATTAAATAATTTACATATTATACAAAAGCACGAGTTCATACCGCATATGTTTTGTTTACGTTTATTCCGATAAATATTATACTATAATTACAATTATATATTAATATCATTAGATTAATAATTATAATTTATAATATCAAAAGGCATTTATAGAATAATAAATTCTAAATAAAGATGCATTTGAACTCATGTGTAATATATAGTTAGTAGTTATATGTAGTATAGTTTTAATATGTTGAATTAAAAAAAAGAAATTAATAAATAACATACATATTTTTTTTTAAATTGTACGGATTTTGAAATCTCAACTGCAGGTTGTTAAAAACTGCGTTGAAAAATGGATGATGATTTGAAAATCTATTCAATATAATGTTTAACAATACAAAGCATTAATATTATATTTGAATTGTTTTACATAAGTTATAAGTTCCATTGTGAACAATATGTACAGTTCAAAAATGAATACTATGAAAATAAATATAATTAATATTACATAAATAAAATTAGTATTGTCATGAAATGAAATAAACATCTTTGTAATTCAAATGTTAATGAAATGTACATGTTAATATTTACAAACTAATAAGCTCGTTATTGCACCGTTGTACATTTATTTTTCAATTTTTGTACTGCTTTAAAATATATATTTTCATATTTATGGGATAAATATATAATAATATAACGCAATAGCTAATAATCCGTTATTCATTTTTGCATATTTTATTGTATTAATCTGTCATTAGATATTTTATAATTTATTCATAACAATAAAAATGTTCAACATTTCAACTTTTAAATTAGTAATTTAAATGTCAAAAAAAAAAAACTGTTTGTAGTTAAAAATTATTTGGGAAAAACTAAAAAAAACTTACGGAAAAATTAAGTCCTAAAATATTTATGCAATACTATGTTTTTGGTGTAAATTTGTTCAACATTAATCTGTATTCTTTATAAAAAAATATAATTAAATAATAAAACACTTGAATAAATTATAAAATATTCTTGGTAAAATTATAGGTTAGCATACACCACACATAATAACAGTTCAAAATTGTTGGCTTATTAATTATAAATATTAGATATTATTTAATATAATTAATACATCTTAAAAAGTATTATCGAATTCAAATTAAATACCAACATATCAATTACAGTTTCCTATTTAATGACGATGTATATGCTCAAAGCTTACTAGATATGAAACATTGTAATTTGTTTTAATATGGTACATATTGTAATAATATAATTTATTATAAATATACAATTTTCAAAAAAATTTACAAGTTTATATATTGATGTAGTTATGAGTTGTTAGATTATTTTTTTAATACCTATTGTTTTATAATTTTAATAGCTTTTCGACCGACTTCGTAATGAAAAACCTGATTTTATGAACAACATCAAAGTCATTGGTGGAAACATAGCAGAAGAATCTTTGGGTTTATCGACAGCTGATCGTAACTGGATTATAGAAAATGTGAATTTTGTTTTTCATTGTGCAGCTACGATCAAATTCAACGAACCACTGGAGTTGGCGGCAAAAATAAATATTCAAGGAACTGACAACCTCTTGACATTAGCATCACAGATGAGAAATCTTAAGGTATATGAATACAAGTCTGTACGTGATTTCATAGATATGATGTAAATACGATGCGGATATAAATGTATAATATACTGCTATATTGTAACACATAATATGTACCTACCTATACTATCGTTTGTATAAAACCCGTTTATTTCATTTACAATATCTATATGAAGACATTGAAGGCTACGAATAGTCCGGATAAAAATATAATATACGTCACGTATTGCATTTCGTAGGGGTTTGTACACGTGTCGACCGCTTATTCGCACTGCCCCAGGACTGAAATCAGAGAACAATACTATCCAACTCCGATTACGGCCATGGAACTAAAAAATATGTCGAGTGTAAACGAATTGACTGAATCTAAGTAAATATTTAATAGATTGTAACTACTTTGCCGATGGATAATTTTTTTCCGTCCTATGTTATTTACACGTGAATAATAGAATTTTAGGAAATTGGCCAAACACGTACTCTTTTACAAAAGCAATCACCGAAAATTTGATATCAACAAACGAAAACCGTTTGCCTATTTCTATTTTTCGTCCATCGATTGGTAAGTGATTTTGATCATAAAGTAAAATTAGTGATTAATTGTATAATATATAGAATAATTTATAATATACATAATTTAGGGGCAGATTGGATAGTCTGGAAAATTTTTAGATGCGACGCTACTCAACAATTATTTATTATTATTATTTTAATACTAAAATAATTAGTTTTAGTTTTATAAAATAAAATTACCCTCTTGATCTCGCCGACAATAATAATTGTAATATTATTATTATATGTATAATTTATATTGGATAAAAAACGGAATCTCTTTTACACTGCATGTTCACCAAAATTGGTTTCTAACCGCTTCTAAATTATTTACTATAACCGTACTTGAATCGATTACATACGTAATTATCTGTGACTCATTATTATCATAATGTATTTTATTTCTATCTTTTTATCTACACCTCATGCGGTTGAATATTATTTAGTAGTTAATAGCCAATGCAAAATTTAGTGAAAACATTGAGATCGACAAGTGTTAATCGACCACATGATATTTTCATCTGTTAGTAAACAAGATAACTTATACCATTTAACTACCTGCCCATATAATATTGTATAATACAGTAACATATTTACAATTTGGTTTTTTTTTTTTTGGGGGGGGGGGGTGAAAAATGTATCACATTATATATTTGTATGTATAATCAAATTATAAAATGAAATCAAACTTTCTGTTCTTATTTACTAAAATTAATCCCTAGGGGTAGAAACCTCCAGCCCTCCCCCCCCCCACACACACACCATAAATACGCTACTGCGTCCATGCAGTGGTGCATACATACACAAGACAAGAATTGCATTAGGTATTTATATGTTTTTATAAACCGTATTATGTCACACGTTTAACCGTCACCAAGTAGGAAATCTCTAGCTACACCACCGTATTCAAACCTGTAAATAAAATATGATTGATATAACTCAAACATCACGACATCCGCCATACACTCATAATCATATGTTAGTTATTACTCATTAATACTAATTTGTATAATATATTATAAAGTCGGATGCACGAACTCCGAACCTGAACCAGGGTGGTTGAACAATTTGAATGGACCAACAGGAATACTTACTGGTGTAATGGTTGGATTTTTGAGAACGCTACAACTTTCCAAAGACAAAATAACTGATATAATCCCAGCGGATTATACCACCAATGCACTGATCAGTGTTATGTGGGATACCGTTAAAAGGTAAATTATAATATTGTAATAATACATAATTATATGACTTATGATTTCTAGATAAAATTAGATCCAATATATTTATTGTAAATATAAACGAGATTAATTACACTATATTGTAATATAACAAAATAACAAACTGTATTATTCAATGACTTGTTATTTTTATTATTCATTTATATATTTATATATAAATAATATATATAATAATAATATAAATAATATTAATAATATTAATATATATATTATTGTATGTATTGATGTAGAAAAGTAACTTTTGCTCCGACTGGAGTGAGATAAGTCGTATACATAGTGCAAAACTATGATAATGTATAACAATATTTCATATTTTTTGTACGCGAGTATCAACATAATAAAATAATTTCGATGATTTTCAGATATCAAGACTGTAATCAAATAAACGAACAACCTAAAATCTATAATTACGTTTCAAGTATTGATAGCCCGTTAAAATGGTCTGTGTATATGGAAGGAATGAGCAAACCTTACTCTGTGTCTCCTCCTTTTAAATCAATGTGGTATACATTTCATATTTTGTATACAAACTTGTGGATTGGAGTATTATTGAAATTTTTTCTACACCGAATACCGGCAGCATTTATGGACTTATTTTTAATCATGACCGGAAAAAGTCCCAAGTGAGAGATTTATTATACCGGACCTGCAATTAATAAATATTTTTAACCATTTAAGTTAAGTTAAAAATAAAGGTCGGTCCTTATATTGTCCATTGAGTCACTCTGTTATGCAGTAGGTATCAAAAAGATCAATGTAATGAATTAGTTAATTTATAATTCAATAATACATCATAATATTGTATATGAAAAGAACTCTGAGCGGAAATAATTTATATAAAAATAATTTATTTTACTATTATTAGTATTACAGAAGGTTGATTATTATTTTTTACCAAAAACATTGAATTTATTATATAATTAATATAAAATTATTAGAAAAATACATATTATTATGTGTATTTATTCATTATTATCATTTTATTTTATTTTAGATACCTCATTCTATTAGTGTTATTAAATTTTAAGATCAATACCACTTTATAGTATTTTAACGAAAACAATGTGAATAGCACTAGGTTCATACTTCATAGTATTAAATAGATAGTATATTAAAATAAATCTACATATTATTTTGAAAACAATATTGCTAACATAAGATTCATGGTATGAGTAAATATTTTAAGGTCAAATGAATGGTTTTTTTAATTATAACAAAATAATTAACATCTTTAAAATATGTAATTTCGTCCAAATATAGATAAAAAATATTATGCTCACATGTATTTTCAATAATTTTAAATAGTTATAAAACAAACTCATATGAAACATTGTAATTATTTTTCAAACTTTTTAACATAATAAAATATTATTTTATCGACAACAATTGAAACAAAACGAACTTCGTCAAAATTTTAATTTTAAACGCTTATTAAAATATATTGTAACTGTATGTATTTTTGAAATTTTTTAGTTTTTAAATAAACAACTCTTTATGTCTTGTAAAGTATTTTGAAAACTTGTTTATTGAAATTTACGAAAAAAATAACAACTAAAAAAATTGAAACTATCTATAAATAGAAAAATATAATAGATAACATTTTTAATTTTGATCTCTTTAGAGTATAGATCAAATTATAGACAAGTATAGATCCAATTTTCTATACGAAACCACCCTTAACTACTTTTTCAATTGCTTATTGTGTATAACCATACACAAAATACACACGTAATTGTAAAACATTTATCACTCCGCTCAGAATCTGAAATATCAATATCACTTAGATGTGTGCCGTGACATCGCACACAGAAGGGGTCCGTTAAACATTTGTAAACATTTTAATAAAAACTCAGTGTAATTACCGACCTAAAAACTAAACCATATTCTTACTATTAATTACTCAAATTATATAATTATTATGTAATAATATGATTATTTTAAAATCGGATGAATCATTTTGGAACACTTAGTAAATTCAATATGTATACGTTTTGTTAATAATGATATTCCTGATTTAACGCCAATTTCACAAAATAATGACCATGTTAACAGAAATACTGCAAACGCGAATCTATATTGCATAAGCAATTTGGAAATCTATAATATTATTGTAATTGAAAAATGTTTTTTTATTTTATACAGAATGTTGAAAATGTATTCGAAGACAGAAGCCATGACAGATTTACTTAAAATGTTTACTTCTAAACAATGGAAATTTGACAACAGCAATACCAACGAATTATGGTCGTCACTAAGTTTAGAAGACCGCGATAAATTTCAGTTCAGCATGAAACATTTTAACTGGAAACAATATACAACAAGCTATTACTACGGGATTAGAAAACACATATTACACGAAGACTTGAGTAACATAGCCATAGCGAAATCTAGAAATCGAAAGTATATATTTTACTTATTATATTATTATATAAGAATATTGGTATCCTTATATAATTACATTTGGATGATAAACACTTAACTGTAATCTAGGAGGTGGTTGGATATGGTCTTTCACGTTCACAACAATAAAACAAATATTCTTATCATTATTTAATTGCATAGATATCAAAATAAATTAACAAAATATGAATAAATAAGTTGGATTAAAAAAGAAATCCATTAGTATATACCTACAGTACAAATATTCATTGTTATAGTAGGCGCCTATACGTATAAGATACATTCATCAAATTATAATTTATACTTGCAAATAATTGTTTAAAAAAAAATCATGTATCAATTAGACCTTTATAAAATCGTTATAGGTAAATGTACCAAAATGGCATATGTTCCAACAACGGTATATCCGAATATTTAATTCTAAATATTAAAATTAGACCAAAGTCGTTCAAAAGCTCCAAACGACAATCAACACATGTATTATTTTTGTTTTGCTGTTAACTACCGATGATTTATAAGTATAGGTACTTAATACTTACTACTTAGTAATATTAAATAGTAAATTATATACATATAATTTAGCACTTTGTTATATGCATTTTCTATTTAAATATTATTATTCTTATA
Organism: Rhopalosiphum nymphaeae; assembly: GCA_036289425.1. Lineage (NCBI taxonomy): Eukaryota > Metazoa > Arthropoda > Insecta > Hemiptera > Aphididae > Rhopalosiphum > Rhopalosiphum nymphaeae. Next base: position 583,628 of record JAZAQC010000036.1, on the reverse strand, counting down.
ATTATACTTAATAATACTTAACTAATACATATATAGTATATTATAAATTATCAGATGATTGATTACATTTTGAAATATTAATATTTCAAAAAAAATTTAACTTGTTTCAAAATATTTTTTTTGCATAACTTGGTATCATTTCTGAATAATATTGTTATATATCGTTACACCATTGATATTTTACACTTATATCATAAACATTTTGATACCTATACATAGGGTTCTACATTTTCAATTTGAAATATTTTTATATATATATCAATTAAATATTGAAAAATATTTTTTCTTCTTTTAAACATGTTCAATTCTAGATGATTAAAAATAATATTACACACAGAAAACATTGATAGTTAATATACGTATACAAAAATTTGAAATATAAATGTTTGATATTTTTTTCGTAGTATCTGAGAAAAGATTTCTAACTCACTAATCTAATACAACAACTTCCGAGCTCTAGTCCTTATCACTTATTAATTAGATCCTTATTGGCTATTATTATTATTATTATTATTATTATTATTATTATTATTATTATTATTATTACACATATTTTCTTTGTTTCATACAATAAACCAACTTTTAAAAATGTTCACTTGCAAGTTAACTTGACTATAAACATTAAACTTATAGATATATAATACATTTTTTTCCATTAAAAAAATTCCATACATTTTTAAAATCCTACCTATATACATTTATATTAATATATTTTGGCACTTTTGTATCATATATCTTTAAAATTATATCATATACCCGCCTATAATATAAGTACCTATGCTATTATCAGTTTTATCTGTACATTTTATAATTGTTTCATGTTTAAAATCTATTATTTAAATATCAATAATGCATGAATCTTTTAAGCTTATAAACACTTTTTGGTTAAGTTATGTACTTAACGTTTTTAAAAATACAAAATGTCAAAAGAATCACATTTTGTCCTATTTAAATTTTACACGTATATTGATTTATTTATTCTTTAAAATTTTCAGGTTGTTCTGGCTGCATAATATGTTAATTGTCATTATTATCTTTTTCGTTTTACAATTGTGTTGGACGTGTATAAAATATTTATGTACTTTTTAAATTAAATGTACAGTTTTATCAATTTATCGGCTATATAATTAAAATATGATAAATTATGATGTTACAAATTATAAATTGATATTATATTCTTTATAAGTGAACATCAATATTTTGTCAGTACCTACCTATAATGGCTGTAATTCGTATAATTAAACCAACCATATTATGTATTAATATACCTACTTATATAATAAATTGTGTATAGAGACACCGGTATTCGAATTTCTTATTTCATAATTAATATACCTATAAAGCGGTATAATAATATTATAGATATAATAAATATTAGTAGTGGTTGTGCCAGAATACATTTTTAGGACTGGTCAATGGTCACTATAACATATAAAAGGCCAATGTACATCACATGCACATGTTTTTAAGTTTGTGTCAATACAAAATGTAAAAAAAGGAATAGATTCAAAATATGTTAAAAAGAATTTTAATTAAAAAATATAGAAATAAAAATTAACTTCTACAAATTTCATAAAAATCATAAAAATTTGCAAATTGATTTGTATAGGTAATAATTTATAAAACGTTCAATCTTTATATCTAATACTTGGAAATGTAATTAAAATTTCCTAATAATTGCAGTTCATATTGAAACCAAAAAAGGTAGGTAAGTGAGGTTTGTGTGTTGGTGTCATGGGCGATGGATAATTATTCAAGCTATATTAGTATATCACTGAGTAACAATGTATTTACAATGTTTTTAACTTACGCGATTTTGTCAAAATTCTAACTTTTAAACGCTTATAAAAAATTATTGACAATATTATTGTGACTATAGATTTTCGATATTTTTTAATTAAGAAATTAACAACTTATAAGAAACTTAGTATTACAGTTTCAAACATTTCTACCCAGCGAATAATTTTTAATCGACATTTATAAAGAAATAAAAACAAATTACAAATTTCTTATGCCTATAATAAATAGTTCTCAAATAATCGAAATATTTCCAAAATTATTTCGTAAATAAAAAACGATAACGTTAACATTCTGTGAAAAATACCTACGGATATTACGAGATATGAACAGTTATTCGAATTACATCGAAAAAACAAAATTGGTTATGTAGAAAATTATTTTGCGCAAAAATTCCCATTTTCCTTTAATTTTTTGTTTGTTTTTTCCAATTACAAAAATAAGTAGATACTGCCATACTGGCCATTTATAATTTTGACCTTTTTGAAATACAAATTAGGTCTATTCTTAAATGCACAAACAACCAGTTTTTTGAAAATTTAAGCATTTTATCGACAACTGATCGTGTACTCACACACACACACATAAAAATAAAAATACATATCATAATACACTACCATGTCCAAACGCCTAATACAGATTAAGAAATTTATTATAGATGGGCGTGCGGGTACCAAATTTTATCGTAATTTTTCCCATGAGATAATACAGACCAATGGGCCAATGACAAAATCAAACAGTCAGAGCCATTAAGTCAGTAGGGAATCTTATTTTATTGTACACGAGTACGTAGGTATTCGTATTCCGCGTGATAAATAATCATGTATATTAAATACACAAACGAATAACACGGTATTACACGAGCAGTGTCCAATTGAACCTTATGTTCTTCAATTCTTGGTGCTCATTGCAGGTATTCATCGCCTAAAGATTATATAATTGTTTGAACTAAAATTTTCGTGAACAAACATTTTAAAGTTGCATTAAGTGGGTACCTACTTTAGGTAACTTACATCATTCGAAGCAGTGACTACGTCAACCAACTCTATGAGTGTTTACTGTATCTCGCTGCTGCTGTCGCTGTCACTTCTGCTTTTTTGGCGGTGGCGCCAGTGGCATGCGCCTAGGCGCGATTAGGGCTAGAAATACATAGATTATTTAAATATATTCTAATTAATCACATAATGAACAATGTCCTTTTTAACACTCACCCGTGCACTGTCAAACTAAGTGCCACGTCCTTTAGCACCTATAGCATTCTAAAACATCAACAAAAAAAAAAATATATATATAAATAATAAATATTAGTAAAAATTAACGATTTGCTTATATTATTATCTACTCGCTTAGTCACTTCTGTCCCGTTTCGATTTTTTTTTTTTTTTTTAATAGCGCCGTAAGCTGAGCTGAACACTACCTGGTTACCAACGCTGTTGAAATAATTGTAGACGTTATGAACGTCAGGTTCATTACTAGAACAAATATTAAGGATATTTTGATAATTGATTTTCGCATATCGACATATCAATATGACAGTCCGTTATACACAAGATAAAAAAGACTTCCACAGTTACAAAGCTTATACTTATTATGCAATAATTATTCTTAAGAAGAATATAATATAGAAAATTGTTAACCGACCTTTTCTAAATTCGGTCAAAACACTTTTCAGTTGAAAAAGGAAGGATTTTAATCTTTTTGAAAAAAATTATGCTTATATACATTTTTTATTTACTACATTAGGTATTCTGTACACATGTTTAGGCACAACAAAAATCATATAATCTCCTCGCTCAAAATCGAAAATCATATAATATAATATGATCTAAGTAAATGTGCATAGCATAAAATTAAAAAATATCCTCTCACCAAATAAAAATGTTAAAAACTTGGCGTTTCACTAAACTAATGAAGTGTGTTATAAAGAACAAAAAAAAAAAATTTACCACTAACCACGACGAGGACCGATTGTACCTACGGTATAACTCTAACAATTATGTATTAAGCAATCATAAATGTACACTTACTTCTTATAAGGTGTCCGGAACCAAAATGAAATGCACGGTGACCAGTAAATATTGAACAGATGTTCGCAATTTGTTCCCCGGCTATATATGTTAGCGACAATAGGTATAGTAACATAGATCCTGTGATAATGGACGCTTTCGCGTAAGAAACGTCTGGAAACACTACTCGGTAATATGACTTATTAAATATAGACCAGCGGTTTTACCTAAGCTACTGGAAAGATATTTTATATTATAAAACGATTAGATAACATTGATTTGTACAATTCATATTCTATAGTCTGTACCATTATATCATTACAATAGGTATATTTTAGTTTTACCTTTCAAATATTAAATACGTACTACATAATATCATAGTATTATAAAAACAAATATACACTACTTATACATCAATAATTATAACATCAAAAGCATCCTCCACAAACTCTGATTTCATTTGATGGACATTCCATTGGAAATGTATGCAGTTGTGTGTTCGGTGATTTGATTTACATACACATATTTAGTATGTACGATGATAATAATGAATCTGTAATGAATACAATGGATGTTTAAATGCACATTAATATTATGTTACAATGCTCCATGGTTAAATTTACTTACGCGTACCTATACAATTTGTATTTTTGTAAATTAATGAAATTAATATCAAATTCTCTAATAATGCTGTAGCGTTCAGGTACTGTGTACTCAATAGTCATTACTAGGGCTAGGATTTCTATGTGCAGTAAAACATTATGCAAAAACATTTTTTTTTAAATATTAGTTTACATTATCACTTATTAGTTATTGTTGTTACATGCTATTATTATATGTTTTTAAATTTTCTACTGTGAACGACCGGCGATGAGATCGAAGAATATATTTGTTACTCCTTTCCACATCACACGATGTTGTTATAGAGAATATTCAAATGACGCGATTTGTCCCGAGTTTAAAGTAATATTAACATATTTTTCTTTGGTTTCATATTCGCCATTTATATTGCTACACATTTTTAGAAGTGTCTTATTCGTCTTTAATAGCAAGTAATTTTAGATAGGTAGTATATATTTACGACAATTCGACAAATAACCCAGTAATTTATTATAGTCGTTGATTAAATAAATACCGTTTTAAATTAACAAGATTCTCATCAAAAACTTATTATGCAGTTATATGAATTGTGTTTTAAATATTATGCAAAAAAAATCGTTCTATTTAATCGAGAATAGGGCAAATCGAGGACATGTCTGACAACCAATCAATTTAGATTTAAGAAAAATAACCATGCAAATGCATAGAAATCCTAGCCCTGCTCATTACATATAATATTTCACCTATGGCTCATATTGATGATTTTCGTCGTTGATTACCGACTGATTAACATTCAAACACGCGATTCGACTTTAACTTTTTTACCAACAGAATAGCATTCGACCATCGACGTTAGGAGGTAGGATAATCCACAGAGATATATGACAAACATTTTATAGGTATATTTCGAAATTTGAATTTGTGTAAAGTTTTGAATTCACTTATTTCGCATAAAAAATATCCACTTTTCGGGCAGGCCAATTAAAAAAAATTGCTCAAATCAAAATAATATTGGATTTTATCGTTTTAAATACCTACGGAAATAGCAGATATACTTTGCTATTTGTGATCTCAATGGCGCTACTGATTATGGGTGATCGGTATCGCTATTATAACATTACGTTTTCCGTACAATTTCCTATCAGAGATTATGTAATGCAATAGTAATAATGATTTAAAAACAATTTAAAAATTATTCTATAAAAATGTAAACGTGGAAATAATATGTTACGGCTATCGCCGTTCGTCGTATTATGATATCCTAAGTTTTATCCGTGTACGGTAACGTTGATTATGTCAAAACATCAGCGAAATCGTTGGCAACCACTAGCTGTGGTTGGGTTAAAAAGGCGGACGAAAAAAAAATTCAAAAATTGTGCGAGGTGGAAATTTGAGCCGTTCGTACGATGGTTTTATGTTTTGTATTTATAACTTGAATTGATAATTAGAAATTAGGGTTTTACAGTTGTGATCAATGCGCGATGGAACGCATATGAAGACGTGTGTGTGTTCACCATACGGCGAGATTGGTACAACACGCGCTCGAGCACCTCTGACGAATAGCGTCGTTCGACTGGGTTTATATATAAAGCAGCACGACGGCGAACGTAACAAGGGCGAGCAGCGGTTAGAATCTCTATGTTTAACGCTGACTACGGTGTCTGCCAGACTGCGCCACTCGTTCAAACTGTCCAGTTTCCATCAGCTCTGTCATTTTTTGAAACACGAGTATCCCCCACCTCCCGTGACACGTATTTTACTGCTATAACATGGGATTCAGGCTCCCTTTACCGGACTATGTAAGTTGCCCCAAATGCCAATACCGTAAAAAAGAAATAGCCAACCAACGCGTGCATTACAGTAGCTAAATATAGTGTAATTACCTGTGTTCCCTTTTTCTAAAAGGCTTGTTTGATTTCTTTCTCCCTTGCACTAGCTATAAGTAGTTTACTATTAATGGCTAGGGACAGACCGAGTTGTATGACATACATATCCCACTCAATGCGTGTCGCGATCATTTTACGGTATTATCCCCACCGACCACCCACAAAGGAATGACTTTCACACTCACCATGTACTAACAGTACAATTGGAAGACAGTCAAGAGATCGCTCTTATTATGTTAGTTTCACCATCTATGATTCACATCTCACTGTATCTTTAGCTCACTGTATCTTTAGTCATGGCACACCATTCAAACATTATTATAATTATGTATTTTATTTTATTTCACTGATTGTCTTAAATGTTATTACTAAATACATGCTAAGAACGATAAAAAGATTTATATAGAAGAAAGAAGTTTTGACCAAATTGACATTCTGTATGTCTGTCTGTGGTAATTTAAGAAGTTAACAGTTTTGTTTAAAGAATAACGCAGTTTATTTGTTTCACAAAATTATGATAAAATATACAAAACTAAGCGTTGAGGACTTCAACAATTGAGTCACAGACTTCTATACAATACTGTATCACTGTATTATATAAAGGTCTAAAAATTTGACATACAATTTTATTTTTTAATTAAGATAATCATTGTTTTTAAGCCAATATTAATAAAACTTCAATATATTTTAACCAGACATTAATTGTGCTAGTGTATAGTATATGTTTTTTAATCACACTCCAGTCTTTTCGACTGCATCTTAATTAACAAGTATAAAAGAAGTAATTTCATTTATTTTTTTATTGACACAAATCAATGTCATAAAACATTTATACTTTGTAGTTTAGTTTAAAAAAATATGAAAACTATTACCAAATAATTTACAAAATATTATTTACTTATAACCAATTTAAGGATATTTTAGAAAAAAAAAGTAGAATAAGAAAACCAAAATAATTTAAGTAATAAAAAGATCAATTAAAATATTAGCTTTATACATAAAAGTTAATAATCACTTCATCATTTTATAAATAATACACAAATATAAGTCACTAATAATTAGTTGACAGTACCCATAATCCATAATATTATGGTTTTCTATATGTATTTTTGTTTTTTATTTATTAAACTTTAATTAGTTTTTTAATAAGCATATTAAGTATTAACTATTAACTATTAACTATTTAGACGTGAATATCAATGAATTTATTTTATATTTCTTAACTCTAGCGCAACTAACATCAGGTTAATGGCAATCGGAGACAATTACTTTTGACAACACTTAAAAGGTGCAATGAAAAAAAGCATAAAAAGAAAGCTAACAATAAATTTGTGTTAATTTTAAAAAGATAATTGTCGTATATGACCTAAAAATAAATGAAAATAATCTATTCAGAATATTTATATTGTTAACATTTTCATCTGAAAATAATAAAGTAATAAATGGTGGATTGTATTCTACCCACACTTGGCTGTAGCCAAATATATAAAAACAATCTGTCCATGTACAACAAGTAAGTAAATTTGATGATTCAAAATCATAAAATCAAACATTAAAAGTTGTACATTCTCTATGTAACATAAACACAACATATTATACAATACTTGATATTGTCATACACAATTAAATCTAATATATTATGTTTATTTATGTAGCTATATGAATGTCATACATAAACAAATTTATTATTATTATATGTAATATATATATATAATTATTTGTAAATGTTAAGATAAAAAAAAAAAAACATGACCATAGCTCAAAAGTTCTACATTTAAATAATAAGAAAATAATTATAAATATGAATATATCAGATTTAGAAAAAAAAAATGAAGACGAATAATTTCATTAACAGTCATTATAAAATCACTTGGCCTTTCGTTTATCCTCGGAGTCTTGAGCGCGACTGGTACGCCATGAACTTCCTCCACCCTGTCAATGATAAAGCATTTAATATTTATTTCATAAATATAGAAAAATTAGAAATTAATATGTATACTGAATTCAAAAATATTAGTTTACTTGATCATTGGATGAAGGTATTTCTCGCTTTCTAGGTGTGTCCCTGTCAAAAGCAGAACGAACTCCATCTCTCGAACCATCTTTGAAATTTTTATCAAAAGCACCACCACTACTGGCACCTCCACCACGATTCCAACCACCACGGTCATTGTCTCTTGAACTAAATACTCCTCCCTTGCGTTCTTCATTGCCTCTACTAAATAAGGATCGACGTTCAGGTGGTGGACCATCATCCCTATTTCGTGCAAATCCTCCTTCTCTTCTATCCTTATTATCTCGTGTAGAGCCAAATAATTTTTGATCATCTTTGTTTTTATCCAAATTTCTCCAAGAAGACGATGTTGAATTTGATGACGAAAGGCTTTTATTTTTCTCTTCCAATTTTCGTTGTACTTCTTCTTCTTTTTTACGTTGAATTTCAGCTTGTCGTTCAAGTTGTTCTTGACGAGCCCTGGACAAGAAAAAAATATTAGCATACACAAAAAATTTTTTTTTCACTAATTATTTAAAAGTTTTATTTATTCATATGAATGCATTTATAGGTTTATAATAAACATTGGATCAATAAACAGTGCATTCAATTTTGATTTTTTAGAACAATGCAATTTAAGTAGATAATTTATTTCATATAACAGATACTTCAAAGGTGAAACTTTGATTTTGCATTTTTAATATTTTTCTATTTTTTGAGCATTTATATTAAAACTATATTCAAAATATTAAGTATACTAATGAAAATTGTTTTCATAGTATTTGCTTTAGTTTTTCATGTATTTATCAACTGTATATAATGTCATTAATTATATATATGAATATAATAACATCTTTATTTATCTCCCATGATCATGTAATGTCTTGATAGGACTAATAAGAAACAAATAAATGGTGAATTGGAGATACATAGAAATCGCTTTCCTTTCTTGCATATTGTTTATTAATTATATCTAAAAGTTTTTCATTATGTTTTTGAATGATCAAACAAGTTTATGTTTAGTTATAATAAAGTTTTAAAAGTACCAAAAGTTAAAACATACTTTTCTTTATGTTACATTGCAAGATTACAAAAAAAATATGTTAATATTTTTAACGCATTATTGCGTTAAGAATCCTTTATAGAATATAAAAATAATTGGTTAATAATATTCATGGTATTTAAATTTGGCCTATAATTATTTTACATTTTTCATCAGGTTTCCACAAATGTAGATAGTTAATACTTACAAATTAGCCAAACGCTCTTCTTCTTCTTTTTTCTTTTTTTCTTCTTCTTCTTTTTTCTTTCTTTCTTCTTCCTTACGCAACCATTCTTCTTCTTCTTTACGTCTCTTTTCTTCTTCACGTTGTTTGATCAATGCTATTCTCCTTTCTTCCTTCCTTATTGCCAACCTTTCTTTACGAATGTTAACTAACTCTTCTTCAAACACCACCAATTTAGCCTAAACAAAATATATATATGTATATAAACATATAATAATAATTTACTATATTAAAGTTTAAAAATACAATAATTCATACTTGGAACTCAGCTGTACGACGTTCCTTCATTTCTCCTAGGAATATGTCCATGTCTGGCTTCATTCTAGCTAATCTTTCTCGGTTTTGTTCTGCCAATTTCCGCTCCTGATTGGCTAATTGAATACGTTCAGCTTCTTGAAGTTCCCAGAACTTTTTATCATGAATTTGTTTTTCTTTCCATGCCTGTTCTAATAAGGGGATTTCTTCTATTCTTTTTGCTCTTTCAAAATAGTCCATTTGTTTTCTACGATTTTTCAATTTTTGTACCAATTCTGCTCTCTCCTTTGCCAATTCTTCAGCTTCTTTAGCAGCAATTTCATCGGCATCCATATTTTTAAGAGCCTAATTAATATATTTTTACATTAGTAACAGTCTTAAAACTACTTAGTTAGAGGTATAATATCAATTGACTGAAAAATCATTAAGAAAATTTAATTGGAAAATTCTCTCATAAATTTAGAAGTATAATAAAGATATTAAAACCATAGATCTATAAATTTTTTCAAAAAAAAAAAATATAACATTAATCAAAAAATTTAATAAAATAACCAGTTATCCAGAATAATTAACATTAATGATTTGTCAATAAATGATGTATAAACCTCAATCAAAATTTATGAAAAATAAGGTTCTTTTATAAAATAAACTAACATCTTCATTCAGTTTTTTTAAAACTTTTTGACCATGAGCTGTTAGAGATATTTGTTGCATTTTTTCTTTGAAATTCCTATCTTTAATAGCTTGTAATTCAGATTCTTGGCGTCTTTTTTCTCTTTCTTCACGTTCAGCATCTAATCGTCTTGCTTCAGCTGCAGCAGCAGCCTTAGCAATTTCATCAGCTCGACGAGCCTCTTCTTCTTCCTACATTAAAAAATTATAGATATACTTTATAATAGAATTCAACTATGAATTAAATATTACACAATTTATTGGATTAAATAAATTACATTTATAAATTAATTAAAAATGTATACTTACTCGAACAGTATTCAATCTTTCTAAGTATTCTTTACGATCTTCAATTATTTTATGGCGGGCCAATATCCTTTGATGTTCTTTATCTTTTGTTTCATGATGATGTCTAATAAGAGATTGGTGAATTTGTTTGCATTCATCCTGAATATAAATTTAGAATTAAAAAGATCAATAACTCTCAAATAAAGAAGTTCACAATACATTTAAATACTGCCATTTAACATAATATTTTTTCAATTGATGTTATCAGAATAAAATTATTAATCATTGGAATCATCCCGATATCCGCAAAGATTTATTATTCATCATTTAGACAAAAACATATATAAAGTAAGTATCAATTAATTCAGAATAACCATATTTAAATTACAAGATATCATGTATCCGCAACAGTAATAATATTCACCATATTACTTAAATATATAATATTTAATTTTAAATTCTGAGTAATAATTAATGTATTGGTCTTACAATAATATACAAATATTTACACACAAAAAAGGACCAAACTATGATATATAATTTCATTTATAGTAAGCAAATGAGTCTAGTTTATGCTATGTAATTTACAGTTGTTTTCTAAAATTCAACTCATAAAAATTATAAGATTTAAATGATAAAAACAATGCCAAAGATCAGAATTAATATACAATAGTTTATCGATAAGCTCACATTTAACAGATCTACTTTAGTAACCAATTTAATAAGCAATAATTGCAAAACCAACTAGATAGCAGACTGATTATTTTGTATTTTTATGAATTAATATTTGTATACAATTTATTAAGTTATAATTATATAGTCAAAATAAATGGCATAATTCTTACAATATCCTAAATGATTTAATATTCATCATAAAAACAAAAAAAAAAGATTCATTAATTCAGGATTACCTATTAAAATCATGAAAATCATGTATTCGCAACAGTAATTAAATTCATCAAAATTAACAAATTTAAAATACTTAGTCTTTATATAATAATATTAGTACAAAACAAAAGGCATCAGAATAAATGTATAATCATGGAAATCATTCCGATATCCGCAAAGATTTAATATTCATCATAAACACAAAAAAAGATTTGTTAATTCAGGATTACCTATTAAAATCATGAGAATCATGTATCCGCAACAGTAATTAAATTCATCACAATTAACAAATTTAAAATACTTAGTCTATATATAATAATATTAGTACAAAACAAAAGGCATCAGAATAAATGTATAATCATGGAAATCATTCCGATATCCGCAAAGATTTAATATTCATCATAAACACAAAAAAAGATTTGTTAATTCAGGATTACCTATTAAAATCATGAGAATCATGTATCCGCAACAGTAATTAAATTCATCAAAATTAACAAATTTAAAATACATAGTTCCTTATATAATAGTATTAGTACAAAACAAAAGGCATCAGAATAAATATATAATCATGGAAATCATTCCGATATCCGCAAAGATTTAATATTCATCATAAACACAAAAAAAGATTTGTTAATTCAGGATTACCTATTAAAATCATGAGAATCATGTATCCGCAACAGTAATTAAATTCATCAAAATTAACAAATTTAAAATACATAGTTCCTTATATAATAGTATTAGTACAAAACAAAAGGCATCAGAATAAATGTATAATCATGGAAATCATTCCGATATCCGCAAAGATTTAATATTCATCATAAACACAAAAAAAGATTTGTTAATTCAGGATTACCTATTAAAATCATGAGAATCATGTATCCGCAACAGTAATTAAATTCATCAAAATTAACAAATTTAAAATACATAGTTCCTTATATAATAGTATTAGTACAAAACAAAAGGCATCAGAATAAATATATAATCATGGAAATCATTCCGATATCCGCAAAGATTTAATATTCATCATAAACACAAAAAAAGATTTGTTAATTCAGGATTACCTATTAAAATCATGAGAATCATGTATCCGCAACAGTAATTAAATTCATCAAAATTAACAAATTTAAAATACATAGTTCCTTATATAATAGTATTAGTACAAAACAAAAGGCATCAGAATAAATGTATAATCATGGAAATCATTCCGATATCCGCAAAGATTTAATATTCATCATAAACACAAAAAAAGATTTGTTAATTCAGGATTACCTATTAAAATCATGAGAATCATGTATCCGCAACAGTAATTAAATTCATCAAAATTAACAAATTTAAAATACTTAGTCTTTATATAATAATATTAGTACAAAACAAAAGGCATCAGAATAAATGTATAATCATGGAAATCATTCCGATATCCGCAAAGATTTAATATTCATCATAAACACAAAAAAAGATTTGTTAATTCAAGATTACCTATTAAAATCATGAGAATCATGTATCCGCAACAGTAATTAAATTCATCATAATTAACAAATTTAAAATACATAGTTCCGTATATAATACTATTAGTGTATAAAAAAAGTCATCAGAATAAATGTATAATCATGGAAATCTTTCCGATATCCGCAAAGATTTATTATTCATCATTAAGTTATAAAAAAATAACAATATATATTAAACATTTCTATGTAATATACACCTATAAATCTATTAAAATATTATTATTTATTTGTATTAACATATCTAAACTTTATTTATTTTTTTGTGCACTGATCGAAGGTCATTTTAATTTGGTTGTAGTGGTTGTTTAATTCAACTTCTATTCTTGTTTGCTACACCAATAGTATAAAAATGTGTAAATAAGTAATTATTATTTTACAAGTAATTTGTGTATTAAATAAGTCTAAATTGACTTGTTATTTATTTATTCAATAGCCATTTGTTTTGTACATTTAACTTAATTTAATTTAAATGTTTATTATTATTGAAACATATTAAGTTTTATAATTATATAGTATGAACAAAAGTTAAATAAAACTGTTTTTATAGCACAGCAAACACTAAATATTTTTTTATTTACCTTGTTAGCTTCTGGATTGATAATACTAGCAGATTTAGATAATACTTTAAAAGTATTAATTAGGTATGTACGAATTTGTTCACTAGGCATTGTTTGCAGAGTTGGTCCTTCTGGTTTATCTTCCCGTTGTGATTCAGACAAGTCCATTCCAAACTGAATGCATCCTTTTCCATGATCAATACGAATCTACAATTCAAAATACAGAAATCATTTTGTATTGTTCATGTATCTAGATTTAAGTCAGATTTTATTTATTAAATTGTTTCAACAAATTAATAATGTTTATATTTGTTCCATTTTTTTAGCCTTTCAACAAGAAAACGTATTTAGCGCAAATCATAAAAGCTTAAAAGTAAAAATAAATTATTTATTTAAATTTAACTATTTTATATTATAAAAAAAAGTTTAAAATAAAATATTTAAATTTATTTTAAGTAATAACCAATAGATGTTAAAAGAAATATCAAATAATTTATAAATTCTTAAAAATATTAAAAAAATACTAATTAAATGCACTTAAACAAAACTTAAAAGTTAAAATTATTTAAGAAAACTAAAAAATAAAAATAACATAAAATTAATTTTTGTTTTAACAAGTCAAATTAGTAATTAATTACCTGCATATCGTTATGACGAACCAAATCAACTAACACACGTTCCATATGGAAAGGCTTACAGTAGGACGCTAATTCTAGGAGCCGTTTATATTCAAGTGTTTCATAAATTTGAGAAAGTTGTCGAATTAATCGAGCCAATGTTACTTCACGTACAGGAGCGACATATCCTTCCAATTCACTACCACTACCAATAAGTGGATCAGTTACAGTTTCAACACGTTTGCATAGTTCTAAAGGTTGAAAATCTACTTCTAGCCACATGTAAAGATTACGCAAATCTTCAGATGCTAAAGTAACTACATTATGACGAACCTATAAAATAATCATCAAAGATTAAAAGAAAATATTTTATCAAAATTAAATTAAACTAATTCTTACAACTTCTTTCATAAGAGAAATCCTTGTAGGTGGGGCAGGAAGACTTAGAAGAACAGCTAGTTTTTGTGCTTTTTCATAAGGACTTTTATCGGTTTCAATAAAGCGATCAAATTCAGGATGGGCAGATGGTAATGGTACAGCTAAAGTAGCCAACAAAACTCGAGAAGCCATTCTAGACAAAAAATAATAATACTTATTAATGACCAAAATAAATGTTATTGCTTTTATTACAGTCAAAACATTTATGTTGTACCTGATTGCTCAATGATCAAAATTGCACAAATCTGACCAAAACTATTATTATATATTTGTAAATTAATATTAAATCTAATGTATTCTTAAGTTTTTTGATATAATAAAACAATGTATAATCTACCACTTAATATTGTATTTTTATTTCATAGTAAAATTTAGGCAAATTATTATTATGTTAAAGAAAGTCTAAGATTAAAACAAATTATAATACCTTATAATTAATAGATAAGTACTTAACGTCTTCTATATTTATTAATTTAAAATGAATAAATGATAGTAACTTTAAAAATAATAATAATAACAATATAAAGCATTCCAATTTTAAAGTAACATCATAATGGCCAGTCCTGACTTGAAAATTTATAAATATAAAAATATCCTTCATAATAATGTCAAAATGCATAGTAAATATAACATCAAATATTAAGTTAATTATAAAAACAAATTCACTTAGCTAAATTAAATCAATGTGTTAGTTTTCCATAAGCTAAACTTTGTGAATTGATTGGCAGCCCTTTTAAATTTTTGGATATTTTTATTTCATAAATGCACGTAGAAACCAAATATTTAAAAAAAACGATAAAGTAAAAAAAAAAAAGCAGAAATATTACCCTTAGGTATTAATTCGCTAATTATAATATGAATTTCCTCCATGAAAAATGTAAAAACTTACTTTTGAAGTTCTTCAGCAGTAATATTTTTCTTCATTTCTTTACTGAGTTGGAAAAGCTTTAATAGAGCTGCAGCGTGGAATAAATTATAACCAGCCTTCCAGAAAACCATAGCTAATTTTTGGTAATAATTAGCCATAGTTTTTGGAACAGGAGACTTCTTGGCCAATGACATTAAATTATGGATATCTTCAGTTGCTTTATATGCTTCCTATAATTTAAAAATTGTTGTTTTATTAAAAAGTGTTAAACATTAAAAAAATGTATTTATAACTTGCCTGCCACAATTCCATCTGAATAGCATAATCTAATTGACATAAACGAGTTTCTAAATTATATTGTTGTGTTTCCGGGTTTGAAAGGCTAACATTAACAGTTTGTGGAGGTAATTTAGCAATATCTTCAAGATGTTTCCGTAATTTATCACATAACTTTCTGAATTCTGTTTTACGATTGTATTTTAAACAAAATTGATAAGCCTATAAAATAAAATAATGAAAATTACCTATTCGGTAATAGGTATATAACTAATATTTTATAAGTATACAATATTAATATTTTATACCATTTTAGCAATGTCATGATACAAAGTTTCCACATGGGCATTAGTTCTCAAAAGTTCCAAACACTGACAGTAGGACTCCCATAAAAATTTAACCCATGGTGTTAATATTGTTCTGTCACTACGGTCTTGTGCATCTTCTCCGCTAACAGCACTAAAATGTACATAACAAATAAATAAATAATATAAGATAATATACTTATTATATCTATAAATACAAATATATGAATTTGAAAAAAAAAGTTACCTTAAAAGTATACTTTCTGGAGTAGCCAAATTATCCAAGTCATCAATATCAACAACAGCCTGTTGAGACTGTTCTCTTGCAGCCTCTGTCCGCTCTTCAGCACTTCTTAAGTAGCCGCGTATGACATTCTCCAAAGATCCGACATTGACCTGAACATCAACAAAAAAACCATTTTTCCAATAATATTGGATATATTGGATACCTATCAATCTACTATCATAATGAAACTGTTACTTACAGACTGGAACATGTTTCTGTACTGGAACAATCCCTCTTTAGCGATATGCGACTTCTTAAGGTCGACACACAGCTCCAGATACTTGAACATGATCGGTTCCAGAACGCTCTCACTCCAGTTATATGCCCATTTTTTGTTCCTGAACACCTCGTACAAGGTGTCGAGAGCCCTGCCGGGCCTTCCGACCTCCAAGAATTCTGAAACATCACGTAATACCGGTACATTAGTCGCTGGGGCGGTTTTAAGCAGTAGTGTTCAACTCGGCAACTGTCTTCGTTGTTTCCACAAGGTATGATTGTTATTTACTTACCATTGGCGCGTTTTAACGCGTTCTCGGGTCTTTGACTGTATCTAGACATGATTTCGGCACGTCGAATGACACAGGCGCACAGTACCTGAAAGAGAAATTCGCCGAATAAAACAGGCGAAGGGACGAAAAAACGTGGCGTGACCGTTCGTCGCGCATAACAAGTCGAATACCGCAAATCAGAATCAGTGGTTACCAAAACCGATGACGCACGCCACCGTCGCCCGCTTGCCAATCCGATCGTCTGATCGTCCCGCCACTGCCGTATCTTCCACGGAGTACAGAGGTACCAACGCAGTCAGTAATTTCAGTTAGTGGGAATGCGAACGACATAGCGGGAAATTCAAAAATGTGTAGAACATTTGCGTGCCGTACACAAAAACTGCATTTCATATTAATTTCTCGCTTTCACTATTGATTTGCATAAAATACGTCAAAAATGGACTTGTTCAAGTTGAAAGTTATATAATAAGTTTACACAAAATAATATTTATTGAATTAACAAAAAAAAAAACAAACATTTTAAATTAAACATAATATTATAAAAAAATAAATCTTATATACCTACTTTATTTTCAAAAAATTGAATATTGCCATTTTGTAGAGTTAATTTTATCTGAAAATATTGACGTTTCAATATTTTAATTTCATTATTCTCCTGATTTTTAATATATTTTTTTTTTAGTTTCGAGAAGCCGGCCGGTTAGTTTGCCGGCCGTACGAGCACGTGGGCCACATGTTTAATACAATGATACCACTGTCGTATTAAATAATTCATAGTTTTTTTGAAAGGTTTCTTTTTAAAGGCAACACCATTATTTTTTTACAGATTCGGATAAATTATTTTTTTAAGCACTTTTTGTATCAAACGTGTTTTTTTTTAATTACAAAATTAGCAAATGCAATTTAACATTGAAATTTAATATTTACAAATAATCTATTTTTGATGAAATTTTAAATATGTTTAACTTATATTCGTAAATCATAATAACATTATTTACGTACAATATTGTTAAATTGTTTGTAGACAGATTTAACAAACTCGCAGATCAATACACTTTTAGTTGTTTCGGTAATTTATACTCTCATTTTCACCATTCATACTTTTGAAATAAGATAACTAAATATTGAAGGTTCGATAAAAATAATACAAATTTTTACGAATTTAAAATAAAATTAATTTATTAGTAATATTATTATTTCTAACTATCTACTAAATTATTTAGTTTCCATCTTGATATTCCAAATTTAAAAAAAAATATATTGTGGTAGCATATATTTGGTTTTCTCTCAAATTATTAAAATAAATAAGTGTTAATTTTTGTCTTGTCTGTCAATAAACAGTTATTTTATAATTAATAAAATATTATAAGATATTATTTCGATTTTCGAGAATAAACTAGTTGATTACCTGTAGTTAAAAAAATACCTACTCCACCCGAATTTGCAGAAAAAATTGATTTTTCCATTGAAAAAAAAAAAGTAAGTTGTATTGCACATGTACGTATCGAAAAGATAAGAAATTTGGAATTTTGCTAAAAATATTTATTTCGGTAGATATAGTCATCTTTAAGTCATCAGTCATCCAACTGAAATATGGGTACCACCACTCAACCACTGGACTATACATCCACACCTCCCGACTCGTTATTCTCAATCGTATCACATTTACTTACTATACGAGTTGTATTTATTTTGTACAGATCGTTTCATATTTTAAATTTAAAAAAAAGTAACAACAAAAATTGCGTGTAATATCGATAATGGGGTATTTGTATTCATATTGCGATTGTTCGCGGCCGTGATAGTTTATTATAAGAACATATACGTATATATCAGAGGCGGCCAAACTTTTTTCGGCCACGATCTACTAAAAATATACTTCACCTTTGAAGATCTACTTTCTTGGAAAATTTAACCACCACTATTAATTTTCGTGCGCGTGGCCTAAAAATAAATTCTAACATGATCGACTCTGAAATCGTCCGCGATCGACCGTTTGGCCGCCCCTGATTTGTATTATATAATACGTTATACCATGGAACACCGGTACTTAAACTTTTTTGTTTGCATATCCCTCGTTTTTCTAAAAAAATTACGGAGCCCCAAAAATAAAGAAATATAAATTTGAGACAACAATAATTCATAAAAAATTATGTAAATTGTAGATGATTTGCTTTTTAATTTTTTTTTTTCATTAAAATACGTATTTAAATAAAATATTTAATTTATTTAATATGAAATAAAGAATATATTGTTTTAGTAATTTATAAATTTTAATATTTGGTTTGATAGACGAGAGTTGGATGTGCATGTCTACTCCATGGTATAGAACACTCAATACTGTTCACTGACACTGAGAATTGTCATTGATTATAAATCAAATATAATAATATTATCAATGTATGTATAAGACACATGGATCCAAACATCCAATTTAATCTGTAAGTATTACATGAAAATATGATTAAAAACATGTATACATAATACATATATATTAATATGTAATAAATTAAATAATGATATTTATAATAAGTAATACGCATTATTTTGAAATAAAACAATAGATTGTTTTAATATAATATTTATTTAAAAATCTTGTTCCAATCTATATACCTAATTTTCAAGCATACTCGTAATTTAATCATAATAGAAAAATGTTTAGAGAAACATTATTACGCTGTTTTAATATAACAATATGGATAATAATATTATAAATAAAACATATAGTAATAAGTTATAACTAATAACATAATATATGTACTTATGAATATTTATTATAATACTTAACCAATAATACAAATAATATAAAGCACACATAATATTGTAAAATAAGAAAATCGACAATATTAATTTTTATTTTATAATTTTATATTGTAATGTAAAAAAATTTAAATTTAAAATTGTTGTCAGCTCTATGAAAACTTCTATGCTTGAACCATGATATAAGAGTTGTAGTTAAACTATTGTTTTAGGATGCCGCATTATATCTATTTACCTATCTGCGTTTTAAATCGCGTTTTATGTATTTCAATATAGGAAATTTGAAAATTACGGTTTTGAACATCATACCATAATATATAACTTAGACGAAAGCGATGTTTATTTCAACAGAAATAAAAATGAAGGCAAAATGGGTGGTCTACTGGTTTGTATATGTTAAATTTAAAAGTTTACGAGGAGGACAATATAAATAATACGAGTATGAGCAGTGAACACATACCCTACGACTTTTATTACTTGCAACCATGATTGATGACGAATCGTCTTATTGTTTACCATTTATATTGAACGCGTACAAAACTGGTGTGCGGTGTTTACTTTATCATATCTACAAAATGTTAATAACACTTTTAAACACTGTTATATATAGGTACAGATGGTTAAATTTTATCATTCTATACACACTTTTGTTATACCTATGCGTAGATTTAAATACCTTTTAATTTTCAATAATTAAACTTACGTTATTTTTAGTTGAGTACAACAACACAGAATACAATATAGCCACATATTAGGTATCTCGCTTATTATTTTATTTTGTCAATATATATTTGATTTACTGCAATCTTTAAAATACATTGATAGTTGATGCTGATTGTAACATAGAACAGAACAATTATAAATTAATAATACAATTAAATATTAACGATTAGTTGTAAACGCATATTTATATTGATGCCAAAATGTTATCTATATTTTAACATTTCACGTGAGCACCATTCAGGGACGAATTTACACAATTGCCGCTCCTAGGCAGATTTTATTTTGCCACCCCATTAAATTTATCAATGAATAAACGTATTTTTAAATACTTATTTAACATATTTACAAAAAAAAATAAATCATAAACAATAATTATTGGTTATGTTCATTAACTGTTCTAATCAAGAAAATAATATACCAATACAATATTTATTAAAATATAATCTATCACCATTTTTTTGAATAAATTTGCCGCACTAGGCACTCCTTTACCTGACGCTAAATCCACCACTGGCACCATTACAAATTTTAGGGTTTCCGAACGATCTAAATAGTCGACCCGTACTTACAGAACCGATCGTATTACCATTACATAATAAAATTGATTATAATTACTAGACTTTCAAATTTATATTTTCCCTCTATTTTTCGCAAATAACTAAAATATTTTTTCTATATAGTTGCAAGAGTAAAACCATAATTGCTATGCATTAAAAAACGCGCGTATATTAGAAAGTAAAAAATAACTCTTACGACAGTATTACTAGGGAGTAAATAAAAACAGTGCATGCAGGATATCCTTTATGGCTTTATACCATAAAAAAAAAAACAAATCAATCATTGCATCATTGCACTTCTCAGTGAATACATCTACCTTTTTGTGAATATTTTTCCATAAACATTACAGATAATAAAAAGGTTTTTTTTACTTTAATACCATTGCTACTATACTGTCATACTGTAACGGTGTATACTAAATAGTAAATAGTTTATAACATTAAACTAATATAATATTAGTAAATTAGTATATAATATACTTATAATATGACACATGATTACATACGCGTGTTTATGTGTCTGTTTTTTTTCCACTCCACGATAATGAATTATTGTCAACTATTAAAATTTATCATCACTCGTAATAATTATTAAAATTAATATTGTACATGTGACACACATATTTATAATAATAATAGCGTGTGGCGGTATGACAGCTTAAAGGCCGCCATATTTATATACACAAGAATATAAGATTATATACCTATATATTATAATATATAATAATATACATTTAAAAGTACACCTGTGTTTGTACGTCCATCTAGTTTGTCGTACATTGTGTGTATTGGACAATATCTCTAGGTACCTATATAATATATGTATTGACATATAAATTATAAATAAACTATATTGTAATATTGTATTTATCTATACGTATAGTTTGTCGGGGGAAAATAAATGACAGAAACCTGTGCTAAGCCCGGATTTTTATTTTTACAAAAAAAATAATATAATATTAATATGTTTACAGCTATAACATATTAGTTGAGTCATGTTCCACTCTGACTGCTAAATTACGTAAAATTTTATGAAACTGAGGAACATACAAAATATTATTATATACCTACCTACAACACAAATACTAAAAATATAATTTTTTTCAAAAAGAATAACTAACACATTTATTTATTGAGTTTGGTTTAATTTGATATCAATATAGTATAGTAAATAGTGTATGTCTGAACTCTGAATATTTAACTTTGTTATTAGTTATAAAAAGATGACATGTTTATAAAATACTATAGAAACTGTAAAATTCGGGTTCGTTATTTATTAATTTATATTGTTTATACGTCTGATGTTCACATCGTGTAAACACTGAAATCAACAATAATTCAATCTTAACCGATCAAGAGTTTATTTTGTGATTATAATATATACATTTCTAAACAATCTTACAAGTTAAGACTCGAAGTACCTACTGTTAAGTCCCTATCTTAATTTTTTACCATGTCTACTATAATTTATAGTATAAATTTTAAACAAAAATAATATAATGTTATAATACAATAATAATAGTGTAATTTTTTTTTACCCGGCTATATATAAAACGACAACGAATTCCAAAGTCAATAAACCAAATAATGTTATAATATTATAAAAAAATGTAAAATAGAAATAGAAATACTTTTTCAAGTTAAACACCAAATTAATACAATATATCCTATAATATACAAGACTTTACTATATAATTGTAAACAGTATTAAATCTTACTATAATATTTTATTCTTTTAGATTAAACGTTGATAACGTTTTCAATTTTTTTGTTTTCGTTTTCCAATGATTTTTGAGCTGCTAAGTATAGGTTATGATTGCTTTTTTCGTTGTTGGTCTTCAGTTTATCTTGCATCTGGACGAGGATATCTTGCATGCGGCGGATCTAAATTGTGAATTAACAATTACCATGTTTAACAATGAACCAAACCATATTATCTAACTGTTATAAGTATAATAATTGAAAATATTTTAAATAATTTTTAAATAAAATAAATAAAATATTATCGTTGGTGAAATAAATAATATAACTGGGGGTCAATATTATTTACCGGTCAAAAATTTAAATATGAATACTACTTACTTCTTCTTCTTTTTGAATCAATAAAATATCTGTTTCATCGAGTGCTGGCAGAAGTTTTGGTATTGAATCTCTTTTTAGTTTTCTACACAAAACCGACAATAGGTATTCATTTATTCTATTACTAATATTATGTTTATATAATAACATTTACCCTCTGTCTTTAAATGCTTGCTGTGATATTTTTGAAATCAATTGTGTACGGAAATTTTCATAATGAACGTCCTCAGTGACTTCTTTTAAATCGGGCATGTGTGTGGATATTAGCATATTCCGAAGTTTAGTGAAATCGCTATGGGCTGGGTTATCCACTAAAAATATAACACAATATTATAAACACTCATTATGTTTAATGAAGACTATAATAATATGTGTACACACTCGCGTGTAATCAACTATATGCATCTATTTTCTCTGTGTTAACTATTCTACAAATAATGTATAGGTAAATATATAAACAAATTATTAAGTATTAACATTTTTCTACCTTCTACTATACCCCAGTCATATTGCCTTCCTCGTATTTTTTTCCCGTTAACTTCCAAAACCGTATTACTTCCAACTACAGCAAACGGTAAGCATGCTTTCAACTCTTTGTCCTGCTGTTTGAAGTCTTCATCTTCGTCACTATCGCAATCTGGTAGTTGATAAACCTGAGCCACGCACATAATCAAAATCATATTAGTAATTTTGGTAATATAATTCAATGTCACAGATTTTAATTAGGCACTGAATAGTAGTAATTATTTATTCGTTCGATATAGCTTTATAGTCGTATCTGCAGCTATCGATATTCGTCATTTATATTCTACGTTTGTCATGGGCGAACAATTATTATTTTATAATAAATTATTATCTATTTATTAAACAGTGTACAGTTTTAATAATATAAATTCACATACTGTATATCTAAATGTGGTATATTAAATTTGAATCGTGATACAAATTTAGAACATCTTTTCTCACTGAATACAATACATGTTATTGTTTTTTAAACTTTGTTATACAACTATAGTAAATTAAATATATTTATTTTATTATTATGTTTAAAAAAATTAATAATCTAATAAAATTTTAAAAATAACATAAGAACCTAAAATACATATATTTCTATTATGTACGTTTCGGACCATCATAATATTAATAAGTTTTAAATCATTAGGCGTAAAAAATAAAAATAATTTCACATTTAAAATGTATATGACGTATAATGTGCATTTACTTAATAAATATTTTGTCTTTTTTAATTAAATTAAATTTAATAAATTTACCTTTATTTCGTGGGACTTGATAGAATCATTTATTCGTTGTTTTATTTGTATTTTTTCTTTTTCAGTCAACATATCCGCTTTGCTTATGATTGGTATAACGTTGACTTTTTCGTGGATATTGAGCATGAATTCTACATCTATTGGTCTCAGGCTTAAAGATAAATTTGAATAAAAATAATATAATACGTATATATAATATATCACATATATTATTAAAAATCAACTTCGTATTAAATATACCTGTGACAATGACTGGGTATAAAATAAAGACAACAGTGTACACGATTGTCGACTATGTTCTTTCTGATAATACCGCTTTCTTCAGCGAAATATGCACGAAATTGTTCGTCTACATATTCACAGCATGACCGAATGCAATCACCACTGCTTAAAGATGAACCAAAGCCTGAAATACAAATATAGTTGTTGTTTTTCTCTTTCAAAGTCGAAAAAAAATTACCAGGTGTGTCGACCACGGTTAGTCTCAACTTTACTCCTTGTTCCTCGATGCATAATGTTTTCTTTTCAATTTTTGCGGTCTGGGGAGGTTCTAAAATCGTTAAAATATGAGTTATATTCTAATAATTAATAAGTGTAGACATTTGCAATTGGTATACCGTAACTAGATTCATTTCGTTCCTTGTATAAATCACTCAGGAATAATGTATTTATCAGTGTTGATTTTCCTAAACCAGATTCACCGACTACCATCAGAGTAAACTCAAATCCCTTTTTGACAGTTTTCCGATGTACTATGTCCGGTAAACTACCGAACCCTATGTACTCTAAGACAATAAAAAAATAAAATTGAGAATCCAAGTACATAATGTTTATATTATATGTATGTAAGTATATTTCAACATAGGTAAATAACCACCTATAAAACGAAATATTTTAGATTATTATCGGTTTGACGGTGGTTAGGTGGATGTAACCAAGTAGTTACAATCAAAATACAATAAATACACGCCGTTAATTGCGTAATGAACTGTATAGACATTTAACTAATACATAATAATGCTATAAATAGTAAGACTAACCTGACATGATTCCAGCGCTTAGGATAATCTAGAATAATCTTACATCATGTAAAAAACAGATTAGAACTGCGTTTAGAAAGCTAATCAAACGTTTGACTAAATATGATAGCACGCAGTAACACGGTTTTCGAGTTGTCCCGCCTTTTTTTACCAAACATTCTAAAAAAAAAAAAAAAAACTCATAGTTTAGTAGTTCAGTACCGACTTTTTGTGTACCATTGTTATTAATATTTACAAATATTTATAGTAAAATTATCGATTGTTAGGTAATTTGAAAATATTTGGGATTTTTTTTTTGGAACGAGAACGAATGTGC
The DNA here is from genome assembly GCA_036289425.1 of Rhopalosiphum nymphaeae. Taxonomy (NCBI): domain Eukaryota; kingdom Metazoa; phylum Arthropoda; class Insecta; order Hemiptera; family Aphididae; genus Rhopalosiphum; species Rhopalosiphum nymphaeae. The sequence continues at coordinate 557,850 of JAZAQC010000036.1, read as the reverse complement.
TGAACGCCATAGGTTTATTGTTGAAAATATTTTAAACTCGAGTGACCGTATGGAGAAAAACAGATTCAAACGTCTTCTATGACTCGAATAACCACGGATATGACATATTATGCACGCGAGACACGAAAATTATTGTTAGTATGACGTGTAGCCTTATAGGTACATACATATGACCAATAAAACTCGTCGTAAGTTGTGCGTGAAACAATGACGACGAAACGATACATATGTACAGTACATTGTTATATAGGACCGATAGCATCAACACAATACTCATAGGTTTTATCGGGACACAAGATGAAGTAGGTACGAACGTGTGCATATAATAGTATGACGGGTGTCAATGGGCTTGGTGCGAAACGTCTAATTAAAACAACGGCCGTACTTGTAAAAACTCCACCACTCCGATGGCGGTGTAACTGCGAGTGTTATAACAACGACGGCAACGACAACACTATTATTGCGGATGCCGTTACACTGGTCGGGTATCGTAGTTTTCGAACGAGAAGCGCGCCCGCTGGCGTAAGGGTCCCGATGCGTATGCGTCCGCGTTGTCACTGAACTCGCAAATCGATAATCCGGCGCGACCGTCCCGGGAGCTCACGCGCACTCACGCCGCCGTACACACGGGTGGGGATGGAACAGCTACGCGATATTATTCATTTTATTACGCACACGCGCACCAACGCACACTAAAACACGCGCGCACACGCACAGGCAAATACGACGTACTGAATGAAAATGGGGTGGCGGTGCCGGCGAGATGACCGAGAGGGTGCTCCACTACAACAGTAATAGTAATGATAATGTGTACTATGCACTACAATAATATAATATTATTATTGTTGTACGTCGTAGCGCCGACGTATACTCTACATTATTTATGCGCACGTTTTACTGTACAGACAACGGTTGTTTTTTTTTTTTTTTATTGCCGCCGTCGACGGGACAAGGGTGGTACCACATGCGTGCGTGCGTGTGTACGCGCTTTTGCGTTCGATGCGATCGTAAAATTCGTACGCGGGCGGTGACGTCATTACAAGTGGGTTAGATAAACGACCTTGATCCAATGCCGGCGATATAATAACAATAATAATAATAATACTTAATAACAGTAATATAATACAACAATAGGTATTATTATAACAAAACATATGATACACTTACGTTTTTGGAACGTCGCGATAAAAGAAAGCGTCAAAATTACAAACAATACCGCGAGCCAACGGTGTTATGATATGTACGTCCTCACAAGGATCACTAATTTATACGATAAACATAAACAATAATAGTCTAATTTGGAATATTTGGCACCCAATAGTGATAACTTACTTAACTACCTATTAGATGGCATACAATTTAAACCTATTCTGATAAATAAAAAATTAAAATAATTAATTGAAAAACTTCAAATACACTAGGTACAAACGGTACTGGACGAAATAATAAAATCATTAAAAAATAAAAATATATAATTAATATAACATTAAACAATATTTAATAACAGTTTTGTAAAACATAATTAAAATTTCAAATATCATAAAACTATGACATTATATACATATGTATACCATCCCAAATATATAGAATAATGATTCATAACATTAAAATTAATAATATTATGTTTTTGTTTATTTTTAACGTTATCACACATTCATTTTTTAAATAACAAGAATATAAGCAATATAACTACGTACAATGCGTCAATGCCCATTTCATTTACCCCTGTATCGGTTATATTATTTATCTAAATTGTCTAAAATTGTTACAATCTTTCGTGAAAAAATGTTAGCGAAAGCTTTGAAAGTTGTCGAAGAAAGAAAATATAATGTTTTAAATATTGGCAAAAACAAATGAAATTGAAAATAAAATGTTTCACTTAGAAAAAACAGTGTATCGACAAAACACGCATGAAAAAATATTTATATCACAGTTATAAAAAAGCACGATTATCTAAAAATAAATTAAACTCAATAACGTTCGACGAAAATATATTTTTTTTTTCAACTTTTAATACCTTTCTTATATGAATCTTATATATACACTGTATAGTGTATAATTTCGTTTCGTCGATCAAATTGCACCTCACAAATATAATGTATCAATTGTCGCGCTGGTTGTTAATTTTAATGTGTAATTAATCCAATTGTTCTAATAAATTATCATTATACATACATTTTTTTATTTATAAATTGTTAAATTATTTTTAATATAATATCCTATTTCTATAGTTTGATAACTTTAATTTTTGTTTCCTTGCATGCTTTATTTGTCAAATTGTTATAAGCTTTTCATTTTTTAATGGCAATATACAATTTTCATTTTAAAATCAATCACACATATCATAAATGTAAAGATACAGCCCAACATTATTATATTATCATCGCAGTGTAATTAATAATTCTACAATTATTATCGTAATTCTTTACTGCAATTATCGAAATATTGTAAAACTTATTATTTTTCACTTTAATTTGTATGCATAGTGTTATTATATATATTAAAGATATTAAATTAAAAGGTACCATCATCTTAGACTTTATATAATAAATAATAATATAATAAGAAAATAACGCTAACTAATTAATTTTCATATACAATTTGATTGCACGTCAATTAATTGTAAACCTAAATTCAGTTCGAATTTTTCCATTTTATATTTTTCTAAAATATTAACAAACTATACCAAGAATTATTAAAAAGTAAAAATCCTCCACAACTGTGAATTAATATAGGTATTGTTTTAATAAATTCATCGCAGTATTATAATATGTTTATTTATTGTGCTGTATTATAGGTAATTGTGAATGTTGTATAATTTGTTTAATATTTTTTTCTTGCTTATTATTATTTGTTTTGATTATAAATCTATACTAGAAAGACTTAATAATTGTTTAATACTAAATAAATATAGAAACTTTCCATTACGAATAAGTCGTATAGGCATAGACATTAACTGAAAACTCTTATTACCCATAGAAAAATTTGATAAATAAAATGTTATGTAATATGGTTATGGTTCTCAAAAATATTTCGTTTAATGAAAGTTCGTTGTACAGAGGTTTCACTGTGTCTTATTTTATGTATAATATATGTATAGATAACAAAATAATAAAATTATCAATTATCAACGTTTGACAATCAATTTACCACTTATAATTTATACGACTATTTATAATATAATAATATGTTAAAATACATCGTGGAATGACTGGAATGAAAATAACATAAAATGTTATACATCTATTTATTAAATCTCATTATTATCCTTATGATTATTATTCGATATTATTGAATCGGTTACATTCCAAAATATAATAGCGACTGCTTATAAAGTTATAACAATAGTGAATAGGTATTTATATGCGTAATCCCATAAATATTTAAAATATCTTATTTTAATTACGATAACTATAGCAATTAAATAAACAATTAATAACTAATTATAATATTCACTATATTACTCACGTATATTAAATCAAATACTTTTTAAAACACTTAATACCTGTCGTAAACTGTTTGAAGATTTGAAGAACATAAAATCAAAACACTTTTTAATAATATTTAATATTATTTATGGTGCATAAATGAAAAAGGTAAGTACAGGAAAACCTCTCTATATTTTAAGTAAATATTTCATACAACGTAAATTTATACGCCGATAAACCACTTATACAACTTTTGGTCAATTTGTTCAAATGATGGTGTTTTTACTTTTTTACTCTTTCCCGAGTTTTTGCTATTCACCCATTTTAATCTTTTCTTTATTTTTATCATGTTGTAAGTTAGTTCTACATTTAAATTTAGTAATAAGTAAATGAATCAATACAACAATTCTGAAGTGATCCTATTGCACGACATTTCAAATAATGATAAAATTTAGATTATCTAGTTACCAAAATATATGTATCTACCTAAATGTTATTTATCTTTAAATAATTTTAATTTCCGTCTTACAAAGAGTATTTTTACTAACCTAACTCAATTGAATCACGAAATTGTCCGTTTCCGTTTTGTAAAGGTTCCGTCTAAGAGATTTCATTTTCATATATCATATATATATTATATATGTATTTAATATTATGAGAGTATCTATAACGTTTCTTCAAAAACGTGGCCTGCTCTTTTTCACCAAATAAAATGTTGACCGATAACCGATTCTACGTTTTCATCAAAATAATTCCTACTCTATTAAAAGTTATAATACACATATACAAATAATATATTTAAAATATTGCAAATGTCAATTGTACATTTCAAAATATTTTATTAATGAATATAATCCTAAAGAACTTTACTTATTCGAATATATATTTTTTTTAAGTTTTTCTAAATTGAAGTTTAATGAACCCAACGTTCTTAATTAGAAAAGCTAAAGCGCCATCTGTACAAATAATATTATTCTTTTGAAATTCAAACATTGTGAAGTAGTAGTAATATTCCGAGATCTCGCTAGTGATTTTAAAACTCATTTACTTACAATATATTTACTTCATCATCAGTAGAGGAGGGCAATGAATAAAAATATGCATTAAACATCAATGTCAGTAATGTTACATAAATGTTCTTATCAATCATTGATTACTATAATATTTCCGCAGCTTAGTGACTTGGGATACAAACAAAAACTTATGAATTTATAAGACCTCTTCTCCCCCTTCCCATAACACTTTAAGCATTAATATTTTTTGTTTTATGGTGTCACGAAACAACAGTTAATCGATGAACAATGGATATTTTTAAAGGAAATTAGGTATCTATTATATTCGATCATAAATCATTATTATCTAAGTTAATTTATTTTGGATTAAATTTCAAATTATTGAGATGGTTAGCGTCATATTATTTATGTAATAGAATACAATTTTATTGGTTAAGATAAACAATAATGTTTCTGCTTCTATTATGGTTACTTCTGGAGTCTTGCTAAGAGGTTATTTATCGTCTATTCTGTTTTTAATTTTTATAAATGATTATATAAGTTCTATTTTACTTCATCACTATACAAATGTGTTATTAGCAGATGACCTAAAATTATTTATGGTCAAAAGACAAAACACATCTATAATACAATCTGACCTTATTCGGATATTCATATTCCATGATGGTTTATATATATATATATATATATATATATATATATATATAGTAAAATACAAACATATTTCTTTTTATCGTAATTCGCTGATAGTTGAATTCCGTAATTAATAACGAGAAATAGGAATTGGTATAAAATGTTAGGGACTTGGGTATTTTATTATCATCGGATCTCATTGCTTTCAATGCGCATATAAATGCCATTTGTGCAGAAACGTATAGAAATTTAGACTTTACTAAAAGAAATTGCCTAGAATTGAATAACTTTCATTGTTTAACAATTTTGTTTTCTGCATTAGTATGATCTGGTATCGAACCTAGATTAATTGTTTGGAACCCTAGATGGTCTAAAAATCTATAGATATTAAATTGGAAAAATTGCAACGATATTTCCTTCTCGTGGTAGCGCACAAAATTTATTTAGCCAGTTAGCCGATTTTTTCGTTCAGTTTAATTTATTGAAATATTGACACAACTTTACTAATGTATTTTTGAGTAAAAGCTTTTAATGTCTACATTATCAGTCTGAATGTATTAAAAAAAAAATATCTTTTAATACGTACTACAAGTCGAAATACTCGCAATTTTTTTTGTTTCTACACGGAATTATGAGTAAACAATTTTGTTCTAAGTAACCTTATGTATCGAATTTTAAACTCATGTAACGGTTCAAATAATGTTAAACATTATTGTGTCCTAAATGTTAAATAATGTAGAAACTAATATATTTGTTTTATTTGTTTTATTTATATGTATTTTAAATTACACTAGCGTATTTACAGGTTAAAACTAAATTACAAGAAATTTTAAAATAGTGCATTAGTCTAAAAATATAAAAACAATGACATTGGTATAATAAACAATTATAGTTAAAATCGTACTTTTGTTTTTTTATTTTCGTAAATTATTTAATAAATAAAATAATTACAATGTGTATTAAACTTTTAAATGGAAGTATATTAAAAATAAATTAAAATTTTAGTTTCTCAGTTAGGAGTATCATTAGTGGGCAGGTTTTCTCATAAATTCTTCATATTAAGTCTAAATATTATACGTATTATTATTTAAGCTTATTATTGTAAATTGTAAAAAATTAAAAAATATACATTTTTATATTATCAGTGCTAATATTATTGATTAATTATACATAATATATTTTATTAACCAACGATTTTGGAATATTATAAACCATAACAGTATACCAGGAATTCAAGGGTAAAATAAAATATTTCATCGGTTTTTCCTTCAAAAATGTCTAAACATGCATCTGCTAGTGGTAACTTAATTATAATTATCAAATTCCTAAGGAATATTTAGACCACATTTTATACATTATGTTATTATACATCATCTGCTAGCTGCATGACTAACGTTCACATTTATTATTTATCGCTTATAATTTACAATCTGTTACCGAAAATCTCTTATACAGGCGGCCCTAGTTTTAAAAAAATACTAAATACTAAATATACTTTCATATTGCACAAGAACGATGACTTTTATAATAAGTAATAGGTATCTAATATCTATATTATATAAACACATACCATCATTACAGATCGGTGTGGGTTTTTGGAATGTTTACTATCGATGGCTTAAAAGCCAAATATAATAGGTATGTCCATTTTTTTCCAAAATTGGTTTTATATGTCCAATCAAGAATACTTTATGCTCTTTACAATTTTGCCAAGTATAAAGTGTCCACGATTATTAAAAGTGCGTTATTTTTACATGACAATATTTGGAATTTTATGAGTTGATCATATTTTTGAATGCACAAAATTTATAAGTCAAAAAAAGTGACATACTATTATTTTAAGTAGATATATTAACATTGGTGCTTATTTTAAGTGGACAAATGTAACATGCCCAGACATACATTATTTGGCAAAACTGATAAATGAAATTCCATGGTCAACTTCTGATGAAGAAATGGAAGTGTAAAGAATCACTTATATTTAACACAAACAGTATTATTTTTTTTTAATTTTTAATAATTTGATTTGTATAGTAAAGTTAAATATTAATAATATACAATATTTGATTTTTAATGTTTATTTTTAATAATAATGACAAAAATTTGAATAATTTAATTAATAAATATGTCCATAAAATACTTGTATGTCCGTAGCAAGATAATAACAATTGCCATTTATAATAAGTACATTATAGTTTTACAAAAAATTATAGAGTTTTAGTAGAGTTAAACTAGCAAATTAATGTTATACATTAAATTAAACATCTTATCAAGTTTACACATAAGGTTAAAATTTACATCTAAAAAAAACTATAGGTATTTGAAAAATAATAAAACTTTAAATGGCTCTCATGAATATTTTGGTATTTGTGACATATATTTGGGTTTTAATCCATCGATACATCCTTGATTTTTTTAGATTATAATCCTCCCCTCTTTAATGTTTTATTTTTTTATATAATAACGTCACCAATGATAATATTTAGCATTATTAATTGTCGTTAAAAGATAGAAAAATATATTTGATTATAGATATTATTAATTAAGTATTATAGTCCTATAATAAACATTATAAGTGCACAGTTACGTTTAAATAATATTATATACTATGGTTGGTTGAATTTAAATAAAATAAGAGTAAATATCTTTTATAAATTATTATATAATGATATTGTATTTGTAATTTTTTACTATTGTGTAATATATTATTCACTTTTATGTTTTAACGTGTTTTGTTTTTAATTTTTATCGAGAATCTTAGACGTATTTTTATGCTTTTTGTAGTTTTAACGAAATCTATATCATAAATCAAAGTTTATCACGATTTTTCATTTAATCACGTAGTATAATATCGATATCCTATTAAGAAATTAATCTATAAATACGTGTATTACTTATATATTATAAATTATGAGTCTTCAAAGTCTTATTCAATTAACTGAAATATTGATAGATATTTTAATGATACTATATCTTAAAATTATTTATTTAACCCGTAATGATATTAACTAAAAAAAAAAAAAAAAACCGTTGACTGTTTTTAACACAAAAGCCAAAATCATGTAAATAATTTTACAAAATTGATAATTGGCCTTTACATTGTCATAATGTATAACTATTTTCGTATATGTATGGATACCCTATAATATTATACTATCGTATTATAATTATTTCTCATCGATTCATCGTGTATTTTCAAAACAAAACATTATCTACCTATATTAAATTTTAAACTCATTGGCCATACAACCGATATCCAAAATATCATCCAATTATAAAACAATACGCAGCATGATAATTTTTAATTTTAACGTTCTATATTTCGTAGGTAATATAACTTTAATGTAGGTATTGTGAAATACATAATACTGTAATATTTTTATATGTTCATGTCATAATATACGTTTTATGATCAGCGTGTAGTTTATGAGTGTTATGACTTATGAGAAAAGTCAGCACAAACTAATTTAGGGTGGTCTGCGAACATAGAAATAATTATACCTGCGGCATTGTGTGAGGCTGCTGCAAATAAGGCACGTGTCGATAATTTTAGCAAATTATAATATATACGCATCGACTAAAATTCAATGGCCAGTGAAAAGTAAAATAATATAAATATAATATATAAATTAACATTTTATCGTTTTATAATTATTTATTATTATTAGCGTATAAATACGATTATATGGCCAAAGCCTAGGCATCGTGATGTGTTTATGCATTGTAATATAACTATATAATGATATATATTGTCTCGTCACCCCGGTGGTAGAAATATCTGGCCTGTACCATGTATCATAATTACTAGAATATTTTATTAATAATAAAGTTTGAATTGAAAAGTAGTTCGACATACATTTTGGGCTCTACGCATAATATATTATAACATTATCTATAGCATTATCATATTATGTCCGTACTGATGTCATTGCTATGTGTGTAGTGGATATTAAAAATTATAAGTTCATTAAATCAAGAGACGGAAAGTTCTGATTTTAATTAACTATAGTATCCAAGATTCGAGCATAATAATAATTTTAGCCGTGTAAAGTTAATAAAAAAATGTAGTTATCTTTATCTAGTAACGGCGAAATTAAAATAGGATAATACGCTAACTTCAGGAATAATATCGGGGGATTCATTTTTATGAATAAAGTGTACATGAGCTAAGTTTTAAATCACTGAATATAGGAGTATAGGACAAAAAATCGAGGGAAAAATCTATGATGAAATTTCGAGAATGTACATAATATATTAAAATACGTTCAAAAACTGTAGAATGAGCCTTTAGTGAAGTAAAAAGAACATGTTTTAATACATAACAAAAATTATTTGAACTTAAACATACTTGTTCACCAAAATCGATTGTTTAAACATACTTTACATACAACTAAGAGCAGGCACATATTCAAGATGATACACTTGATTGATATACCCATGGACTGGTGATTCATTTCTTTTGATTCAATTAGAGCTTGAGCAACAATGGGTCTATGTGTTTTGGTATTGACATCTTAGTTACGCCAATTATTTCCAAATAAGTAAAACAGAAATAATAAAAAAAAAATTGTATCCTCGAATGGATCGTACAGCATATTAATGCAATTTGAATTTTACAATCGGAAAAATGATCGGTATGTGTTTTTATTGAATATAAATTATATCCTTCGTGATAATTGGCAAACACTTTATTTTCTAAGAATCCAATTTTTGCATGTATTGATCTGGTGCATAAAAAAAACATATGAACAGTGTTAATATAGTTTATATCGTATAATTTTTATTTTTATGTGAAAAGAAAACATTCAGAGTAATATATTATTCACTCTAATAAATATTGTGTTGGAATGAACAAAGGTTATATAACAATATATGTGTTGTTTTTTCTGGCACTCAAGTAAGCATGCGGAAAATGACATAAATATATATTAATATTTGATCATACAAATTTAAGTTTAGTATACTGCAAATCATAAGACATTCTTTCAGATGCATACGATTATTTTAGTTTAAATCTGTATTTTATGGTTAATTTCAAAGACAATTGACAGTATAGGATTAATTTGTTCAATAGTTATTTGAAATTTTAATACCACATTCCTTTCTATCTTTGTACATGTCAAACATTCTTCATTCTCGAACATTTTGTGCTCTTTAAACAATCATGGAAATGTGTTGCTATACTGTACTACGTCGTTGTATTTACGTGAATGTATTGATGAAAACATTAATCGTTGCCATTGGTAACTAGTTTGAATGTCACGTGTCATTGTAGTTACACATTTTTTGTTTAATAATTTTATTGGTAATCTAATCTGTAGATGACAGTAGTCTGAGAAAAACAAAAGTTGATCCCGAGTAGAAAGATGTCTAATACGTATACCTAAATGCGAACATTTTCAATTTAAAATTGATATTCTACTGTTATGGACAAATATGTATGATTTATTTGCATTTTATCGTAATAATTAAATTCAAAATTTCAAAATGCTTCTATAAATAGATTAACTAACGGGTTTAATACTTGATAATTTTGATGTTGATTTATACTATCATATTAATATTTTTCATTTTGATGTATAACAATAAGAAACTACAATATATTTCGTATTGTGTTAAATGGTTATTTTACAAAATTACTATGGCTCATAGTTTTCAAGGCAGATGTACTTAGTTATTAACTAAGCACATCCAAATCAGATACAGTGATATGTTGTTGAGAAATTGTCAGGAATGTAATTTTGTCACACTTTATACATAATATAATATTATATGATTGTTTATATAGATGTTTGAAATAATTAGATTTTACCATAGACGAAAATAACGTTAAAAATATAATGTGATGCAAATTTTACAATTTGTTTAATAGTGGATTAATTTATCTAAAATTAATATTTTATCATTTTATTTTTTATTTTTTTAATTTGCATTTTTATAAGACACTCGATTTATGCATATTATTAGGAATAAAAGGTAATTTTTTTTTTATCAGTGTTGATGATCGAAAGTTTTTTTTAAATAATTTTTTTTTGTAAATCATTGCAACAGATGAGAAAATTAAACAATTTAAAATTAATCATATCAAAACAAATACTTTCGAAAAAAACAAGAATTCTAGTGTTTGGAAATTCTATTTATTTTATACATTATATATACAGATTATAAATTTAAATCTATAGTTTTTTTATGCTGATCAAATTGTAAATTATAATTTCAAATGTGTAATAATATACCTAGTTATTATTTATGCGGAATATTACATCTTAATCGACAGCTTGTGTTTGCATAGTGTAACAAGATATAGTACAATGGTGCAGAACAAGGAATACATAATGTGTATAATAATTAAATTCAATATATCAAGCAGTTAATACGTACATTATTCGACATATATCACGCAGAACGTGATTTTTGCGAACGAAAGATTTCAATCGACCGAAAACGATCAGTGACTATAAAAGATGGTTGATTTTGATTTGAAATTGTACATTACATGCATATATAATAATACAACGATCGCGGTCGCAACTCGAGACTACGTGTTTTTGCGAAGGAAGCTGTGCAGCGAGTCCGTCCTAGCTAAAATGATATTGTACGTACTCGTATGGGATAAGTGCTAAAGTTCAGGAGTTGCGAGTAAAAAAGGTATCGGAGTGCCGTCGAACAGTCCAAGTGCGTCTACGTTTGTTTAGTACCGTGGCTTCTCGGGTAATCATCATTGTAGGCCAGCCAATCGATATAATATGCTATTCCATTATTATGTTATTAATAACAATTTATTACCGTGTATTCGACCAAATTTTTTGTACTCTCTATTGTGTATACGTTCATAACCGGAATGTGGGTTAATTACGGTGGAAATTCACTTGGTGTTTTTTTATTTGCGAGGAGTTGTTACCAATGTCTAAGGCCGTTCAAAATATTGCTTTACCGTTTTTTCGTTTTTTCGGCTTTTGGGTTTTTAGTCGGCAGAATCTGGTACATAAGATAATAATAATTTCACAATTTCAAATAAAATCGATGACATTATTTTTGATTTTGTTCACTGATGCATTTCTAACGTAATAACCAATGACGTTTCATACGTGTCAGTATTGAAAGAAGGACGTTATTTCGGAGGACGTGAATAACCAGATGAACGATCATAACAGGTCACCAAGGTACTGGTATCTTATCGATTACACGTCTTTCAAAGCGGTAGGTCTTCATTTTTCATTGCGGTGAACGTAGTAGCGCATAGAAAAGGTAGGATTCAAATATTTATCAGTCAGGAGCAGCAATTTCTCCGTTCTTCAAAATATAAATGATAAATTTTATACCACAATAAATATACATGATAATCACTAAATTAACTAAATTTCACTTAAAAATAATAAATTATAACAATAAATACTGAATGTTATATAATTTAAGCAGTTTTTGATTGTCATTCATCGTTATTATACTACTACTAATAAAATATATACTATATTAGTATAAAATAATTACAGTTTTGGTTAATTTTAGTGATTTATAATAAAGTAAAACGTAATAGGTGCTGTAAAATTTTACATGTTTTTAAAAACTTGTATCTGGAGCAGGCAGGTAACCCTTTAGTCAACATCTATCCGGTTTTGCACAAAGATCTGTTGTAGTGTTTGGGCTGACGACGATAAACCCTAACTAGGATAGTTGCCTTGAGTCGACAAAACCGACGAAGCTAACATAAACAAAAGCCTGAGGTCGCTTTCAGTTCCGGTTTTGAGATTTCATGCAGTTATAGACCTAATAGAAATTCAAAACAGATGAAATACGTCTCCAAAGAAACTATCACGCGAAAAGCTACCACGCCATAATTTCGGAAATCATTGAACATTTCATGTCGTAAAATGCTTATTTTTCTTAACTGTAATAAGTTTCAGTTGAATTTTTACCAAGTTTCATATTAAATTATACGCACCTATGTTGTTAATTTATTTCGAACACGATGAAAACACCAAATGGAAAGAAATTACTTAACTTAATCACGTACAATATTACGATATTTGTTTTAGGTGCCATTTAAAACTTTAAATGTACATTGGACCATGAGAAATAAAATTATTTTAATTCTATAGTAGTACTTTATTTTTGTCTCAGAACATTATAAATATAGAGATCTTGTTCCTTATAATATGTTTAAAATGTCGTCGTACATATGTTTTTAATATTGTAGAATAACGTAAGTTTCATTAAATTCAAAAACTAATACATTCTTATTATATTTCGGATGACTGTTTAGTATAAATTAAATTTATTATAACGATGCAGTCAAGCGATTATAATTTTTATTAAAAATATAAAATATTTAGTTTAACTAAAATCGCAAAAGTCATTGTTGTAGGTTTTGAACATATTTTGTTATAATAAGGTAGATTACTATAATACTCGCTGTAACGCATGTGTCAATTTAAATTCAAAGTTAAAAAAATTGTACACAAAAATCAGTAGCTTACAAAACTCTAAAATATAAGACATAAACACAATAAATTAAAAATACATTTTTAGAGTTCCATAAATCAATAATTTTATTATTGAACATTTTCAAGAATTACTGTTCCGTAACTTTGTAATTTCAGTAATTATATTGCCTATATTTTACGCCGTACCACATGAAGTTACGAATGATAATATTATTGATAATAATATACAAATACAATATAATTACCATAAATTGGCTTTTTTTGAATTAATTTTGATTCAACTGCATAAAAGCTCGATAAAAGTCTATTAATACTATAATACAGAAAGCAATAACATTGCATTCTAAAATTATTTGATCGAGCAGATTGCTCATAAAACGCAATAAGCACAAAACAAAATACCTCAATATTATTTCGTGTCAATTTCATTTAATACAATCGATAATAGTGTGGAATAATTAATATTATTGTTTTCTAAATAAAAATAAAGTCACCAAATCGTTTTTATTAAAAATAGGAACGTTGTTGATTTTCCTTATCTTTGAGTAACTCGCGGTGATGTTATGTTTCTTTTATTTGTTTAGCTTCTTGTTTTTTTTCTAAATAATTATGGCCACAAACAAACACGCACACACGTAAATATAGTTAATACTTATTTTATTGGTAAAAAGTAATTAGAGTGATTCTAAACAATAAAAACAATATATTAAAAATTGTAATAACAAAAATAAATAAATATTAATAACAGTTGGATTATTGACATTTATTTTAATTTAACTATTATATTATTATAAATCAAGATTTTTGAATATATTAAATTTATTATCTTAATTATTTTTGATATTTCATTAAAAACTAATCAAAATAGTCAAGTAAAACCTTAAATTTTAAAATTAAATTTTCTATTGTTATTTATTTACGTAAAAAAAAATTAAAAATAATAATATGATGGTAAAGTAAATTTAACTAGTAAATTTAACCATTTTAGACCGAATTATAACTTTTGATTAATATTTATAATATTCCTGAATAACCAATGATTACTATATTATTCTTTATTATTTGATTGGTTAATTTGATTTTTATCGTTTGCCAGATTTTTATGGACTGTTTCAATAGCAAAATTTAGAATTTAAATATTTCCAAAAGGAGTAATATTAACTATTGATATTGTTTGAAAAACGATTCTGATCGGAAATGGTGTGTTAAACTTTAGTTCTAAAGAAACTTTATTATTTATTTATATAACTATGGTAGAATTGAGTTGTATATTTTCCTATCAATACTACGGTACCTATGTTTAACTATTTTCGTAAAAAACATGGTATATTATCATTATATATATATTATACATGTATATGTAAACTTTTTTGTAAACGGCTGAACCAATTTTTGATGACATTTTTTGTATGTGGATGGTTTATATCTACCGCAGTAGGTGGCGCTGTAATTGGGCTCTAGGTAATGTTGACATGGGTATGTCTTAAATAACACATGTGTAAATCTGAAATGCCAATGATCTCGGGAACCATTCATCCGATCATTATGTGATTCTTTTAAATGAAAAAACACACTACGGAACAGATGTTAATCATAGTTTTATGATTTATTTATAATTTTTGATAAAGTCTCATTACTCGCATATACATATCATAAGTATTTGCATTTATTAAACATTTTAATGAAGTTTTTATTTGTACCGTATACTACCGTGCCTCTAATGTCAAAATACTTACGTAAATAATTTTATATGAGGTATTCAGATTTGTTTATACACTCACAATATCTGTGTCATGCATATCAGAAATAAATCGTTATTTTATTTATAATAAAAAAAACATTAACTCATTAAATCATAGTATTATAGTTTATGATAGTAATATTGTTATGTTTGTTTACACACCATAATCAGAATTCACTTAATAATAATTTCACTTCTAATTTAATAAATAATTGGAAGGATGAGCAATAACTGTTCTACCGAGATTATTTGTTGCACGTATGACTGAAGCGATTTTGTTAACACTTCGTAAGCGAGTCGTTCAATATCAATCCCTAGTTTTAAACAACTAAAAAAAAAAAAAAAAAAAAAATTAACGCACGAATTCACAGACAGCACGGTGCACTGTGCGTAAATTATTTAAAATTATTATAATATTGTTAATATTACAATACTATTAATAATGCAATAATAACAGACTAAAAGGTTATATCATTATTTTTGTGTGTCTTGACATACGTGATTGTATATTGTATATTTCACCAACACGGTACCAGGATTTGAAATTCCATGCTATTATCTGCGATAGTATGATCGATACATAACATCACATTGTGTTGTAGTCACAATCGTAATAATAAAACTCAGTGGAAAGGATCGATAGTCGTTCGAACGTGGCTGACCAGAAAATTACTTTTGAAAATGGAAACAGCGGGTTCGCAGTTACCTCTGTTATGGTGATTAAATTGACAATATTTTTACCCCTATAATAAAATGTATTAATAATTTAACTATTTAATATAACAGCACGGATGAGAAAAACCCGGAAAAAACTAAATTATTTATTCGTTTTCATTATTGATGCTTTATTGTTTTTATAAAATGGTGTGGGTAAAATTATTTTATTTTGTATTTTTTTTTACTGTTTAAATATGTTATAAATATAATTAATGTATATAAATATTAAATATAGGAATACATTTTTATTTTTGTAATAATAATAAAATATTTAAAAAAACGTTTAATACTATTTAGTATTTTTGAACTTTGATTTTGATTTTGATGTAGTACAAAAAATAGAATGGAAATTATTTTATCTTACTGAGATATGTTTTCATGATGCACAGAGTTTTAAAATCATGTATCAATAATAATGAATCATAGTGACGATATAATGTTAAATTATATTATATTGATTATGAGAATAATTGTATTTGTATGATGGGTTGACGAATTGTTTCCGAATTGTATAAGTTACAGATTTTGTGATCAAACGATAAAATATACTTTGAAATACATATAAAAATACACTATACTTTTGAGATAATTCTTTAAAGTGTTTTAAACAATGATTACAGTTTATTCGTCTGGTATTATTATAACATGATGGTCACATAACCTCAAAACTGGTGCTATTATAATATTACACAGAAAGCATGTGTATTATCTGATTTATGAATCGCGGACGCGTCACCGAAATCATATTTTGAGTATTTTCGGTTTACGAAATATGCGTTTAATTAAAGTTTTCTGCAAATTCACAATATTTACTATTTTTTGTCAAAAACGATATTGTTTTTCTTAGCCGGATGGGTTATTGTTTTAGTTCTCATTCATTTTTACAGGGTTTAAGTGAAATAATATACATTTCAAAATGAAGTTAAACAGTGGTGGAGCTTAAAAATAGATGTCCTGTACAAACTAAAAAAAAATTAGGTAGCTATTTACATGTTTGGAGTACAAATAAATCTGTTGTAGTGATACCGAAACGCAAGACGAAAACGTAGAAATTACGCAAACATGTCTCATAAATGATTTCGATTATACGGCGTCATACAGTTTTATTAAATTATTTATTATAAAAATCAAAAATATATTTCGTTAACAATTTAACTCCCAGTTTGACGTATTTTAATAATTTTTAAACAGCTTGATAATCGTATTGATTTTTTAAACATTGATTTATTAAGCACTTTTATATTATTTTATAATATCGTGTACTATAGTTTTTTTTTTAAACTTTTTTCACTATTGGACGCGATTTTGAAATTAGATTTATTAATTAATCATTGTTTTATAGTGTAAATATAAAATTATATTATTAATCAGGTGTTTCAATTAAATTAATTACTCCTTCGATTTGCATGGATCATATTTTGATTAGAAACGTAAAAATAAAAAAATAGGGAATTTATTTTAATTATTATACAATTTGGTATACTTTTGATATTCACGAAGTCTTAAGAAATAATTTGAAAATGTAGTAAATAGAAAAATTAGAGTTTTTATTATAAACGTCATATTATATTATATTTATAATAAGATTAAGAAAAAATTTAAAAACAATTATGCTTGCAGGCGCCCTAAGAATCTCACTTTTAATTTAATTATGATTTATTTTTTTAAATTATCAAAATTTTGCACGAAAAGTCGGAGTAAAAGCGTCTTTTGGTGAGCCATTAATGTATAATCATGTTAAAAAAGTTTTTTATTCGTCAAAAATATAAAACTAATAAAGTAGTCGCGGCGATAAAATATCTGTCTGCAAATTACGTATCATGAAATTATATGGCACGAATGCAACACTACGTGTTGAAACTTAACTCTTTAGGTATAATTAAGCCATCAGTTCACATAGTCTTCATTATATGAATGGATAATTAATAATATGGTCATTTTAGTGGGATAGTTAATTGTGTTTTACAGACGATGACAGTATACCGATGGAGATTAAGTTTAGACTGATGGCATAATGAACCTTTGTAATTTTGTTCACGGGCCGTTAAAAGATTACGGTTCATATTATTTTTTTTTTTTGTGGGCTAAACTTTTAAAAACTTTCTATTACATTTAATGGTGTTGTAAATTATTATTTCACATTACTTCAAAACACTATCTCCATAGTACATACTTATTATTATATGTATGTTCAATATACTTTTTATTTAAAAAAATGCATGTGGTAGGTATAGTGTTGTTTATAAAAAATGTTACATGTTCACATATTGATGCTACCCCTTGTTCACAAAAAATAGGTATCAAATTGATTTTTTTATGATTATTAATTATATATATATATATATATTTAATGAAAATTGATATTTAAGAAAGAGTAAGATGATGCATAATTGAGTTTGTACCCTATAATATAATATAATACTATTTCATAATATGATTATTTTGTAATAATACTGCATATTTCTGTCGGCTCAATAATATTTTAAACCGATGAAGTGAGTATATCACTATTACACTTCATACGTTTTACTAAATAAGTAAGTAATATATTATAATTATCAGGCGATCAATAAAAATAATTAATTCTGAAAGATAATTTTGCCATGTTATCGAATATATATTATTAATATACTCGTCAAATAATATACAATATGTGTAATGTACACATTTACTTTTATTTTTACTGTACATTTTCTTAATAAGAAACAGTATTTGGCTGATTGCTTAAGTGATAGTACATTATTGGTCCAAATGTGTATTTTTTTTAAAAATATACAGATTCAGTAAGAATAACGAATGTAGTATATCGAGGTACCCCGAAATTTTTCGATCTATGAGATAATGTATATACGTCTTAAAACGTATTCATAATATTATGGTATAATTAGACTATTTATTAATATTCGTTAAGTACAATTTTATTTAAATACCATTTAGAATAAATTTTGAAGTCTATCGTATTTGTGCTAATATTATAACAGGCTTTTAATTCAATATTCGATTTTGTCAGTAAGTTGTACGTATACAATTTATACGTCGTTTAACCATTAAAATAATATTTAATATGATATTATACTTGTGTACTCCATCAGTAACGCTAAAAGTATCATGATATTCGACACATAATTTATCCGAGCATAACCCTATACGTACGATAGTATCATATAATATTGATAATCATCTTCACCTATCTGCCCATTTTTATATAGTAAAACAATATGATAATTATTGGAATGTGTATAACAATTTTGCTGAACATTAATATAATTTTTTGTTAAAATGTATAGAGTAAGACTGTTATATTTTATGTACTTAAGAACGTATAAAAAGCTTTTTATAATTTAAAAAAAAAAATCTATACATCGACCGGAAATGCGAGTGTGACAAATTTTATGGATCACCCTGTAACATAAAATAGCTATAGCTACGAAAATATAACACCGATCGATCGAGAAATAAAATAAATTCCATAAACACACAAACACTCGTGCGCGCATCATTAGACAATAACACGATATTTGACACGATATCAGAAACTACGTTAAAAAAAGTTATTGTTTGGCGCCCAGTAGGATTCTCTCTGCCTGCGCTTTGGGGACGATGAAGATTGGTGGAAATTCAAGGTTATAATGGAAACGCTGCAAAGGCTGTTCTCCGGCGGTGAGGTGCAGGTGCGGTGTTGGTGGATGTTTATTGCGGGAAAATGGATGCGGAAATAGAAATCGCGCTGAGTGGTTTTATCGCAACCAGAACAAGAAAGACTGACTCTTATTTTATTTTATCTTATTCTTTTTTTTATTATTGCTATTCTTTAACTCCATGCACTTTGGTCTTTGTAAAACAAAAGTTAAAAACTATATCTGCTCGCAGGCTATAGAACCACCAAAAGATGGTACGTTAAATATATATTGCTGCCATCAGATATTTTAGCATTATATACATATATACAGTATGTAACCAGCCACCAGGAATGTATACCCTCAATTATATCTTAAATAATTCTTTTATTTAAATTCTCATTTTTGGAATTTTTAAGTGTACATAATATCAGTGAGTTAAGGACCATATTTTAAAATATTTAGATTTTTATAAATTTAATGAATATCTTATGGTGATATGAACTTATTTTTTTTTTAAAAGAAAACCAACCTTTTTGTTATTTATTTTTAATAGATATTTTTTTGAAAATATCTTTAATAGACCTTAAAAGTTTTTACAAAAATATTGAATGTATATTATATTTAATCTATAATACATATTTTACTTATATAATTTAAAAAAATTAAAATCAATTCTTATAATTGTTATAGTTGTAGTATCAACATATCCCTCATATTTTCCAAAGATATGAATATTGTAAACCAATATTCGCCGTACAATACAAAAGTTAAATACTCAACTCAAAAACTGATCTTTCGAATTGCAATTCAAACATATCAACATGTTATGAAAACACTTTTACGGCAGATGGTGGGAAAAATTTTCGTATGACGGTTAAAAAACAGTGCTTGTATAATGCATGTTTATATTTTGTAATAAAAGTGTAATATTGTATGTTTATTATATACATATATATCATGAAAATAGTACCCCAAAATTGGTGTAGTTATTTTGACTATCAAAAACACTGGATGATCGTGAGGTACTTATCATAACAAATTATATACTTAAATATTTTCAAAATAAAATCAGTACGGTATAATGAAATATTATTATGTTGTTGAAAAGTAATTCGAGACCATACTATATGTAACTAATACTATTTTTATAACTTAAAACTTAAATCAACTTAAAACTATGATGAGTTGTTAAGTAATATATTTTTCCAATCAAAATAATACTATAATTAGTTAAAACACCAAACATGTTTTTAGTGAATTTTTCTAAAAAGGTGTGAATGGAAATATTTTATAGTTAAAAAAAAAATATATCTCATCAGTATATTGTTATATTATTATATACACCTATATAAGTTATAAATCAAAATTACCATTGACGATTTTTAGCTACTGGCAAGTAAATATGTTTTTATGTGATACAGGTTAATGGTAAATACTTTATTACTATACTATATTTATACTCGTAAATGAATATAATCGCAACATTTACACATTAAGTAGTTATATAGTTGTATATTTTGTTATAACAATTATTCAGCTAACTATTTACTCTATAATAATTATTTTGTTGTGATAAAATTAACTAATTTTTGTGTTTATAAATGGTTGATAAATATTTAAAATATATAGTGACATAATATTATAATATTGTTTGAATTTAAAATCTTTAGGTAAAATGTTACTAATTGTGTTGTAGGTAATATAAATTATTTTAAACCTTAATAATAACTAACAATAAATATAAACTATATTTGTAATTAATAATTGTTATATGAAAGTTTTAGTTAGAATAAAATTAAGGCAAGGTAGAAAAAAAAATAACAACTCAACTGTCAATTAAATATTAACAATATTTAATTGCACTCGTAATCGATCACACGAATATTGCTACCGCAAAAGTTTTGATTTTAACGTTCGCAAATTATACATAAAATTATTCATAATTGTATTTGAAAAATCGTCGGTCGTATTTATTTTGTTTTATCTCACCACCAAAGACTGCAAAGTTTTTTATTCTAATTTTATTTCCCTTTATTTTTAACGATTAATGTTTTTTTTGCGATTTATTGTATGTGGTTTTGATAAATAAAAAAAATGTATTATTTATTTTATTTTTATTTAAAAACAAAAATATTCATTGCTTTAAAACATTAATCACATCCTTGTTAACAATAGTATATATTTATTTCAGAAATTCAGACTGTTTAGCATAGTTATACTGCATAAAGTTAAGTTATCTTAATTATTATAAAGATAACTCTTAATTATTTAGAGTGTGATATTAAAATTTAAAATACTATAAAATAGTAGTGTTATGATAGTAATTGTCATTTTATAAATATACGATTTGATAATAATCGTCATTAATTATAATAAATGGATATTATAAAGTTCCTAAAAACATTTGAATAAAATTGTTTTATAAACAGCTGTCATTTGGATATTTCCGTTACAAAATTATCATTTAAAAACGATATTCAGAAAATGTATACTATTAATTATTAATAAAAATTCGATATAGAACATATCCCACTAATCCCATGTATTATCAAGGTTAAATAATGTATTAAATAATAACGTGACATCAAATGTAACAGTTGGATATTTTTTATAAAATAAAAATATAAAATGCATTATTTTTACAATACCGTATTTTTTATTATTAGAATATTGAGTATGTTGTTGTTTCCTATGGCCCACAATATAATTACTACATACTTACTATAAGTGATAAACCGTGATTTTCTTAAAACATAGTTTTTTCTATACCCATCGTGAACAAATCTCTTAGTTCAGCTTAAGTTCAAATGTAATCTGCACCTATGGTAAACATCAGATGATGGTAATTCTAATACGTCAAATTTTAGAATTTGGATTTTCACACTCACACACAATCAAAATATTATCCACACGCATATAATACTGAAATAACTGAATATGTTGATACACGAACATTAAAGCGATCACACCCTTTTGCTTGGAGTTAATTTATTCTATGGCCGCATAAGAGTATGTGTATTATTTATAACTATTGATCGCACATTTTCGTCAAATTTCCATCCACTATAAGCAATTAATTATAAATATATATACATACATTATATTATATTATATTATATGCATGTCTATATTCTATATGCATACCCGGACAAACACCAACTAACCCGAAACACAATCATTATAATATGATATTATTATAATGTATTTACGCTCGTCCCATACGTCCGTTCATTTCCCTAAATATATTAGAATAACAATACTATCGTCGATGCTTGTCATACCTATCCATGATTGTTGATAAAGAGTAATTTCAGTGTGTTTATAAATTTTGTACGAATTTGACGAAAAAAAAAAACAAACCTATTGTTGTTTGGAATAATATACAATGCGTGAACGATAATATGATTTTTATTCTCTCATTATATTTGGTCGTTATCAATATCACGGAAGACTGCTGTCATAAAGAGCAGTTTTCGAATACAAGGTTTAATGGCTGCCAAATAAATAAATGTTCTGATGTAAGTTATAAGTATATATTATATATATTTTATTGAATCTAAAAACATTATTCTCCTTTTTACTTTTTCCGTTTTCAAGCACAAACCTGCACGACAAAGTACACAATACATATTTTACATAACCTACATTTACATATACATACTATCGATCATCGGTTAAATTAAAATCGTAAAAATTCCGTTCTCTTTGAAGTCTACTGAGATTCCAAAACGACCGCCGGCGATCATCACTCGGCATAGCCACCGCATATATTATTATATTTTTATCAAGACGTTCAGGCAATATTGTTATACCAACAAAAAAAAAAAGAATAATAATAACAATATTTGAAAACTAATTAAATTAGTTTTTTTATTGAAAATTAATTTGGTTTATTAATCAAATAAGTCTATAGATTATTGAATATTAATGTTAAGTGTGATTAAATAATTAAA
Organism: Rhopalosiphum nymphaeae; assembly: GCA_036289425.1. Taxonomy (NCBI): domain Eukaryota; kingdom Metazoa; phylum Arthropoda; class Insecta; order Hemiptera; family Aphididae; genus Rhopalosiphum; species Rhopalosiphum nymphaeae. The sequence goes on along the minus strand of JAZAQC010000036.1, from coordinate 534,301 downwards.
TAAAATTTCTTTATTGTGTTAAAAAAAAATCATAGTAATAATTAGCTTGATATATTGTAGTGATGTGCTTACATAATATAATTGTATAACAGTTTAAAAATAATAATTAAATAACGATCAGGTTGTCGCACGCGGATAATAGTTAGTAAATAGTTACGCCCAACATAAATCTTCATCACTGACGAAAGATACGATCCGTATTGTAAGGTCACACATAGAAATAACTGACACGTGTTTGCAACGATGAAGAAGCGTACGGCGTGTGACTCTTTAATGTGCCGTCAGATACAATAGATGATCAAAAAAGGGTCTCTGCCACCAAAGAGAAAACTAGTTTCTTGGAAACGACGAGACCTATGATACAGCTGCCAGCTATTCTCTGGTCGGCATGACCGTGTTGTACTTTTCACCTGTGCATGTGCACTAGCCATATTAGCAGCACCTGGACCACTCTTTTTAACGAGTTACGCCAGTATAATTACTTGGACTTACGTGTTTAGAGTACTTAATTTGTTTTACGATGTTATATTATAACATAATTTATATACGGCTGCGAGCCAGTTAAGGTGTATATGTTTGTTATATATTTCACATTAATATTATAGTTTATAGAAACATTTTATTATACGCTATATTTGATAAAATCCTCGATTACATGACTTTGAGAGCTCTTCGAAGATCAGGAGAAAGATAATAGTGTATATTTAACATTTGTATCTGGTAGATGATTATATTATTCGGCACTTATAAGTTTAGCGAAGAATTCCTCAGACCTTTAGTCTCATTATTCGAGTTTAAACAATCTTTGGCTATTCAATATAATTATTATTATTTTTTTATTTTTACATTATTACAATTTATAATAGTTATATTGTTATTTTTGTTTATTATTTTAGCATTTAGTTATTTAGTAGGTACGCGAAAACTCAGAAACACGAGAATATTAATATTCTGACCAGAAACGAAACGTTAGACGACCAATGTCCATTGACCATAATCATAAAATACATTATATAACTGACTGACACATGTTACTTGTGTACGTAAACTATTTTATACTAAGTATTAAAAAATAAAAATTAAACACCTTCCGTTTTAAAGTTATAACTAGTTCAAAGACTTAAAGTATTTAGGGTATTTTATCAATAATTCGGAAAGAAATATTAACGTAACCCGCTATACTAATATATATTAATTACTACCTTTTCATAACATTTATATTTAAAATTGTATTATTAATAATTAAAAGTAATTTTTTAAATATTTTTGATATTTTTAGGAAAGTTATATACTTACTTAAAATTACGAAATTAAAAATAATTTTTGTGATTTAAAATCAAAAGTTCATGATATTAACTAATATAGATATTGATTAAAAAATGTAAAAAGAGTTCTACCAAACATAAAAATTACATAGGAATGTAAATTAAATTTTTTTAAAAATAAAACAGGTATGCTTTTAAAAATAGTTGGTATTTACAATGAAATAATAATAATCCTTGGTATGATATCCATCATGATTTACCAAGCACGCTTATTTCGATTTTTGTTTTTTATATGAATATATTTAAATTCTGATTTTTTGAACTTTTAATTATACTTAGGATCATATTTAAAATTATTTGTATATAATACAGGGGCAAATCCAGACAAAGATAACGGGAGGGAGGCGATTTTTAAAGGGCACACATTAATTTTGATAAAGTATTTATTTAGGTACATACGTATGTTACTTTCCATAGTCTTATACAGAAAAACAATTTTTTTTATAGTAATAGTAATAATAATGATATTCATAATTGCAAAAATAACTAAAATCAAAGATTTTAAACTATTTTTTGTGAGAGAACGGGGAGGGGGGGCTATTGCCTCGATTGCCCCCCTGGATCCGTCACTGACATAATATACATCAATATAGTTTTATAAATATTATAATATTATATAATATAAATTGAATGTTTTGCACGAATTTCACACTTGAACTCATTTGTTCTGGTTTATTGCAATTATACTAACATTCTTAACATACATTTCTCGACTGTCTTTGTGTTAATTATAAGCTTCTTGAAAATTGAATTTATATGTCGTCATGCTTTGAAACTAATTAGATTCATAAACTTTAAATATACTCAAACCTTAAGTTCTCGGTTCGCTAAAACTGCTTTATTATTTTATAATTCGGAACGTTTTAGAATATTGAAGTATTATATAAGATGATTTTCCCTATACGTAAATTGATCGAACACCATTTGAACGTATCAGACTCTACTTAATTTAATTTTTGTTTTCAGCCTTAATTTGGTTTGTCCAGTCTACGACAATACAATAGTTCAAACCTCGTTATAGAGTCAATTTTTTGCCATCCACAGAGCACCTATAAATCGTTATTTTCTTAATAGTTTACTAAATGGTCATGTCTATTCATCTGAAATCCTCTTCGATTGATTTTTTTATTCTGAGTAATTACTGTAGTCCTTTATACGGCAGTTTACCGATTGCGCCTAAAATTAATTTTTTGTATGCCAATTGTGCTCTAAATATTTTAGGGTCGATAGATCAGTCGCGCTTTATATATTTTAGAGTCGATACACCAATCGTGCTAAAAACATTTTACAATACCTAATGAAAATGTATTAGTTAGTTATAATTATTATATAATAAATTAAAACATTTAACGACTTTTTTTAGATACTAATACATACTAAAATATAATATAAATTATATATTAATAAATAAATAAATAATTTTTTTTCGCATCTTACAATTTATTTTTTGATCGTCAATTATTCAAAATTAAATACCAGTTACATTACATATCCAACTCGTTTGATAAAATTCCCGATACTGTTATAAAATATATTACACCCAGTTACTGTAACCAGTAATCAATTAATCAATAAATAAGTTTTAATTTTAAAGTATTTTAGTATGTTTTATACAAGCACAATTGGTATACTGACCCAAACGAACATTCTGTGTTAGGCGCAGTTAGTCCATACCCCCTTACATAAATTATTGTAAATTTCTACAGAATTTCATATCATTTTTTATTAAATATTATTTTATACATTCATAAGCTATTATGTGCTTTATTTTCATCGATGTTTAATATTATATTAATGTATTAGGTATATATATATTTTATTTTGAATTTTATAAACTTTATAAAATATCCATTTAAATTGTGCTGTAATAAATTAATAAATATATACAAATAAAAATACTAAAATTATGTCATAATGAATAAAAAAATCTTTTAATTATTGTTTTTATTTTATTCATCTAATTCAAAATTATGTCGTTCTAGAAGATTACTTTGTTTTTTTTTTTATTCAGTTCGTAACAATTAAATAATCATATTATACGATATTATGATGTGATGGATATTTGAGAGGGGTAAATGAGTAACAACAATGAGTAAAGATGACGTGCAGACTATGGTGTGCGTGTTTGTGTATGGGGAAACTTTTCATTTGGGTAAATAACGGACTTTACATGGGGAGAGATAAAATTTGAGTTAGCGAGAGAGGAGGCCTTATATATGAAATAAATGTAACGAATTACACTCGGACGACTATATAGGTAATACTATGCCCTCACCGCTGCTAATACTGCTGCCAACGACACACTCACAGTTCTGATTTCTTGCAATAGAAATCAGAGTCTGATTTTACAATAAATTAGTATTAAAACAACACCATTAATATATTATCGATTTACAGAATGTATTTTTTTTATTATTATTATTGTTATTTTATTTAGATTGAAAAATAATTTATGTATTATTTCTTAAATATCGTTTTTTAAACCAAGCGTCTTTCACAGACCATGTACCAGACGGAACTCTAACACTGTAACAGTAACATGTAAGACGTTTTATGAATAATCTTATCCGTATACACGATTATGTACATGGATTAAATAAATAGAATGTAATATTACAACATCATAACGGTCATGATTTTGAGACCAGTCATTAAATGTAGGAGTGGGGAAGATTTGGAGAATTCGGTACATGCTACCAAAAATCATTATTTTATTAAAAATTATTATTTATATATTTTTTTAGATTTTTAGCACGGAAAATGCAATTTCCGTGATATTTGACGTATAAATTAAATATGATTTTTAATTTGTAGTTATAGTGATATACTTGTACTTGTCGCTCATATGATATCTTCAAATCCCATCAAAAAATGTAAGAATAGTTACGATGTTCTATCTCTATGATTTATTTTAGATTATTTATAGAACTGGGATTTTAAATTTTTAATATCCTAAATAATTTATTTCCAAGAGCCTGGACAAAAAAAAAATGATTTATATTATAGTATATAAATCTTTGTATGCTCTAAATTATAGTTCAATAAATATTTTTTTGGTCTTCTGACTTCCTTATTCGAGATTAATTTTAATTAAGTTATGGTGTATATTTACTATCAGAAAACTTTATTCATACCAGTAAAATATTAATTTTTTGTTGTTCTATAATATTGATTGTGCTTTTAATATTTTAAAACAAGAATAATAATTGTTGGTCTGACAAAAGATTTTTTTTAAAGGAAACTTCATTAACAACTGTTGCATATCTAATACATTATGGCCGCCGTGTATACTTATACCAATATGATTATTTATAAAACGTCGATACATTTTGTACAACACTTTACATTGAAAAATGTGTAAAATACTCTAAAACTCAAAACGTCAGAAATAGTTTTAAATATATATTGTTGCAAAATGTATCTAAAAAACCAAGATATAAATTTATTACGTTACAGCAATCAGTATTACCATTAACATCTGTTTCATTTAAACAATAACATTTTGTTATATCAGAAAAATTGCGTCAATATTCCAGCCACACTTATTAAGTTTGATAAATACATTCAATTTGTTATAAACAATAATAAAAATATTTACTTTAAATTTAAAAAAAAATGTGTGAACTTTTACTTATAGTACATAGTTGATTTTAGTTTTAACTTGCTGTTATAACCACCATCACATACTATCATTAAAAATAATAGTAATGTGACATCAGACAAAAGGTTGATTTATTTTAATAATGTTTTAGTAATTACACCTTAATTTTTTGACTATAACCGTCACTGATGTACTGAAACTAATTTACGTACTAAAATAATATTACAGAAATGAGATAGATAATTATTTGTTTCAAACAATAAATGTATAATTTTGTATGCACAATTGTATTCAATATACGCACATATTTATTATTATATTTATACACTAGTTATATGAAGTATTTGGTAGAGATCATTAATTTTATCTAATTAATTTTTTTCATCTTAAGCCCGAAATCATTGAGCTGATTGATACGTGATAGCATTTGTGTTGTAAATCGATAATATTTCATTGATTAAAATTCTATATAGTGAAATGTCGAAACTTGTCTTTTTGTTCCGTGGATCGAACACAAAAGACGATTAGTGCATTCGAACACAAAATACGATTAGTGCAACCGAACACCTGCCAGTAAGTTTTTATATGACGTAAGTGTATTAGACAGACCACAATTACTGGCTAAATGCCGAATTCTGTTTGTAGTGGATAGAAAGTTTATCTACTGCCAAGTATGTATGTGTCTAGTTCGTGTTTGGAAAATTTAATATAATAAGTAGATTACCTCTGTAACTGTAAATTTAAACGATATCAAATATATTACTATACAGATAATATGATAATAAGTATATTAATGTCGATTTGTAAGCAAAACTGTTCATTAAATTAATTATTAGTGGTAACCGCATTTAAGAAAATAAGCCGAAACCAGAGTAGTTATAATTGTCTTCTGAGTGAATGGTTGTGTGATATTCAATTTAAAAGTAATAATTGCATTTAAAAATGATTTAAAACGGAGCTTGTAAGTATGGCTCAAACCACGTTATTTTAAAATACGTAGATCTTAATTTATTCAAATATATATATATACAATTTTTTTAATTTATGTAGCTTCTCATTTCAGTAATATGGTGAAGAAATTACTCAGAAAACTTAAAAATAAATAGTTCAGAGTATTTGGATATTTATTTTGTGTCGAAGTGATACACATGAACTAATACAACTTTTGGAGCTCTTTTTCCTCGCGAAAGATTCTGCAATGTGCGCAAAGTAGAAATAAAAACATATTAATTATAACATAATAATATTGTAGCATTTAATATATATATGTATATTAATTCTTCATACCTGACTCATTTTATTAGAGTATTATTTAATAGGTAATAAATATATTATTTGAAGCCAATAGTATTATTATCTCTAATAGTAATAGATCAAATGATTAAATTTAGAACAATTAATTCAATGTTTAATGTTAATAATATGATCAAAACATTATTCCAATACATTTTAAAGGAAATTTTTGGTGGGAATCATGGGCTATAATGAAGACTTGTGATCAATATAATATGTTTATTTTAAGTTCGATATTCAATAGAAAATTATTGAATTCACGTATTTGCGTTACGAACATTTATATTAAATTTTCTGTTAAATATACAATTTGTCCAGTTAATGATTATATTACATAATACATAATAATATTCTATCTCTATTACATCATAACGTAATATTTGCTGTATTAATAAATCAGTACGCAATTCTAAACGTTAATATATTATTACAGTGCACATTGCACATATTAAATGCTTCAGTTTAATATTATATATATTTTCCATTGCAAAATTGTTGAGTTAGATAAGATCGGTACAGTTGTTATTGATTTAAATTATTTCAGGTTAAACATGACATAGATAAATCTAGTCTTATTATTTTATTTTATTTATACACTTATATAATGTAATAATTTTTTCATATAATATTAGCGTTTTAAAAGTTTCGTAACTTTTTGCAATAGGTATTTCACAAATTTTTAATAATTCTAGAGACTTGAAGTTTTTAACGATAATTAATTTGGTATTTTATAGCTATAATATAATTTTAATTATGTTTGAACATTTCTATTAGACTCTATAAGATATAGTTATATAATATTGTAGAAGTATAAAATTTTTTAAAAAGTTTAAAAAAATTTTTGTTTGTTTTTTATTTCTCATTCCAATAATTTCTTTATTTTATGCACAAAGATAATACCATTAAGCTAGGTAGTATTTACTTCATTACCAACAACAAAGCACTATATTTTCTCTGTGAAAATGAATTTGGTTGGTATGTTATATTATTACGTACTTTTAAATTTACATATTTTATAATATTTTGGCCTTTGGTTACGTAATTATGTAGTGGGAGCACAAAGGTAATATGTATAGTTTTTTATATGGTACATAAACTTATTTTGACCTTATATTATATATATGATAAGCAACAAAATTCATTACTTATTTCAAATTGATCAACTCTGCCGTTGTTCCATACATGATTATATGAACACAATTTTAAAATAGTATACTACCTTTATTACGGGACTTTTGTTGAATGTAATTTTTTTCATTTTTATAATACTATATATATATATATATAAAAAAAAATAATACATTATACACTTTTATGATAAAAATATAAAAAATGTATGTACTTTGATATGGTGATTGCAATAGTAAAATTCTAGACCTTGCCATTTGAATGAACAAAAAAATTATAAATATTTTACGGGACTTATTGAATTTTTAATACGTCTCACTCATATGTTGAAAATGAAGATAAAATTCAAGAGGCATAATGTAAAAATACCACTGATGTTTGCGGATTAAAATTTCAACGCTTTACACAAAAACAATAAAATCTAAAATTTAATATTCCGTAGGGGTTGCGTTAACTTTATACAATATTTAAATATATTTTATCTGTAGATACTTAGATAATACTTTTGTTTTTAAATAATTACAGACACTTAATATGACAGCATGACATTTTCATAAATATAAATAATACATTTATGTGACACCTGCAAGAAAATAACTATTTTTATTATTATTATTACCTAAATAATTTTGAAACGTATTTAAAATATTACCGTACAAATAGGTAGGTATGAATAATTTTTTGCACAATTTGTAAAATGTAGGTATATTTAACTTCATGAAATTTAAAAAGAAAATTCTGAACCTAACGAAAACATTTTTTAGTGCACCAATTATCTAATAAATATATTATTGTTAATTTAAGTAATTATTGACTATGCGTATTAAATTAAAGTATGCTTACCATATTTTAAGAATTTCTCATTAAACGACTTAAATATTTAACATACAACATATTATGCTTGCGTAATATAATTTAACCAAAAACATATTTAAATTAAATATTATCTAAATTTACCGTCTCTAAATATTTAAATTAGAAATTAATGTTTATTAATAAATTATTGTAGATTATTGTTTATATTATTGAAGTAGATACCTATAGAAATAAAATGACAATTTATATATCATACACTATGTATAGATGTGTTCAAAATCTTAGTATAAGTATTATAATACTCTAAAATTACAAGAAATTAACTGATCAAGGTATACGAAAAGTCATTGGTAATCTATTACTGTCTAGTTTGAAGAATTTACATATATTTATATGTGTATTCGTGGTTTACAAGAGAGAGTTTAACACTATTTATAATGTAATTGTACTTTGATCAATAATTGCGGGAGCAAGGAAACGTTATCTAATAATAAATAATAATTAAGTTGATATTTGGATAATTTAGGAAGTAAATAAATATCCTTTGAACAATTACTATTGAAAACATAAGATAAATAATGTATGTAAGTTACACATATTCGAGGAGATTGCGACCAAAGGTGATGTTATATAATATTATTTCACATTAAATGTTATCGTATATGATTTAACAAAAGTACAAAATATAATCATAAAACAATATATAATATAATACACATAATTGGACAATAACAATAATTTTGCCGACAGCCGACTCAAGAAACCACGGTAGAATATGCAAACAGTCTTGTATCCGGGATGATGGAAATTGTTGTGCCAATATCAAAATATGCAAACGAGGCCACAACACGCACGACCCGTATCGTTTATATCCCTAGGGTGTACCGCATCACCAACAAATATATTTATCAATAATATGTTTGTAATTTTATGACTGTAAGAATATCAAATTTTCTGGTGCGTTACTTCGATTATTCTTACATATAAATAATAAATGTATGTATTCTATGATGTTGTCACAAAAGGTATACAATAGTACAATCGTAGAATATAGTAGTTTATCGCATACCTAGTTTATATTTAATGTAGTATTGTATATTATAATTATAGTAACATTGTTTACTTAGTTAAATACGAAACCAATCAATATGTAGTGACTATTATAGCAAATGTACACGCTACAACTGAAGTTAGCGACACACATGCACACATGCAAATTAATTTTTGTACGAAAAAATCACAAAAATTGAATAAATGAAAAAAAGTGTAACATTGGTTGAAAGTGTTGTAACCTCCTTTAAGATGGTAATCAGTAGCAGCACCGCCTTCACAGGATATTCACTAGACAGTATGAAAATCGCCAAATAGTAATACAAGGGTTCGGATTAATAATTTGTTTGTACAGAATAGACACAGGAGCAAATGCTACTTCAGAATCTAAAGTAGAGCTCATTGTTACACAGATCACTTCTTAATGAATAGTGAGATCATTTAAGATTAAACGGAAAGTTCAATAAAAAATAAAAATGTAAAAAAAAAAAGATTAATATTGAAATTCATAAAGATCATAAAGTACGAAATCAATACAAGGAAGCATAGAATATTAAATCGAAATAGTAGATATAAATAGCATAGATACAGACTTCGAAACTGCATTTAAAGATTTAGTTAAAAAAAAGCTGTCAAACAGGTTTTATAAAATTTGGGTATTACACGTGTTCTCTAAAATAGTATTGATACAAGGGTGCTTGCAAACATTTTCATCGATGGGAGGGGGAGCAAGGTGTGTTCTCCGGTCCGTAGAATACAGACCACGACCACAACTGGTCGTTATATTAACCAATATGACCCACGGCATATTTTGTCTATTCACTAATGCTAAGGAATACAAGTCACAACGAACACCAAATTGAATAAACAGTAAACACTATACAATGATTTCTTTAATTGAAAAGATTACGATAGTAAGTTTTTAAAAATATACCATATTTATCAAACATTGGTTTAAAAAATAAAGGGGGGTATGGTCCATCCCCTCGTCGGCGCTCTTGTATTGATATAATATTGTGATAGGATTTACATTTTGGTGATATACATAGTATACAGTAAGTAATACAACATGGAATAGTGCTTTGTAATTAGTAAACAATCACGAACACTATCCCACTGTGTACACTATACACTGTTGTATAGTATGCAGCAATAATCGTCGATAACAAAAATATGAGCTGCAATGCAGTCATTAAGATATTTGTCATAGACAAAGAAAAAGAATATCTATTAGGTGAGATTCAATTATTATTTATTTTTTTTTTTATAATAAATTGGGATTGGTCCAAATCGTTAAAATTCAACATAACAATCTAATAATCTACAGTAATTTATGTAATTATTTAAAAACCATAATTTTATTATATTATTGAACTTGTATTACAATTTTTATGACATTTTAAAATATTCAAATAATATAATGAATATATGATAAAAAATTAAATAATAATTAGAAAATTTTATTATTTTGGTGTATATATGTATATGTATGTATATTTATATACCTTGTGCACGGTTCCTAAATAATATTTTCACAAAAATACTTACGAAGCCGTATATTTTTTGTTTTTTTATGGAAAAGAGCTATGGCCTTAGATTTTTGGTATTTTTGAATCTGAAATAGTTTATAGACGGACATACTTAAAAAAGTATATATAGAATGTGAAAAATGAAGTATTAAAAAAAATCAATTCAATTTATCCACTAGCTGCGTAGAGGTTAGCTATATATATCACCTATCACTTAAACAAAATATTATTCTCGTCGTATGACACTTTTATTATGTAGGTACCTATAGGCAATATTTATTACATAAAAGAGCAGATACTTTAATATAGCGAGAACAAAAGTAATAAAAATAAAAATAATATTATCGATTTTTCTCAACGTACCAAATCGAAAGGCGTTTTGGAAGATTTGTCGGCGACGGTGTTACAATATATATTATTGTTTTGTGAACGTCTAGACCTTAAACTCCGAGATTCTGAATTATTATTATTATATTATAATAATAAACTTATATACATATAACAATGTAGTGTATAACTGCGATAGTGAGTCTGCAAAGACGTGATGGTATGAAGGAGAAGGGCAGAATAATGATAATAATAAAAAAAAAATTCCGCGACAGATTGGTGTTAAATGGAGCGTGTTACTATGAGAATATTAGTATATTTTATCATAATTGAAATTGATGAGACTTCTTTATCTTAGCGGAATCGCAACACGCAATTTTATAATATCATATTTTTGGAAACAATTCCTTTTTTATTAATATTTTTTCACCTCTTGTAATGTAGTAGATATATAACATAGCAAAATAATATTCTTCTGTTGTATAATTACGAGAACGTGGCGGTGGCCAAGGGTGAGCGCAAGAGACTGCAGAGATATTATTGTTATTACTTATTATTACTTGGTACCTACTCGGTTATACAAAAGTGAAACATTAAATAACGTTAAATAATGTTATTCGAACGGAAACAAATATTATTATTATTATTACAATACCAAACTACCTGCCTACACGTGGCATTCATTATCCTCATAATAAATTCAGGGGAAAAAACGATAATAGTTTTTTTTTTTTTTTGCCACGTTATGAAATTCACATTTATTCCTTTTATTATTATTATTATCATCATCGTTATTTATTTTCGCTGAAAACGACCGAACCGTTGAAACCACGTACATACGATTGCAGCTCGATAATAATTGTATATAATATACATAACACGCATTATATATGCATCAGAATATTATTAACATATTAAGTGATACAATAGCTGATCGTTTCACACACGATAATATCGATGATTTTTTAAAGATTTTTTTTCTGTAGCAAATGATAATAGCGTACATAAATCAACTGTTTTTAATATAATATTTACCTTTATTCTCTTTCACCTTTACTAAAAAAGGAACTCCTATGGTCTTATCAATTTACGTTTGGTAAAACGGAAAACCTTAATTGACTTTCAGTAATTTGTATTATATATATTATACATCTTTGTAATTAGAATTACATTCATGGTTATTTGGAGGATGTTCAAATATTGTACTTTTAATTTACTACAATTTTTAAAATACAAGTATGATTTATAAGTAAATTATCTATACTTTATAGATAAACAAAATACTAATAGATACATGCCACATGGCGTTGATATAAAAAAAAAATTCAATAAATAGCTTTAATAATAAATTCGCAAGTACTTATATTGAACATAATTTAATATAAATTGTTCATTAGTACAATATTATATCGATATTTTATAATTTATTAACATCGATACTGATACTAATCTGATAAAAACAAATATATTTTGCAATCATTTTATTGATTACTATTATAACTAATAATCAATTGTCATAGTTATATATTTTAATTAATTAGACTTAATTAAAAAAAAAAACAATTAAGATGGAAAATTAAATATAGATGGGTTTATGTAGTATTATATTATCACTATGTACAGTGATATTATATAGGTGATTTTCTTTATGTCAGAAAATAATGGAAAATATACAAATTAATAAAAAATGTAAAAATAATGTTTTTTTCCTGGTTGGAACTGGATAGGAATTGTTAGCAAGTTGATTCTTCAAACCTGTCTGGCTGTCTATAATAGATTTCAAAGGTTATACTCACTGTATTGTTATAATAATCTTAAACGACAGTATTGTAGGTCAACGATACTTAATATTGGACCTTTTGGACCTTATGGCAATGCTGTAAATTTTTTTTTTTATAGTATAGTGAAATCGATGAAAAATGTCTTCAATTATATTATTGATTTTTAGCATATCAAAGTAGTCAATGGGTATACTAAACTTTATAAAGAAATAAAGTTTTAACAAACTTTTAAACTTTTTGAATAATTTAGCGTATTAAAACGGACAATAGTCTTATTCTTATTCATTACATACTTTATTTAAGTCACTAAAAAATACAAATAAATAATAATATTAACAATTAAAAAAACATTAAATCAGAATTATGAATACGAATTCATAAAGTTACTTACTAATAAATAATAAAAAAAAATTTAAAACTTTTTAAGGCGATTATTATTCGTATTGACAATACAGATACTCTCCAGTATAAAAATGTCTGAGAAAAATAACATTTCTGTGCAGAATTGTATTTATTGGATGTCTCGAGTGCGTCTAGTTTTTAATTTTTATATTTTTTTCATATATCAAGTTATTCTGTAATCTAATAATTAGACTTTAATTTACATCATATTTAAAAGCCGAATGTGTCATTGGTCGGCAGCCAAAACTTTTAAGAGACAAGACCGAAGACCAGCTACTATAGAACTATGTAAAATTATATACATAATTTTCACAATAACCAATGATTCAATGATTGATGAAGTGCATTTTATTTTAACTTCAAAAAAAAGTAATAAATAAGAACGATCAACTACAATTTATTTATGGTAAATAAGTATAAGTATGACTAATGTTTTTAATTTTTTAAATTAAAAAAAAATACGATTATTATTTATTATTTATTAAAATCATAAAACTTAAAATGTAATGCCAAAATAATACAATGAATAATAATAATTAATTATTTTTGAGTGTAAGCCAATTGAATTTCTTGTGTGGCATTCAAGGTAAATTTTTGGAGGTAATTATTTGGATTTCATTAAATATAAACCGTGTGTTCAATTTTAAAGGTAACAGGAAATATTTCGATCGTGTGACTTTGAATTTGATTCGAGGTTTTTATACTGCATATAGAACTTATAAATACATATTTTTTTAATAAATTCTAATTTTTAATTTTTTTTTATCAGCGCATGCGCAGTAAAATAAAAATTTCTTAAATAGCAACCACTATTTTGGAGACCGGATTTCGATTTCTTTATTTTTTCTGAACAACTTTGATCTTTACAGTTTGTTGATATCTTCAAAATTAATACCATATCGGTTTTTTCGGAATAGTTTGCCATTGTACAGAAAATAATATGTCACGCGCGACTTACGAAAAACGTTTGACTATTCACAATCAATTTTAGAATGTTATCAAAATATCTTATTCACACAGGTTAATAGTATAACTTTCATTATAATACTATTAAAAGCAAATTAAGATAATAGTAGTAGATAATTTAGTAGTTTTAATAAAAATAAATTGTACTAATAATACCTATAAATACCTATAAATTAAGATAGAGTGTTGAAAAATGCGATATTTACGAATTAACTATTTTAAAACTTTCGACCGTCATAAAAATGGCAATTTTGAAGATATCAACAAACTGTAAAGATCAAAGTTGTTCAGAAAAAATAAAGAAATGGAAATCCGGTCTCCAAAATAGTGGTTGCTATTTAAGAATTTTTATTTTACTGCGCATGCGCATGATAAAAAAAAAATTAAAAATTAGAATTTATTAAAAAAATATGTATTTATAAGTTCTATATGCAGTATAAAAACCCTGAATCAAATTTAAAGTCACATGATCGAAATATTTTCTGTTACCTTTAAAATTGAACACACGGTATAATATGATAGTTTTTTCTTAGAATGCACTAAGAAAACTCTTCCGGTTTCTTAAGTGTTTCCCGAGTGCATCCCAAAATTACCCTTTTTTAATTCCAGAATAACAAATCACCAAAGTGCATTCCAAGAAAATAGGTCATATTTTTGACGTGGCTTGAATGCGTTCCAGTTCATTTAAATAGTTACACAGGGTGCACTTGAGTAGGTGAACTGGCTTTTACACTCCAAAAATATTTTGTGATTCTTATTTATATTCTTATTTTTATATATTTTATAGCTTAAACATGAGTGAGCGTACTAATTTTTAAAATGTTTTATTTTTCATTTAAGAAAATTATTTTTATTTTTATTTTTATTTTAGAGAATCTATAAGTCATATACTGAACCCTGAACCTCCCCCCCCCCATTGGCTACGCCCTTGAATGTATGACATTTTCTTGCATATACTTCTTTTTGTTTTTTTTGTTTTTTTTTTTGGCTATTCGAACTGCTATTTTTTTATATTTTCAAAAATGTATATATTTATACCTGAGTTGGTGTGTATAAAATAGATACGTATGGTATGCTGTGAATTAAGGTCGCATCCTGGCTATTTTATATGATTTTTCAATAATACTGCGTATTCAATCGGTCTATGAAAAAATGTAAAAATTAAAAACGGGACGCTCTAAGGATATACCTGGTTATTCCACATCTTCAGTCGGTGTGATAAGAAATTTACTAAATTACAAATAGAGAGATCTTCAAACATTTAAATAAACACAACAGCTAACAATATTTTAGTTTTTATCATAATAATGTAATAATTTACTATTTAGCTGATGCGAGTTTTTAGTTACATAAACTGTATTTATATGAAACAATTTTAATAATGTACATAACCACTAATCATACATGATGGTATACTGTCTAGTACGATACTACGACACACTTGTTTGCTCGTGTGACGGGGGTCACGTGTGTCTGTGTGATGTACACAGACAATCGACGACGGAGTATACCAATCACCAGTTGTGAATTTTAATCGGAAGTGTCTAATATTATTCTACAATGCTTTATCACACGTAGCTATAATACTTACTGCACGATAGTTTTCGTTTTGGTGAAACATCGTGTAACTTTCGGCCCGAAGCACGTACAATCGGTTTACATAAATAAATATATAGTTTATATATATTTTACGTGGTAAAATGAAAAGATTATTCAAAATTCAAATAAACGACCGGTGCGGTTTATCGTATTCGCTCGGACGAGCCTCTTCGAATTTTGCATTTGACCACGCTGGTTTTTGTTCGATACTGACCTGACATTTGATTAAAAAAAAAAAAACAATACTTTTTTTTCCCTTACAATATTGTATAGCTACTGTAAAGCTTTGACTATTTACATTGTTTTGTTATAATATAATAGAAATAATATATCGTACTCAACAACTATGTCCAATGTCCATGCTTGCGCAGTTATTAAAATTACCTGTCACAATTCCCAACTGCAGATACAATTGTACAAAATACATAGTAGTTCTTATTGTTATTGTAGTACAAGTACTTACCTTGTATTATATGGTAACTATATAAGTGTATATAATTTTGAAAATTATTCAAGTATTTTTTGTTATTATTTCATATTATACTTATTACTTTTATCTGTGTCTTTTTTGCTTTTTATATTTTTTAATAATTTGACCATAATCTATAAAAACATATAAATAACTTGAATTTACAGTATAATTATTATTCTCGAGAAGTGAGAAGCTATTTAAATAATATTATTATTAAGTATTGTTTTAAATAGAAAAAACTAAAACTATGGTAATAATAATATACTATTTACCTCTCTGAATTAAAATATAAATAAATATTAAAATCATAATATCTAAACTAAGTTGAATTTAATCGAACAAATAATTATTTAAATGATTTTATTACAATAGTTAAGTATGAAATATTTAAAAACCAAAAAATTAAATAATTATTATTTTAAATTAAATATGTATTTATAATCATTGCTAACAAAACTTTATGATACAAATGGCTTTTATATGCTTTATCATTTTTAATTTGAAAGCAATGACATTTTCTGAAATGATCCATTAGAATTTATTCTCCCTGGAAAATTCTTTTAATTTTTGCTGCAGATAATGTGATATTTTATTTAATTATAAATTAAATACTTTGTTATCGGTTACCACCACTAATAATTATATTAAGGAAAAAGTATTTTGGTAGTAAAATAATTTTTGAAATTTCAAAATTCATCAAAAATAATAAAGTTATAATTTATTACAAACTTGAATAACAATTTATTGGCTCATTATATTATAATAAACAGTTGTAGAAACACAAAAATTATTACATAAAAAAAAACTAATATTAAAGAAACTATGATAATAAAGTTTTGACAAATTACCGATGTTCTATTTGCATAATATATTATACGTATTTTGTTAAAAATAACATAATTTGTAAGTTGCATATTTCATTTAAAGTTTAATTTAAATTATTAAACTAATTCATAATGTAATAAAATTATACCTATTATAAAAGTAGTATTATCATTTAATGTCAATAGTTAGGTATTAAATTTTGTAATTCATTCAATATTCACGAAATCACGATTGATTTCGTGATCATCATGGTAAATAAATTGCACACGGATCATCACGCAACCGGATCTGTCGAATATTTTTAGTTATATTTATACATTTAAAATTATGAATCTTAATTATATTTTTTATTATTATTTTTTTTTTTTATCGTATGCGTCCTTATAAATTGGATAAGGTAAGAGTTGTTTTGTACAAAATAAAACAACTCAATTATTTATATTTACTGTATTAACTGACTATTATTAAAATATAACTCCTTAAAACATACAGAATGATGTTAGTTTTAAGTGGGGCACAAAAGAGGGTTGTTTAGTAAATGAGAAATAATCTTAATAAAAGTACAAAAATATGAAATGATAATAATGATATAAAAACCGTGATATAAGTGATTACGTGTCGGTGGTGATCATAGTGGTAGATCGCGTTGGTGACGGTGGAAATGTATGGTTTTGACAGCAGTGTTGTCAGAAGCAGTGAATCCAGAGATCGACGACGACGGAAATATACTATTAAAAATCTAAGGATACAATTTAAGAAATAATAGAATAGATACCGTATAGTATGTAATAGGTTTATTATATTATTAACTTGTATTATGATATCATACATAAGAAATATAATAAAAGTTAGGTCACTTAGATTAAAATAAACTACGAAGACGCTATTTACAAAGATAGCGACTTTAAACTGAAAGTTAATTTCTTCATATTTTAAAACACAAATAAAAAAAAAAACTTACATAAACCGAAAAACATGTCTTCTATTATAATGCTACTATTTCAAATACGCGTCATTAAATATTAGATATTTATAATATCTGTAAATATATTAATACTGTAATAAACTTTTAAGTTCTTACTCATACATGCATGTACCTACTTGCTATAAAGGATTCTAGTGTATGCTGCATCTAATGTCTAGTATCAAAATATACTATGTGGTGTGTTTAGAATTTTTATCTATGGAGAAAAGAGATAATAATAAATATAAAGTTCACTCCTTTCCTCTTACGCCATAATGCTATATTTTAAACTCGATAGTTAGAGTAGTGCAAACTAAATGTTAATTTTGTTTATGATTGTAATTGAAAGCCATAAACCAATAATATTTATAATACAACCCTTCAATAGATGACATTACCTTAAAACAACAATTAATAATATAAATCTCCGTTAAAAGGTCGAAATTATTCAAAATTTATAAGGTTTTCAATCGATAAAACAAGCTTCATAAAAAATTTAAAACTTACACGTGTAGTTTTGCTTGGATTAAAATAACTTAAATAAATACAACATAATGATTTTTAAATAATATTATATATGCTAAAAATAATTTGACCGAGATAACACGTTTTATAATAATATATATGTACTTTATGTATTTCATACTAATTTAAATTTTGTCAACTGAAATAAAATAGATTATATATTAATAATTACTAACCAAATAAAATTAGTTATTTCATAATTTTTATTTATTATATGCGATTATTTTAAATATTAAAACAGATTATTTTTAGAAGTATCAAAAACATTTGATATAGACTAATCATTTTTGAAATAATGAGTGTTCATCGTTAAAATAATCGTCAGTATAACAACTGTATAAAATATAATATTATATATTTATATCACAGGTACTCTATAATATAAAATTATTTTTAAATGAAAAGTACTCGAATTATTTAAAAAATAAAAAATCGGTAAAATAGTATTATTTTAAAGTTATTGAAATACGCTAAAATATTAAAAATACAAGTATTATTCATGTTTGTAACAACTACTGTAGGTTGTCGTTCGTGTTTGACATCTGCATAAGAGCCATCTGCATTATATAACATTATTTAAACTTGATTTCCTTGAGACTTGCATTAGCAGGGATGCAGGGTCACGTACGTTACGTGACATTAAATTATAATGTGTGTTTATATACACAAATATACTGTGTTTAATATACATATAAAATGTGTTATGTATATCAAGGATCACTAATTGAAATTTTTGTAGGTCATTTTTAAGAAATAATAAAGTTTTTAGAGGCCATACAAATCAAAGGTATATATGAGAATTAATAAAAACCTTGCTTAATTCGCTATCAAAAATAATATACTTATTTTTTTTATTTAAAAATATGGAAATTATTACTTTACAATATGTATACAATATAATAAATAAATAAATAAATTGACATTTTTTTTTGTCACTAGATGTGGTGGTGTGATAAAAAAATCCATAAGTATACTACATCCAACAATTAATAGTTTAAAAATTAAATGTCGTATTTCATATTTGTGACTATGTAGATAAAGTTTGTCTACAAGCCACCATTTTAGTGGCATGCTCAGAAGTTTTGAAGAAAAGAGAGATTAATTCTCAGACCATATTATAAAAAAAGTATATTATAATTATTCTCGAATTTGTCTACGACAGGTATTAGTTAATTTATAATAATATATCGTTAATCATGTCTAAGGGAAATTTGTATATTATGTGATATTATTATGTTATTAATATCAGTAACATTTTCGTGTAAACCATTATGTGATAGTGATAAATATGTTTTTATTACTTAATAATATATTTTATTGTTATCAATTAACTTAAATTAACTTAAACAATTAAAAATCACACAAAAAACGTTATATTGAAAAGATGCATTTTTATATTAGTAATAAAATTATGAGAAATTGATAAAAAAAATCCAAAGGGAGATAACCCCTCATTTCCGGTGATATGTCAGTTCGTAACCCCGGGTATACACCTTGTATAAGGTGATTAATCTAAGTGTCTACACTTATTATGCTATTGCAAAACAACATTTTAGCAAATTGGCATTGTTTTATCGTTATTGTTTTATAAGTTTTTACATTTTGAATGAAAATATAAATTTTTTATTTCATGTACTAAAGTGGAATATTTTACGGAATATTTCAATTCTTATATAATGAATGAATAGTTAATTATAATCTATAGACCTTGAAAGTTTAGAAGAGTAGAGTATGAAATGACATAAGGGTGTGTCCCAAAATGTTGTACTACTAGTCCACTATAAATTTTAAATACTTATAAATAAATAAGTATTCGTACAACATTCGATTTTTTTGTATTTTTTTAAAATTATGTATGAAAATAATATTTAAAACATAATTTAAAACTTTTTGAAATTATGAGTATAGATACTAACATAGAACACACTGTATATAGTATATAGTATATAATATATATATACATATACAGAAAGAACTAATTAACTAACTGTATTTTGATATTTTATATACTATATAGTTACTTTCAATTAGGAAGTAATGAGCTGGTTTATTATATTAAACAATTGTACATTGATAAGAACAAAATGTATTACATATTTAGTTGATTATATTAATATTGTCAGCTATTTCTAACACTGTATGTATGCATAAATTTGTATAGGTAAACGTGTGTGTGTGTGTAGAAGTGTATAATACGAACTATACGAACTGTGTGAACGTCGTTGTTTTGAGCGTGCAGTCGAAAAGTATACTAAAACTTGCCGGGACTGAAAAGTTTGTTATTATCATTGTACCAGGTTTCATTAGTGTTTGGCGGTCGTCGTCGTCATAGTTGAACGCGGAAGACAACAAGAGGGAGAAAGGGTGGAAAAACTGTCTGGATTGTACGGCGGCATAGATCGCCCAAACTCTGCTTCGGGTCCCGAGAAATATACGACGTAATAGCCCGGCCGAATGTAATTCGAGAGCCACGTCCTTTATTGCCGTCATCATTGTCACGTTTGTCGACTTAAGTTTTTCACATATATATATATATATATATATATATATATATATATATATAGAAATACGCGTTCACATGCTCGCCCAGCCTCGTGCAGAGGGTGGGAAAAATTACAAAGTTTTCGGTCAGGAGTAACAGCAGAAGCAGCAGCAGCAGCAGCAGCAGCTACTAGTGTCGTATTGTAGTAATCTTTTGCCGTCAAAAACCACTTTGGTGAGGTTTTTTGTTTTCTTTATTTTCTTTATTTCCTCCCTCTTTCTCTTGATGACCCTCCAAGTGTGTTATAATGTTATATAAATGTCGGTACAGTCATAGTCACATTATTGACGTAACGATAATTTTCGCTGCGCCGTTTGCCTTTTGTCGATTGTTTTACAACCACTTATTTACACACCACCATGATTTTATATTCAGTTAAACTGATATTTATAATTTATTTTATGCAGTAAACGATTGTTTCATTTGATGAATTCAACCTGGTCTGCTCCTCTGCAGTATATAAAAATGGTCGCGTATCACAAACGACAAAATGTAAAATTATTTAACACAACGTCTGATTAGCGGATATATTAATTTGGAACGTCCCGACGCAGCACGCATAAATTATATTAAGTATATTAATAATTTTATGTACCTGTACAATTAACATTGGAATCATAACCCAGCAAAATATGTAACATTAAAACCGTGTTTAATATATTTTTATTCCCATATTATCTCTACAACATCACATTATGCAGGACACGCCTCCGTTTGGATGTACTGTGCAGACTACGTTGCGTTGCTGTAGAAAGAAAATCTTTAATGTCGTTTTCCAAGCATCTGTAACAGAATTATGATATAAATAATTTATATTTATTTTCATAAAACAAATCAGTTTTAATAACATTTATGTATTTAAAAATGAATGCTTGAATAATAATTTAGACGATGCACTGTAATATAATATTATAGCTAACAGATAATTTTTCAAAAGTTACACAACAATTCAGTACTGTGTATAATATACTAGTTTTATAGCAACTTTTTATTTTTTTAAAACATGTGTGAAATCCTTGTAGATAAGAATTTATACATGTTCATACAAATCATTAAAAATTAATTAATTATTCATGTGAATAATCTAGGGATACAACTTTTATTATATATAATTTTTCATAGTTGAACCTATCATTTTAATTAGCAACAAGATATATTATTATATTTTACCATTATTAATTAATATATATATATCTAATAATTATAAATATTACAATTCAACGTATTTAAAACCTATTTTTACTCTACTTTAGTTTAATGTACAACCGTGGTTATGGAGCCAAATATTGTTTAACTAATTTAAATTAATGAATAAACATAAACATATTTATATAATTGAATGAATAATTTTTAACTCTGATAAATAAATTTCAGTTAAAACATAGAAAAATATTTGTTTAATTATAGAATAAACTTTTCCAAGGAAGTTTGCAATACATAAGACAAATAATTCGTTTAACTTTTATGTATAACAAAAGTATCTTATAAATCTACTTTTTTTTAATTTGTTAATGTCCAATTGTACATGATGTATTGTAAATTAAACATAGTTTGTTAAATAAAAATAATAATCCTTTAACACTAATAAAAAATAAAAACGACTGGCAGACGATTAATGTTTTAGTTGTTTTCGTCGATTGCTGTCATGAACGTTTAAATAGCACACATCTTATCTATTTTTGATTACAATAGTACAAAAAACAAATTTTCGCTTGCGAGTATACTGATTTAAACCTATATATATATATAAATTATAGGAATTTATTATATATATCTATAAAAAAAGTCATTAATAAAGAGATGGCTTCAATAAATTTGTTCATTGATTTGTGATATTGTAGAATTTGAAACAATTATATTATCATTACAGTGGCCGGTTAATAATATTATATATATTACAGATTAGTACAACAGTCTTATGAACCTACATGTATAATATTAAACAGTTTTATTATAATTATAATTATTATTATTATTATTATACAGTATTATATTTTCATATCATTACACCACGTATTTGATTAGATTTGTTTTCGTAATATACCCATTACGTTGCATATCCGCACCAATGATTCACGGGATTCCTCATATGTCTAAAAAGGCGAGAGGAAGCCGTTCGAAAACTTTAGATTTAAATATATAATTACAAAACTTTTTTCGTGCTTTCGCAAAAATATTTGACTAGTCAAAGTTTGGTTTGACATGATTTGAAAATAAAAATAATTAAATTTGCATTGATGACCGTTAATCAGTATTATTATTGCAGTATTAAGTGCATTTTTATTTCACCCCACAGACTTCGGCAATTAAATCGCAGGATGTGCGCGATACAATATAACATTATTGTAGGCAATAAATAATCGAACGGTAAACGTATGTGACAACAATGCGTTTATCAATGAATTATTATGATCACCCTTTCTGTATAATATTCAACATACGGTTATTCGAATTCCATAGAACTATTCTGTGGGAAAAATGGTTTTTCAATATTTTTATAAATATATAATATCTAGTATGAAAATGAGATAAACGAAAAATACGATAAGTCAGCTATATATTACTGCACTTTTATAAGTATACAAAGTGTATATCGTAACGAGTTTTTAAGATGCACATTATTTTAAAAATGTATGTTAAACCTATAGTTTTAAAGGTTATAAAATTATATTATATGACGTATAATTTTCTGTATTTAATTTGACCAATTTGAGATCACTTGTGAATAATTTCATTAAATATAATATATTATATCGTATATATACGTATCATATTTATATTAGTTAATTCTCGTCAACTACGGCCAGTAGCGTTTGCAACTCGATTTTATGTAAATGAGGGTACCTATTATACGGGTAATACATCTATATACTAACAGGACGACACCACGAGTATAAATGACTTCACGGATATACAGGGAAAATGACCTATGGCTCTAGGGAAAATCACCCCTTTTCACTCTTTTTTTTTTCAACTAAAAGTATACATTCACATGTGTTATAGCATCGCAAATGGATCAAATTTAATGAATTCGCAAATTTTCCTAAAAGCTTTTCTGTGTTGTTTACCTAAACCTAAAGATCTACGAATAGCGGAGAAAGGTACCAGTTATATGTACGTGTACTGATGTAGATAATCGGTTTTTATCGCGATAAAAATTACCTGTTACCGTTGTATATTATTATACCCGTGTTGTCGCTGTACAGACAAATGAAATATTTTTAAACACTAGATATTAATACAACAATATGTATATGCACAGCCAACCAAAGATTTAATAAATATAATATGAAAGCATAATAAATAACAATATAAAATATTTACATAATTAATCATTAATATTTCATCGTAGTGAATACAAAGTAACTGAAATTAATTTTACATTTAATGAAAAATAAATTCATCTGAAATTCATCAATATTTAACAATTAGATATAAGCATAATATATAGGTATAAGTGTATAACCGATGTTTAAGTTCAATTTTATTACATGAAGCTTATAGCTTGTGCTAAGTTTGTTGACGCGTTGAAAATGTTTTGTAATCAATAATATAAACGTATAAAATTATAATAAATCATATGAAATAGTCCACCGGGAACCTTCAAAAACTTAAACTTGTATAATACAATATACTCTCACCTTTTAATAGTTGGACAATTATTACTTCTAAAACTACTAACTTTAAATTAACTATAGTTAATTTAAATACAATAATAATATATTATCTGCAGAGTATATTGTCCTTAAATTTGAATTAGTTGCTAAATAGTTAACTTTGTGTAGCCTAAATGAACAGATTCAGTAGATTTTCTAATTTAAGATAAACGATCATTGATTAGTTTTCGAATTTTCAAATCTACGTATTATAGCCTAGATGGCTGAATACTAAGGTAATTTTCCTCGCGTTGTCTTGAAAACTTTTTCACCTATCGGGATCTAACAAATACAATGAAAACACTTTTTATAAATTTAGATACATTTTATGTTGATAAATCAGTTGGTTGAAAAAAATAAAATTTAATTGTAAGGGCTTTTAGAGTAATTAAAAATATCGTATGTCCATTTTAATTCAATATTGTATTTTTCATACTGAAAATATAAATACCGCCAAAATTATTGAAAATGTAATCATACTGATTAATTACAACATTTAATAACTGAATAACAAATAAATATTTTTATAATTCATAAGATGTCCAATATAGGTACAGAGAAAAAGGTTAAGCAATACCTAACAAACATATATTAGTTTTAATAAAAGTGTAATTTATATTGTGAACATTAAGAATTAATAAAAGTATCATCAAATGTTTATTTTAAAAACACCATTTGTATCATTTTTATTAAATAATTGTAGTTAATATTTTATTTAAAACATTAAAGGAGTACCTATTTGTTCTCGAAATTGTAAATAACCTGAGAGACTATGATGATAATTATGCAAATAGTTTTGAATACCTTTTTTGATAAAACATTAATACGATTTTCTATTTATTATTATTATTATTATTATTATGAAATATTTGTTGGTTTGGGTATATAATAAATAAGTTAAATATTCTATTCAAAACAAAAATTGAATATCCTATTACTTATATAAACATACCCGCTATAATTGTTGTTGAAAAGTGTAACTAGCTTTCTATCCACGTGAATTATATATTTATATAATATATTAATATAACACGAGTATGTATATGTTTTAAATTTAAATAAACTGTAATATGTGTATAGTAAATATTTATTTTGTCAAAATTACATACAGTCTTATAGATTTTTTAATTTTTAAAAATTTTAATCAGTTCATTAAACTACAAGTTGGAACAAAATATATACAGCGTTATTATCTTGATTTAAATATATAGTTTTACACCTAGTGTATACAAATATGATAAGTTTTTCCACTTTTATAGTTTTATATTGAGCTTTAAAATTATGCATATACAACAAAGCCTATACTCAAAATTCTATGTACATTAAATTAACAAAATCAAATATTTAAATGTCTTACACTTGAAAAAAAAAACATGTATCCACTTCAAACAGTAAACACTACATGGTACCTATGCTATACGTATGATTACATGTCAACAGCACGAATTGTAATTTAAAAATAAATCTATACTAGAATGATACATCGTATAATATTCTAAACAAAATAATACGAACTTTTTTTTTATTATATTTGAGTGACTCTATTAGTAACATTTTACACTCCATTTCGCACGGAGCAACATTATTTTAGAAAACTTACGAAAATAAAATCATTGTTGTTGATATCGTTAAAATCCATTGTTTCTACTGTGTTCGTTCGGCTGAATAAAATACTTTAGTGACATGTCTCATTTTTGTCTTGTATGGCCAAATGAATACCATGAGTTGTCACCATAGTTTCTGCCGTTTCTGATAATGTAAGTAGGTTTCTACTTATTGTTAAAGTTAATTTTTAATAATATTTTTTTTTTAACGTTTATTGGAATATAATGTATAATCTGTAATGGAGTTTACAATAAGTATATGTGCGTAATATAACAATGACACGAAAAAACCGTGAATAGAGAAGTCACCCAGCATTAACACTCAGAAAAGATCAAAATATCATTTTTATTTTATTATTATTTATAAAAGTTACGTGATACAAAATAAAATATATTTGTTTAAGATTTAATTTAAAATAACTATAATTATAAATTTAAATTTAATTAAAAATAATTCTCGCGCTAAAAAAAAAACCAACTTCATATTTAATGAAACAACTAATTTTATAGTATAAAAAAAATTATATGATCCATTGTGAATCGACTTATAATTTGAACACGTATAAATGAGTTATAAAAGTTATGTGAAAAAAAATGCGTTTCATTTCTTTATTAACTACTAAAACTAAGAGTGGTTTATTTGGTTTATTAAATATTACTATTATTACTTAGTTTATTTTTGACATATTTAATATTAATGTTGATTAATAATTTTTTTGAAGTATTTTACGCAAAAAGGCTGTTTTATATATTTTATTAAATTGTTATTTGCCATACTGTTAAGAGTGGTTAAGCGCTTCTTTAAACTAAAATTTAGCAAAAATCATGAAAATGTAAATTTAATACATCATAATTCAACCTTATGGTGAGTATACTATAATTTGTTCCTGCAATTTATTTATAGTTCTTCCCATAAATTCGATCATATTCCCAGTAATTGCTCATCCCTATAATACCTACCTATCAAATTTCAGCTTCATAAGTCTTAACAGTAGTTTTCAAGATTTCGTATTTAATAGAAAATACCACTGTCTTTTTTATATAAAGATAGATAGATGACAATTAAATATTAATAATGCGATAAATTCAAAATTTTTGATAGAAATTATATTAATCTACTAATATACAAAAGTAAAATAAATGACTTTAATAATATATTATTATACATTTTTAATATATGATATGGGTACAATTATTAATAATTATATTAGGGCTGTTGTAAAATGCTTTCAATTTTTTTTCACGAAAAAAAGGTAGTTTATGACCTTAACCAAAGTCTAATCTATCTTTGTATCAAATTTCATAAAAATCGGTTCAGCGGTTTGGTCATGATAGTGTATCAGACAGACAGAAGTAACATTTATAATATTATAGGGATAACATTATATATGTGTATAGTGTATACTTCAATATTTGTATTTGTACCACTATTATAAAAATGTAATATTGCTATCAAAGTAATAAATCAATACTAGTATTTGTGAGCAGATTTTTGATTGAAATTTAAATTCAGCATTCATAGACATCATATCGAGTTATGTAACTATTTGTTTATGTTCCATTAATACTCTAGGCACACCACGTAATATTTTTGGAGATGATTGTTCGACCAATGTTGGTAGCTATTAAAAACGAATACGAATTACTATTTTGTACGACTATATTATTATGATCTTTGTCATATTAGGATTACAGTTATGTTACTTAAGCCCATATAATAACGTAATAGAGAGAGTAAAAAGGTATGTGGTCAAAGCCTTAAGTTTGTTTCATATTATATCACGCGTGTATAATATTAAATAACGCACATCACTTCGGCAAAATAGAAACACAAACCATTTAAATGTTCAGTGGTATTGAGTGATTCGTGTTAAAATAATCACCGGAAATTAGTTTTATTTAAAACCGTGCTATTAGCATGATTTATGTATTTACCATAGTTTTATATATTAAAGCTACTGTGGACTTTGTTGAAAACCGTTGTAATGTGCTTTAAATATTTCTAGTAAAAGTCTTCAAAACTTTAAAATGACTTTGTGTGATAAATTAGTTTACTTTTCAAAATTAACAGTTAGGTAGTGAATGATATTGAGAATTTTTTTTTTATATTATTCATAAATATAATTTACTATACAGATAGCGGTTGGTCCTGAAAGTGGAACGTGAGAAATGTCTTACAAAATTTGTAAAACATATGAACTACTCCGTAACTTAAATTGCTGATTCATATTTTAAAAAATTAGGAAAAACTATTAAGTAGTTTTTAAAACATATTTTTTACGAATATTTAATTTTACTGTGATTATTAAAAATATAGCTTTCATAGATAGGTGTTAGGTACAAAGTCGGTCATTGTTAAATTGTAAATTATTTGGCAAAGTGTGGTTTTCTAAATTGTATTTATTTTATTTTAAAGAATTTGAATCATGGAAAAATATTTTAATATCAAACATTTAGATTTTTATTAGAGTTTGATTCTAAATTGTGCGATTATTGTTATTTTTTTAAAGGATATTTATATTTAAAATATATTAATACCTTTTATTATTATTTTTTTTACAATAACCTCTCAATGGCGTTACCATATTGTAATTAATTAATTAGTAAATTAACTTCACATAAAACGGTTTTAAAATTTGTACATAATTTATCATCACTATTGCAATATGTAAAATGACAACAAGGCTGTATATTTTAAATACTCTAATAAATCTTAATTATTAACTACCAAAACAATAGTTCAACAAATGCTTAATTTTGATGACTGTATTAAAAACTAAATTATGTAGATATATTTTAGTAAAATATTAATTTTTTTCTATATTTTATATAAAAAAAAGCCACACAATATTTTTAATATTAATGGACTCAGAAATATTGTATTATATGTATAAATAACCGTAAATTTACTTTCCAGAATAATATAATCTAGTTAAAAAAAAAAAACTTAAACAATGATTTCAAAATTAATAAGGATAAATATATACACTGCTTAACCATAAACAATGAAAATAGAAAGAGATTGTACAGCGATAGAACCCATTATTTTAAATTTAAGGTAAAATGATTTCAGATAATTGTATTCATCGAAAATGCTTTAAATTTAATTTCTCACATAATTTAATATTATATATTAATTAACCTATTTCTCTTCAAAGAAATTTTTAGTTATCTTATTTAGTTTGCGAATCACAAGAACACTGTACAAACTATCATGTTGTTCGGTTTTTATTGCGAAATAGATACTTACAACATTCGTTATAAAATTTTATTTTATGTATTCATATATTTTATTCTTATTGTTAAATATGCCTAAACTTTAATTAAAATTTAATGATGTTAGGAAAAATAAATAGGTAAACCTAAACTTATTTCAGATTAATATGGAGGATGTATTTAAAATACTGACGATGAGTAAAGAATGTTTTTGGAATAAAATAAATCTCATTGATTTTAGAAATTCGTACAATAGATTCATATTGTAAATTAAAGATATTGGTTTTTAAATATTTCTGTAAAATTTAAACTTTTCTGAAACAACGAAGAAAAAATAGTGAATGGACACAATCAAGCACTTGTTTTCAATAAGACATTAACCATGGTTGGATAACTCAACATTTTTATTGATGCAGTAATTAGTAATTTAAAACTATTTTTGATTCTGAAGATGAATGTATGTATAAATGTATTGATTTTACAATGATGCAGTTTTCTGTAGATGAGTACGTTATGATAAATTGTCGATAAAATAGTATGATTTTCAAAAACGGGGGTAGTTTCGATATAAAATTATATTTAATCTTTAAAATGATCAAACTTAACAAAAAATTAATGAAAAATGGAAAATTTTAAGCAACTATTTTTAAGATATTTATTGGTATAAAAAAATTATTAATTTTTTTTTTATAAATAAATATTGAAAAATATTATTTGTTGCGTATAAAATTTAATACATAGCATTTTATAATTTTATAGTTAAAAATTTGTTTAGTTTATAAGCGTTTAAAGTTAAAAATTTTAAAAAAATTCATAAAAATAAGTAAATCATTTTGTAATTAGAAATTCATAAAAACTTTTGTTTATACCTAATATTTAAAAATTTAGTACAAAAAGTTCTTTTTAGTTTATCAACCTATTTATTTAAATGAAAAAAAATTCTGCCGTAAAGCCAATTGAGTTTTTTATGAGCATTTAAAGTTCAAATATTACAACATACAAAATCTACCCGTAAAATAATAAATTATTTTTCCTTAAACAATTGTTGTTATTTTATTGTATTAAAAAAATATGTAGCAATAGATATTTTTAATTTTTACCAAATGTTTATAGTATAATTTTTAAAATTGCTCATCTATTTTTGAGTTATTTATAAGCATAAGAAATTTCCAATATTTTATATGCATTTGGAATTAGGATTTTAGCTTCACCCTACAATGTTGGTACCTACTTATTTAAACTTTTTGTATTTGATAATATATTATTTGCACGTTGGAATTCTAAATATAAATAATACTCATTGCAAAAATCATTTGCCATACAACTTAGTCGTTAATATCTTTAGGTGTTACAGTATTGTTATAACTATCAGGGGAGGATCCAAACAAAGATAACGAGGGGATGATGATTTTTAAAGGGCACACATTAATTTTGATAAAGTATTCATCTAGGTACATACATATGTTACTTTCCACAGCTTCGTACAGAAAAAAAAAATTATAGTAATAGTAATAATAATCATAATCTTAATTGCAAAAAAAAAAAAACTAAAATTAGGGACTTCAAACTATTTTTGTGAGTGAACGGTGGTGGGTATTGCCTTGATTGCCCCCTCCTGGATTCACCACTGATAACTATTGTAGTTATTATGAGTTTCCACTTAGTTTATTATTATGTCTTATTCCGTTATCACATCATTATTATAATTCATTATTTAAACGTTGATCATTTTGTAGTTTCGCTTTTTGGAAAAAATAATAACATCGTCGTCAAAATTCTGTTACGTAAACATGGAACCAAAACGCTAATCCATTAGATAAATAAAAAAATATGCAACTGACAACCAAGCAATAAGTGATAAGTCCATCATATAAGCCATAGTGAAACCTACAGAAGTAGACATACTTGATTAAATGAAAGTTTTCATGAACTAGTATTGTAACTAATTCAATAGTATTAAGGTCCAACCGGTAGACACGGTAATGAACCAGCTAATGATTTGATGGTTGATTGTACTGACGTTTCGTTTATATTTCAAGTGTTGATTAAACTTTTCAGGTTCTTTTGTTGTTCTTACATGTATTGATAATACCTATTAAAATATGAATATACTCGTATGTTATGATTCACAAACACCTTAAAATCAAATACTGCTTCATTTTTTTCTCTTTTTGTTTTCTTTTCATAGGCCCTATTTACTGATTAAAATTCTATTCTAAATATATATATATATATATATACACTTGTTTACATTTGTATTTTTGTTAAGTATGACATAAATAATCAACAAAAGTAAAATTTGAGTATTGCGTCGACAAGTCTTAGCTGTTATTGTTATCAAGCTACCGTAGGCTTATATTTCATTTTATATTCATTGTGACAAGTGACAAGTGACAAGTGCTACTAAAAGCAATTCCAATATTTTATACTATATTTATAATTATTACAGTACTAATCAGTGTATAATATATACATATTTTTCTTTTAACGTCATAGGCAAAGTTTTTTTTTTTTTGAGAACGTATGATAAAATCTCAGGCTTTGGTATATAAATTTAAGTTTTATAAGTTGGCAAATTGTGGCACTGAGTGTACAATACTTACATATTATTCGAACTAACTGAATTGAAGTATTATAATTTATTAGACTCCCACTTCAATTTTTTTCTTGTTCATTTTTACATCCAAAATGTTCTAAAAATACAATATAAAGGTAAATAAAATAAAATTTATGTAAACATTTTTTTATTTATGATTATCTAAAAAAAAAATATAAAATATATTTTAAATGATAACTTTAATAATATAATAAGCATAAAATATGGATAATATGTAAGTATCTGTCATATCAATACTACAGCGGAAGTCTTATACTACGATGATATTATTTAGATTGGTTTCAACTGTAGATTTTAATAGTTATACGTGCCAACCATTATTTACAATTTTGGATTTTTTTCAAGTTACATTATTTTCAGTAACTATAACTCAGAGATAACGTTGTCGGAAAAGACTTCTAAATTATTCTTCTATTGACGTCGGGTGGTTGTTGAAATTTTCGCGAACCGAAGCATATTCCGGACAAACCGTGATATAAATTATGTGTCTAAATTGGCCCCAGAGAATATCCATAGAAGTCATAAGTTGGTTTTAGTTATTACTATATATGTCCGAAATCGATTATATATCGTCGCATTCGGGTAACGATTTCGAGCAGAGTTCCTGGTTTAGTCCCTAAAACGAGGAACAAATAAAATGGTTACGCGCACCCGCCGTAAATTTCACCGCTTTTCAAATGCATTTTTTTTATACATTCAACTATCCGCAAAACTAAAAATACGACCGATATTCATTCACAATATAAACCACTATATATAATATACCCGCACAGTATTATGTTAAAATAAGCTATAGTTTTCATTTTCAATTTCACAATTTACTATATTATTGAACGATCAGATCGCATAAATGTGCTATCATTAATACGTTTATTCCACGTGTAATATTATTACACTAATATTATATTTTCTGAGTAAGAGATAAAGAGAAAAATATGACACTCCATTATAATAATGATTATAATGATTGTTCATTGAATTAAGGTCAGTATTAAACACCTTTTAAATCTAAAGGCTGAAACAATTTTTCACATAGAAATCATTTTGATATTAATTATCATTTATCTGTAACAACCTTTAAATGTAACCACGTATGGTAGTTTTTTTTATTACCCGTATAGTTCGTGGCATTATACGCAATAGAGATTTAAAATGTTTCATAGTTTTGTAAGAATAAATAAAAACATTAAAAAAGAAAAAGATATTTGTATTAAATAAGGTATACAAGTTGAAATCGTAGTTTTTTTAAAATTTTATAAAGTGACGTTATTGTTGATTATTGTTTCAGTTGAATCAATAGGCGAGCGTTAGAAAAGCAATAGCATTTTTTTCCAAAGTTTGCATTTTATATTATGATTTTTTTCTCGTAATCTGTGTATATTCAGTATAATGTACGATAATTCTGTAAACAGTAACCGTTTATTTCACGCAAGAGAAATATTTTTTTTTCAAAAATATATTTGTTTACACAATTTCAATTCATTATAAATTTACGAAATAATAGTTTTGAAAAAAATATGATATTTTTTTTTATCGTTATGATTATATAAACATTTTTAAATATTTTTAATTTTATGTTCCAAGTTAACATGTATTTTTGTGAATTTCAATAATAATATAATAGAATTAATTTAAATATTTTAAATCATTTTAAACAATAGGCAAAACAAAATTTTTATTATGTTTTTTAACATTTAAAATATTTGACTTATGTATGATTTCGTTTTAATTTATGTATGAAAAAACTTAATGTGACGAAAATTTAAGTTGTTTTTACAATAATTTAATTTTAAAGTATTGAAAATAAAGTCACAGCTTTTTTCAATAAGCAATTGATGTTACAATCTTGATCAAATTCATTATTAAATCAATAAAAATTTGCAATTTATTAAATAAATTAAAATTTTTAATCTTAATAGCTGAGAATTGAAATTTTCATATTAGGTTCCACGTCAATTGTTATCGTAGGAATCAAAAATCTCAATAAAAAAATACATAAACATATTTTTTTTTTATAGATTACAAATTTAAATGTTGTTAAAGTTTTATATTTTTACGAAAACTAATGATTTTAGTCATGTTATTGTAATTCATAAAATACTGTTCTTAGTGACTTGAAAAGGTTCATCACTATGCATATTATTATTTATTGAATACAATGAAATTTGATTGTGAATATAATATATGTGATTATTGTATACAAAAGTTAATTTTAAATAGCTACTAATGACATCAGTTTACATTAATATCAATTTATCGGTTAGGTTAGTTGCAATTAGTTTAATGCGCGATTGAAAGAACATGAATATGATGCATAAAATTAAACCGGGAAATACGGAGAACCCTTTTCGTTGCTCAATCCCATATATTATTGTCAAGCCACAAAAATTAGCGGTCACTAGAATCGAAGCAATCTAATGTTAAAAACGTGGTAGAAATATTTGTAACAATCCTAAAAAAAAAACATACTTCGAGTTGATATTATGTAGGTACAAACATTTCATACTACATATTGCAGTAAATTATACAAATATAAAATAAAATAAAATGAGCCATTTACATTTACCGTTACGATAACGCCTACCATATTATGTTTATCACTAATAGTTGTCCAGTGTCCATCGCCATCCATCATTCGCAAGCCACTAGACTTCACCGCATATCCAAAGAGCAAACGACTATTGACTGAAGATATAGCTCCAAAAGGGTTGCTAAGATACATCGTTCGCTCGAAAAAAAACCATACATTCTTCTATATCTTTCCCTTAAGAATGTGGTGTCCTTTTAGCTATTTCGTATTGACCTTTAATGAGAATTTAGTTGTATATAAACATGTAAATAAATAGCGCTCTTTCCAATATGGTCATTTATTTGTATGTGCTTCTCTGTACTCGGCTGTGACTTGTGTTACGTTGTCTTATATCCATTTTAGTTTGTAACTGTTATTTATCAACTACTATGGTGAGATACAATGTAAATTACAAAATAATATTGTAAATTAACTAATATAACAAAACAGAGTTTACGAATTAAATTATTCGTGAACATATACGGAAAATAAAAACCCGTTTTATTTAATACTTTAAACATGATACTTTAAACATTTTTTTCAGAACTTTTATGTAATTTCGTCTATTACTAGAACGTTGTCATTCGGTGGAACTCAAATACTTTAAACCGTGGCTACTCACTGTTGACATAGCATATAAAGTCGAATATAAAATAATTACATATGTAGCAGAGTTACAATAGCATTATAAATGTATAATGTTATGTAAACTATGTATTTGTTAACAACTAACTTTGTAACACTACTGCAGGAATTATCTTATTATTAAATCAGTAGCTATTTCACGAATCGTACAATTTGTTAATAATATACATATAATGAATACGGTTTGATCGAACGTTTATACATAATGGTAATTGTAAATTAATTTGTGGACCAACTAAAACTTAAAATGTTTTCAAATGCCTATAGTATCATAGCCATGCGAAATTCGGAAGTCCGACCTAAGCACCACGCCGCAGGAAATTACTTTATAAACGCTTTATAAGTTTACGACGGGTGGTCCCAACGAGATCTGAGCAAGGTTTACAAAGAGCTCAAATTGGATGTGTCGGTCTAAAATAGTAATAATAATAATAGCTTATATATCTTATTACAATATAATTATAATTGATATAATACAAATGTGTAGTCAAGTGGATTTTTTTTAATGCGTTATTGCAGTACCTATAGAGTTTAACCACATAATTATAAATTAGTGTATTTTCATTACATTGCCTATGTTAATATAATTTATCGATTATCAATATACATATATTGTATTATATTATGTAAAATTGTTTGCTTAGGTGTAAATAATTCAATATTAAAATAGGGTTAGAGATTTCTGACTATACTACTAATATACCTATTGCTTATTATTATGATCCAGAAGCTCTAGAGTACTATAATATACATACATGTTATAGTGTATTTATTTATGTGTAAATAATAACGTTTTTAAACCAAAATTTAAAACATACGTTTGAAAAGCCAGATTATATTATCATGTAGAAATGACGCAGGATTTATTAAAACAATTTTATTTTGTTTTTAGTATTTACCTAATCAGTACCGCTTTAAAATAAATCGATGCTACTGTTTTTTATCGACAATAACGTCAACTAAACTTAAAAATAGTTTAGTCATTTAAAGTGATGTTAATATGTAATCATCCTTCTTTAATCGCTTTATGTGAAAAAGTTTCATCATTAAATTTTTTGCTTTTTAAAATATGTAAGTACTGTCAATAAATAGAACACAAAAAAGTTTATCCGATCATAAAAAAATAAAAGTATAACCATATCACACGCGCTTCTAGATTATATTATTTTCTCTTTTATTTTTTCGGGATCACTACTTTATGATTTCATATTTATTTTTTTCAAATTCACCAGTTATATATCATAATCATGTTCATTATAGTTCACTTTGTTTAAAATATTGTTTTACGCATATATACCTATTGTTAATAATTTTGCAAGTTTATTTAAAATATAACTATACTTTTTATTTTTTATGTTTTTTAACAGTTTAAAATAGATTGCTTACAGTCGTTTTTAATAATAAAGTGGCTTCATGTATAGCGTTTTACCTATATGCTTATTTAATTCAAAACGTTTTTAGAACTTCTCGTTTTAATTGAATAACTGTAAATAACGTTAAATATCATTCTTATATTCTTTAAACTACGTCAAGATTATTATTAATGCAATATTAACGATAAAATTAATATATAATTAGTATTATAACAGTTATACGTTTATAATATTATGCTATCTGGGATATACACTCTACATAATATTTGGAAATATGTTAAAATAATACGATATTCACCCAGGACATCAAAAAAGTTACGGAATTTTAATTCCTTCTAGGTAATAATAATAAATATTATGCAAATTAAAACAGTGCGTTTCATATTTGATGACAACGTGAGTAAAGTTCTGTGTTGAGAATACATAACCTGGTTCACTTAAGATCGTAATGTATATTTTATATATGGTGTCTTTTAAATTTTATGTATTTTACATTTTCACTTACGGAATATTGATTAAAAAATTTGCATTCAACATAATGTAAATAATGTTTATAAAATCAAACTAAGTTTCTAGGATCATCATATTTTTAACTCCCTCGCACCCCTCCCCCACCAAAACAAAAAATGGATGGTATTAAAATATAATAACTAAGATTAATTCGGATGGTGTTAAATCAATGAAAAGATAGCAATTATAATTATACATGTAGCATAATTTGAATTGTAATATGTAATACAATATTGTTGTCAGGTATACTACACATTTTAGTAGATTAAATATGAATATTAATTTCTGTAAAATTGTATATTTATATTTCACATTAAAACAAACTATTAAAACGTTTTTGTTATTTCTATTAACTTTAAAATAAAGCATAGTGTACAAAAACTCCAAATTGAACTAATTATTGTTATATTACTAAATTTGCAGTAATATGGAAATAAAAATAAAAATAAAGTATAAATATTATACAACTTAATAATGAATCTATATTGAATATATTCATTTTACATTAATTATAAACTAACAAAATATTATAATGAGCCATAAGAAATTATTACATTACAACATTACGAGTTAAAGCTAATAATAATTATAAGAAGTAAACATAATAATATGTATAGGGTATACAGTACTTTAATATGTGTGCACTATAACATGTACATTTTCTACGTATTATATGTATTGTGTTTATTACTGTTGTTGTTAAAATAATGCTATTGTCAAGAAATGTGACCAATAAAAGAAAAATATATTTTAAAAAAAACAGATTTAATTTTTATAATATTATATTATACCTAATATAAATTGTATAATTTAATTATACCAATATTAGAGTCCAAATCATGATATCAAACATAATTAGCATTTTAAACACGTCACTAAAAATTATTTTATCATTATATATTATGAATGGTGAATTGCCACTTATCTTATGGTATAAAATGTAAGCATTATTTTTAAATTTAAAATTTAATTTCAATAAATAAAAATGTAATAGCTAAAATCCGAAATTTTTATATGAAATGTTCATTATTTACTTATCCAATGTATTATAATTATCTTTAAGTAAATTTCAGTACCTATACTTATACAATATGTAAGCTATTAAAATATAAAAATGAGTATATTTTTTTTCTAAAAACAAAATCTGATTGACAATATTCAATATCATAGAGATTCACATATTTTTTTAAAACTAAATATTGACAAAGTATATCTATATAAATTCTAAATATATTAAAATGCTGAGCATAAAATATTAATTTAATTAGGTATCAATAAACTTAATAATATGGATTAATCTAAAAATGTTTGTTTATTTTATCAACAATCTGTTTGAAATACATGTTTGAACACATAAAATTAAAGTCTTGTAATTAATATACTAATACATTTGTTTTTGTTTAAAATGCATATGTACTTTAAACTATACACTAAATTACATATATAAATAATTTATGTACTATATATATATATTAGAGCAGCAATTGTTTACAAGGCTCACTAATCATAATAGCTATTTAAAGTGTATTATTGCTAAAAGAAAATTATATCATTTAATATAATTATTGTTCAATTTATATTTTTCATACAAACTTGTAAGCTACAATGCTGTGGAATTATTCATACAAGTTAGACAATATTGGATAGAAAATATATAGTCGTGATGCACGCCATTCGTCTGATATAACATGTATAATATATATATATTATATGCTCAATAATTTAAAAGTAGTTCGAACCGGATATTTAAGACTAGTAGGATCGAATAATAAATTATTTTTTATATTATTAAAAGAGATAAATATTTAAAGAATATAACAACAATTAATGATAACACATCCATAAGTAGACATTGATTAGATAGTTACCTAAGTTTAACGGTGTATAACAATTTATTATATTGAAAAATTTATTAGGTATACTGGTATCATACTGAATGGTACAATCTGAATTAGCTTATCAAAGTGTTTTAAATTTTATTTTTTGTTTACGAGATCTCATTAATCACTTTACAGGGATCGTTAATTTTTATAAAAAGTTCACAATATTTCTTATTTAAATCATCATGATGTTACAATAAATTAGATACATTAAAAAAAGTTAAATAGGAGATTTAATTTTAAATTTAAATACATAAATTATATAATATGTTATTTGTAAAAATTATAGTTGTATGTATTAAATACCTACAAATCATTCATATGGGATTTTATTTAAATAGATACGTAATTAGTTAAAAAAAATCCTATTAAAATTGTATTAATTAGTTGAGAATTCAAATTAAATTATATATTCAATAGTAAATTTAGATTGAAAACTGTCATATTCAAACTTTTAATCAAGATTTATTATAACTACAGCATGAAGACTTGCGAGAGATCACACAGATTTTGCGCATTACAGTGAGAGACGCGATACACTGCCATCATAACCAGTTTTATCATGATAGTGTATCACGAGGAGGTGCGCAACAGAACCAATTTTTGTTGGGCCACGTGGTGTTTTTAGGTTGGACAGATATACTAAATATTTTTAATCTAACGTATTTATTTTTATCAATTGCATTATATGGTATAAATTTAATTAGGATTTAATTACATAATGTAATATGATATATGATTCAATAAAATAATAAATTTGTGAAATATTACGTTAATATATTGATGATTTGATAGCAGTAGGTATTATACATATTATTTAGGAAACACGTATAAAGGAGGTAAAAATATTTAATAATTTAAATTATTATTGTTCTATGTACCTACTACATTATTTATTATTTTAATTTTACAAATTAAAATGTGACTATAACTCCGTCAATCGCACCAATAGGCACGATCCATACAAATGTATTAAAAAATAAACCGTAAATAAGCCATGAAAATGGACCATCCTTGTAAGATGGATGCTAGTATTTGAGTTTTAAAAGTTACATCGCAATCTCTCCATTTTTAATGAATACACATAAAATTATCTACCAAATTCATCAAGGTTATAATATGATTTTAAGTTGTTTTTATGAAGGTAATGTTTTCTTAATTTAAATGTTTCATGCTGAAATCTACTTTCAAATAAATAATAACATCTGAAAGATCTTGTATAACGTATTTAAATGTATATTATATTATACACACTTATAAATACATATTATGAATAGATCCACTTAAAATGAATTATGTGGATGATTATTCTATTTTATATTTTTAAAAATTGTAATGCGACAAACCTGTTAACATACAGTGTAGGTTTAATATAGTAAAAATAATAATAAAATACGTATTTATAAGTACTAAATATATATACAGAATACAAATTATATATGCGTTCCCTATTAGGATGAATAAATTAAATCTTTTATATTTACTTTTAATGACTTTATGAAAATATTTTTAATTTTAATCTTTTGTAAATATTTAAAAAAATCGTAAACACAATATTGTTACAAGGGAATATACTTTTATACATTTTCTATCTTAAATTTATTTAGTATCAGAATAAATTTGACATTAAGTCAAAGATAATACACCCTTTTTTATCCTAAATTGTATTTATCTCCAGTTTAACTATATTAGCAACTATGTTACATTTAAATATGATACATTTCCAAATTCCGCTCTCTATAAAAATATTTAGCATAAAATGACTATTAATATCGTTTATATAATTTAAACTACGCATGTAATACTAAAAATAAAAATATTTTAATATTAGAAATGTTTGTAGAATATGGATGTAAAAATTGAATGATTACTAATTGGGAAAGTTTAAAATTGTTTTATTTTTCAAAATGTTAATTAATAATTGTTAAACTGTATATGACATATAATTTAGTTTGTATAGTGCATTTATTAATTGTTATGAATTATTATATTAGTTATATTATTTTTATCAAATTGTAAGTTTTTTAACTACACAGTTTGTAAATCATCTTTCACTCAATCATCCCTAAAAATAAGTTGTCTATCCTTTATTTTATATTTCATAGATAATTTCGATAGAATTTCGACCACTTTAAAAATTTTGATCGTAATTTTTGAAAATTTAAAAATACAAATTATAAATTATTTAGCATATTTACCTTAGTTATTTTAAAAAAAATTAATATTTTCTGTAAAAAATTATGCAAATAACAATTAAAATAAATATAAATTTTAGAAACCATGACTAAGCATGTTAAATCTATTTAGTTTTTTAATTTATTAAATTAAACCATTTTTTCT
The DNA here is from genome assembly GCA_036289425.1 of Rhopalosiphum nymphaeae. NCBI lineage: Eukaryota > Metazoa > Arthropoda > Insecta > Hemiptera > Aphididae > Rhopalosiphum > Rhopalosiphum nymphaeae. Next base: position 492,746 of record JAZAQC010000036.1, on the reverse strand, counting down.
TAATTATAATACTTTGAAAATACATGATAAATACTTAAAAATCGTACTTAACATTTTAGTATATTAAAAAAAACATAGAAATGTAAGAAAAATGGCTAGGTTTTAAAAAAATTGATCGCAGTTTAAAATTTTGTGGAAGATTGAAAATTATTGAGACTAAAATTTACCAATTTTGAATTTATAGATACATATACTTATAAATGACTTGTTAATTATGGATAAAACTTGAGTTAAATATTTTAAATTTAAGTGACTAACATTATAACTCCAAATGCTCACGGAATTACTCAAAAATATATTTTTTTTTGAAATTAGCGTTCAAAATTAAATAGCTGCCAATTGTTATAACTTATAACATACATTAAATATAAGTAAACACGCGTGTATCGTTCAAATAATAAATCATGACTTACTAACACATACTTATCACATAACGCATTGTATTGATACATGATATTATATGAAGGTTAATATATATATGTAGGTACATTGATAGTAATATATAACATATTATGCGACTTAAACACATACAACATAAAATATATAAATATATACTATGAATCCAATATTGTAGTCAAAATCAGATTGTCTCCAAAAAACCATTATAAGAAACAACGAGATTTGTTATCGATGTTTAGCAACACGCTGACATTTTAAAACAGTATTACATGTTTATAAAACGATACCATAATATATAATAATACGTATATATACAAATTTACAGTTTTATCATTCTGCGACAAAGAGTATCATCATAATAATTTATTAGCTACATAATTACAATAAACGCTCTTGTCGTGTTGACAGTGTAGAGAAATCATTGTTAATAAATTAATTAAAATGTATTATATTGTTTGAATAAAAACTTCTACAACAAAACAATTTACGGATATGATAAACACGACAATACAAAAGTCATAAATATCTGTTGTGTACTGTAAAATATTGTAGGTATAGACTTCAGGTAAACTTGTGAACTTAAACTCGAGTAATTTATCAGCTACTGAATAATAAATATTTTAACGTATAATTATAATATTGTTTTACTATTATCCAATTGCTTACAATGATAATATTAAGTTATAAATACCACCAGCATTTTTTACTTACAGGAAAATTATTCACATAAATGTATTAAACGGAATAGAAAATTAAAAAATCATTTCTTAGAAATTGAAATGTTCTGCAATAAAATGATGGTTAACACATAGGTACTCAAGTATTATTTTGACGTTAAATGATTTCAAAAAGTAAAATTTTATAATGAATGATTCTAAGAAATTGTTTTAATAAAAACTTACACGGGCAATCTCGGGCGTGACAGCTATGTAAAGTTTTATCGAGAAATATCATATAATATTCACCAAATAAGAAAACTAAAAAATATTATTTATTTACACGTTAAATGTAAGCATTAGGCAATCAAATAAAACACGGATACATTTTGTATAATTATTATAAATATATATATTAGGTAATAAATACCACCAATAACCCCTCAGCAAAAGCTTTGTATTTATACAAACTGTTAGTAAAAAAACCGGAAGTGGGGACTACAATAGGTTAGATACCTATTACCTACTGACTATGTCGTTTGTTGTTACGTTGTTACTTAATCGCAAATAAAATGATAGTAATTATTATTATGGACATTGACGCTATAAGCCTCTTATTCAAAATGCTGTGAACATTTTTCGTAATTTAATCCAAACACTAGAAATTTGATAAGTTAATAGGTATTACAGTACGATAACGACACTTCCGTGCAATGCAGGATACTGTTTTTATTATCATTTTGTGAATTTCTGTTTACGGTCGCAGATGTTTTAGCTATCTTCATCACGACGATAAAAAATAATATTCTTAAAAACCACTTGAGATACATTTCATTACGATTGTGTATATCTATAACTGTATACTTCGTATATTCCGCTTCAACCATCGAAAAAAACCAACATTGGATTTATCATACTTGTGTATGGTTCTGTTTATGTACTTTTAACAATTTGACGATATACTTTTATAGATTGATCTGATAATATACGTTATACTATAATGCAATAAAAAAGTATAAAAGGTATACCATATATTTTTTGTAAGAATAATTATTATATTAGTATAAAAATTGACGTAATATTTATGTGAGGGCGAATTACCACCGCTATTTAATGAGTAGATCTGTATTAGAAAATATGATTAAGATACTTAATGATTAATTTTAATTTTCAAAAAAAATTTTTTTTTGTAAATTCCTGTAACCATATACTTTTAGTAATTTTAATAAAGTTTTGAATGGGGTTGGACAAAGTCGTTTTTATAATATTAAATATTTTATTAAACTAGCATACTATTCATCAGGTTAGCTGGTACTTCCAAGTATTAAAATATTTTTTTCTTCTTCTTGGAAATTTAGATTAAAGTACAATAAGTTTGTGATGTAGTTATCATTTCTGCATAAATATTATTCGAACACAAGATTCACTTAAACTGAAAAAATTAATTTTAATTAAGTTTTATAACGAACTAAAATATCAAAACGAAAAATAATATTATCAATGTCGTATAGCTATGTGCAATCTCTCGTCACTGTCTCCTTGTTATTGAAGGTCTGTGTAGTCTGTCTTTATGCCCCGGGTTCTAAGTAATTTACTTCTCTTGATGAAAGCAGTATGACCAGAATATTTTGACTGAAAGTTTCTGTGATTCAGCAATAAATCCAGGCACAAGTATTATGAACTTGAATATTTTTATAAAAGGTAAACAGTCAAAATCTGTTTCAATAACAATAAATTGGTCAAATTACAACTTTAAAATATTTAGCCAACATAGTAATACATTTGTAAATTATAAAATTTATAATGAAAACGTGAGAAACAATGTACATTCTACTGGTTTAATTTTCAATGTTTTTTTATTAAAAAAACCCAATTTTCAATTATTTAAAAAATTTATTTTTAAATAAGCATGTATCATGGAGAATTTAATTTCCAATTAAATAAACATTATCCGTGATCAGTCTAGTTTTCTGGTTGAATGGGTGTGGTAGATGTCTATTCTATATGGATGGTGCTGTGTTGAAAATAAATAATACAGATAAAAAAAAAATATATATATATAATTACAGTTATAATGAATGGTCATTTCCTGCATACGTAGCTGATAAAATTGCAAAAAATTGTTTATCAAATAAATTTATAATAAGTTATTAATTTATTACATTTTATCAATTAACCTAACTTTATTATTTGTGTAGCCCTATTCTTTAAAATAAATAACATTAATCATACTATACATACGACCATGTAACACGCGAAATAGCATGGCATTCGTGTCAAAACATGACGTATAATGGTGGTGTATATCTAAAAAGAGTACCAAAAATGTATTGTGTGATTATGACGTTGTTTTATTAATAAAATGAATTAAAATTAATGTAGTGATCACGAGATTCTGGAAAAAAAATATATGTCATGACTTAAGTATATCTATTTTGCCTATTCAACACGCCGTGTTATCAAAAGGTAATGCATTATTGAAAAATAATATTGAAATACCTATAGGAATCTTCTAAATACGGGACACTTCAATAGCTAGATTTGGTTTTTTTATCATAATTATTATCGAAGCATATTTTATTACAATGTAAAATTTTCATTTTTACGCAATATTATTATATTATAGTTTATCTTCTTCGTCTTAGGAAATGGCCATAACTATTTTTATTTTAAATAATAATACAATTAAGGCAAGTATAATGTATATTTATATAAACACATTTTTTAGGGATGAAGAATTTACGTAAAAAAAATATTAGTTAATAATAAGGTATATAGGGTGGTAAAAATATTAAAACTGCTAGTGGCATTGTTTCTATAAGTAAGTGACATCATTATTTCTATTTTTGTATAGGTAATTATCAAATTTAGTTCTCTATTATAATAAAAATAAATAACTAAATATTGTTTTGTATTAGTACATATAATGAATATATATATATATATATATATATATTTAATTATTCATAATACAATTAATAAATAATTTAAATTAAATTATCAATATTAACACAGCATTTTCTTTAATTAATTTATTAGTTTTTTTTTTTTTTTTGTTAAAATACTAAATACTAACAATAATAAACTATATAAATTATAATAAATGTATCAATAAGACAAATGGGAATGCTATAGTAAGTTTTTTTATCTACAATTAATAGAAAATATGATTACTACTGCAATAATTGTCAATTAATCATTTTTGTATTATGCATAATATTGTACAGCTGATAAAAAATATATTTCTTTACAAACTGAAAAGATATTTTTGATTTAATTTGATAAGAGTGGCCACATATCATTTTTTGGGGGTAATAAAAATTTACCAATAAAAAAAATTGGTAAAATTTACGATACATTTATAGCATTTACATCTCTATTTTTTTTATATACTTTGTATTGTTTATTTTTTTTTATTTATCTCTCCATACCCTCTAAATTGCGGAAAAAGTTTCGATAACCAAAAGTGTCCGGTATTTAAAGGTTTCACAATAAATATATTATATATTTTTTATATTATTAGTTTAGTGCTTCTCAAATTGAATTCAACAATAAACTGTTGAGTGTAACTGTTGAAATTATTATTAGTTATAACACATAGAATTGAATTATTTTAGTTAAACCACATTTCTATATATATATGAAAAAAAAATGAATTCAGCTAATTTTTAAAATTCTATTTTGTTATGTATTTTTTTGTAGCTGTTTGTGAAGTGTTTTTGTCGTTATTAAATAAACCATAACGTGATTTAACGAGAATTTTCTTCTAAAACACTCTAATCGTCTTAAAACTCCAACTCAGTACCACGTATAGTAAGTAGCGTTGGTAGATACTTTTTCATATTCATTATATGTTACACAACAAACCATTAGCTTAGCAAAGGATTTACAAAAGTTTCGACAACGCAAAAGTTGATTTAATTATTTATTTATCACATTATTATTATACTTTTGGTGGTGACAACCATTTATAAAATTATATTATGGTGATTCCATAAAGTTGTTTGGTAACGTATGTTGTACATAAAAATTTAGGTGGTATGAAATAAAAACATATCATACGTCTAATTTGAATGTTTCACGTTAAATTCCACTTGTAATTGATACATTTTGTGTTATGCTGGTTTGTAGGGAATTATTATTTTAAAAATTTCAGATAGGTTTAATTTATTTACGATGTATATTTGGCGATCATCCATTTAACTATTATTAACACACCATGTATTTTAATGCAATTAAGTTCCAGAATTGTTGGTGGAAACGAGATAACCAGATTAATATTTAGAGAATTGACTTAAAATAAGCAATTTTATTTTTTAACAATTGTAATTTGTAATCAAAAATACAAATCGATTACATTTCCCATATTAATTAGTTATTTAAAATGTATTAAGTGAATTCTCAAATAATATTACTGTCCATTAAAATCTATTATTTGCTATTCGTTATCCGTTATATCTTGTATACCGCCTATTTAAATAACACATCGAATCAATGAATATTTGTTGACCGGATATAATTAAATTTAATGGACTTCTGATAGGTAAATTTGATAGAAATATGAAAATATTAAATATTAATACTATAAGTAAATGTATATTACGATCACAGCAATTTTGTTACAAAAAACATGGTATAATTTTTGTTTAAAAACAAAAAGTAGTATTAAAAATATATTAATATACTATTCGTTATTATAATTATTATTGTTATCATCACATTATCATGGCATTTCCGCGCTATTTCTACCGATGTTACATTATACGTAATTGACTTACTCGAATGTTACATTTGTAATTTAATAGCAAATGGTTATTATAATTTCAGAGTAAGAGGAAAATCTGTTTCCATAATATAAAACATTTAGACAAATTGAAATATTGTTTGTCAAAAACAACTCTTCAAAAAACTACGAAGGCTATGAAAAAATCCCGAAAAAATCAGTATTTTTTAATAAAATATTATTTATATGTTATATCATGTTTATTGTCACGATATTTTATCATGCCATTAAGTCACCGATTTCGTTTTTTTTTTTTTTTTGATTTGGTCAATATCCTGGTGCTTGCCATGTAAATCTTACGCAATTTAATTATTATTACTTGGCACCAACGATATTATATTATTGGCGTAATTACAGCGAGTTACGTTTAACATAATACGCTCAGCTACGTTTTAACAGAATAAACTAATAATAGTATTAATATATTATCTATAACAATAATAATAAGTTATAGTTTCAACTAAAACAATAAACTGTTTTGAACGCAATCAAACAAAGTTAATTTTTATTAAAATATTGTATTATTGACACCAAAAGTTTATGAAGGACATTACTGCCTTACAATAATCTAAACGCATTTTTTTATCATAATACATAACTAATCATAGTTAAAAACAGTTATTTTGCATTTTATGGATGAACAAATTAGAATATATTCGAATATATTAACGCTATATAATTGCGAATATGGGTTCTAAACATACCAATAAATTATAAAATATATGATTTTATCAATCTAATTAGTCCAATTATTACATAATGTTTAAATACGACAACAAGAAAAACAATTCCTATATTAATATCATATCATAAGAATAATTATTGTAATATTTTAAATAAATAATATTTTAATATGGTTTATTATTATTGTTTCTGATATCGAATCTAATATCTAATTTATTTTTTATATTTTAATCTGTTATTTTGGATATTATTAGTCTTAAGAAAATGTATTGTTCTCTAGTAGGAAGTATAAAAATGAAGCCAACTTAAAATTCTTAAGGAAGCTTTTTTTCATTGAATATTATTATTCTTAAAATATAATTTTAGAGGATTTTGAAGGGAGTTGAAGCATGTATTCTTAAAAATATATTATAAGTGTGTAATTAAGTTAATAAATTAACATATAATACAAGTGAAAACAACTTTAATTCTGGTACTGGTTACAATGGACGGTAACAACAATAATAAAAATAGTAAAAACAGTAACAATAGTTTGATAGGTTCCGCAGAGTATTGCCAGTATATTATAGTAGTTCTGCGATTAACCATTTGACTGTACATTAAAACCAAAAACTGCATAAGTAGAAAAAGAAATTCTTATATTAGTAGTCGATCGGACCAAAAACAATATATAGGTTTTTTCTGTGAAATTGGGATACTTTAAATCAAACGTAACATTATTGTCTCAAAGAAAATTATAATTTTTTTTTTTATTTCAAAGAATATATTTTACAATCTATACAAATTTTTATCACTAGATGATAGGTGTATAACGCTAAAGTTGTATCCAGATATATTGTGGCAGTAAAACGTTTTTATTCATTTTTTTTACCAATCATGAAAAGCGGCTGCCTGCAGCCGTTTTTATTATTATTTCTGATGCCCTTTTATTACACCCATTAATATTATACGCATACAGGTGTAAGGAGAAAAACAATTGTTATAACTTAAGATTTCTCCCTCTCACGATATCACCGTTACATTATACCTTTCATCCCGGTCGCGTTTGTCCCTTTTTATTTTATCCTGGCCACGGCCCTAGTCTAACATGATGTTATTAAGAAAAAATCTAGTCGGTATATTATTAAAATAATATAAAATATTTTTGTGACTTTAGTGATGTCAAAACCCTATAAAATCAAATGAAATTATTATAGAGAATTTTTGACAATTATAGGTGCATAGGTTTTCATTATATAATAATTTAAGCCTTTACAGTTACTTATTATTTAATTACAAAAAAAAAAAATCGTCTTTAATAAAAAATGTTTTCATTTAAAAATTACCATTATGTTTTCCAATTATTTTGAAAAATACTGGTATAAATTACTTTTAATCTCTAAAGTACCAATTAGATTCAATTGTATTACACTTTTAACATTGATATTTGAAGTATTTTTATTGCTTAAAAAGATGATGAAAAAAACAATAAAAAAAATACTCAAATTTTTAAAACCAAAACATCATAATCCTATTAAGAATATAAAAATAAATATATAATAATTAGATTATATATATTAATAAGAAATTTTAAACTTGAATTTTTAATTTAAAAACTTAAGTTTTGTTTAAATTATTATATAATTATAACGCATATTGAATTATATACTCTTTTATGTCTAAAAATTAAAAATTAATCTATTTATCTAATGTAAGTTTAGGTTAAGCTTAAACTTTAGAGGTGAGTACAAAATTTGAATTTATGAACTACTGGCAGTTTAAAGTGCATAGTAGACACAAAGTAAAAAAAAAAAATTATCTCCGTGGTTACCTGACCATGGTCATTTAAGCACTCATTAAAATAGGGCGACGGTCGTCATGTTTAACTTTACTAACAAGATTTAGTAACTATTCAGCACAATATATGCATCATGTTTATTAAGCATCGAGATAAACTATTTAACATAAGATACTAACAATTTTTTTTAGTTTTTCACTCTTTTGAATGACAAATTAAAATTATTTTAGTTTTATATTTCAAACTAGAACATCGTTTAGAATTTTTGATCTGTAAAACTAAATTTTGGACGAGTATTTTATTAGTTATGACTTTATGAGCATTTAAAATGTTAACGAATGAAGAAGTGGATCAATAATTGGTGGGACTTCCTTGAACCACACCTCTTTACTTATCTTAACTTAAAATACTCATAAGTTATATTATTCAAGTATTCGATTTTTATATATCAACAAATAATTATGCACTTCAAAGTATTCTTTTTTGAAAAATAGAATTAAAAAAACATTGACAATATAATCATTAAATAAACTTAAAAATAAATATTTAAAAATGTAAAATAGTTAATAGTTTAATATTTTATTAAAAAAAATAATTTTAAAAACATTAATAAATTTTGAAATAGAGAATATCTTACATTTAATGTATCGCTCGATATAATAGGTATTTGATACTTCATAGTACTTTTATAGTTTTTATGTTTTAAATTTGAACACACGTAATAGGTTTTCATTACGTTAGCTATATTATAATAACATAAAACGTCAGTCTTGGATGTGGTTGTAAACTTTTTGGTGGCTGGTTTCAAGTGTTATCAAAACATAATCAGCAAATACATATCAAGAAATATATGATTCACCTGCTTTATACTAGCGTTTTCTTAGAATACGCCTAACCGGAATTAATTAAAACCATAATATATAATATAGTGAGTACAAATAGTCTAATATTACGAGTATATTATATTATATTATATTATTATTATTATTATTATTATTATTATTATTATCTGCAGTAGTCTTCTACAAAATCACAGTCATTCAGATTTGAAGATACGAAATATCATTGACTAGAAACATTTCTTGAAAACAAATTACAAAATTATTTTTTAGATGGGACAAAATGAGCAAACACGTCATATTATGTAATAAGTATTATATTTATTTATCGTTAGGCAATAATAATAATAAAAATAGTAAATATTTTTATTTCAGTATTGTTAATATAATAACATGAATAATTATTATTTTTATCATAATTTTTATTATTATTTATTACTTGTATTATGACATAGCGTAAAATATTATTATAGAAATGTGCAGGTACACAATGCAAGTACGCTTTTATTGTTTGGACTATTAATAAAGGAAACGTTGTAAATTAGGAAGGAAAAAAAGAGGGGAAATTAATACCAATTCGCTATAAATAAATAAAAAATTATCATATATTCATACAAAGTAAAATGCCCAAAAGAAGGAAACTATTTACTATTTGAAATGATAGTATAAAGCGGGATTTGATTTTAATAATTAACGGACAACCTATGTAAAAGGTCGCTTCGAGGTCGTAACGACTATAATGCAGTATTACAATATTATGATTTTGAGTTAAACTTATAATAATTATTGTTGTTTATCAGAAACCTAATTATAACAATAACGTATTTTACCTGCATAATATTAATAAGTTATTAAATCGGAAGATATTTAATATTCATAATTTACTATCGCAGCCCTTTAATGTAGACGCTTGAATCTTCCAAGGCTCGTAGAAAATAATAATTATATATTTATGACCATATGCTCATCTAGATTAGTTTTCTATATTAAACGATGCTAAATATTTAATTATTTCGATTATTTAGTTTGTGTTTGATATTATACGCGAGAAACAGATGGACCGCTTTAAATTACGATTTCTATAGAATTTTTTTTTCAAATAACGTACTATATTATACAAACAGGTACCCTTTATACATGTCATGATTTTTATTTCTATACAATGTTTTTGAAAGATAAAAACTAAAAATAAAACCAGAAATATAGTTGATCGTAAATCAGAATTTGATGCTACTTTAAAAATTAATCGAGTTTTCGATAAAATAAAAATATATGGGTAAATTATTATTCTTGGACGATCCTAATAATATATCGCTATAATATATTATAATAATAGGTGTTTTTCATAAATCAGAAAAATGTTTAAAACATTTCCATTTCTTTAATATACTCTATTTATTATCGATTTATTTTTCAAGTAGGTAAACTATATACGATATTTATATATAAATTAATGGGAATGCTTGCAGAGGATAAATTAATTACATTCAAAAATAAATTGTAGTGTTTCTAGAGCTTATGTATATGTATAATAATTACTCAAGTAAATTAATGGATCATAAACGACAAATTAATTAATTACCTATGTAGATGTTAATAAATATATTTAAACACGAAAATTGTATTTTAAACTTTATACATTTTGAGTACACAAGACAGAATATATTTTACATTCAAAAATACTACTAATAATAAGTATAAAAATCTGAGAAAAAATACAATTTCAAATAATATTGTCATAATTAATTTAATATACCTTTGTATCATTTCGAAAAATTATATGGATTAAAATCAAAATGTTTTTAGTTTTATGTTGGAAAACAATCAAATTACTGCATGTGTATGATTTGTATTGTAAATTCGACCGTACTGTAAAACAGTGAAAGTGTTGAAAATGTTATTTGAAAAATAACTTCTCAAATAAAACTAATAGTCTGTGTTTCTGCTACTGTATAGTAATTTTATTAAATTGAAACTGTAAAGATTTAAATATATATATATTTTTTTTCGAACATTTATTTTAATTTTAAATTACATTTTACAACAAACGACAATCATGTGCAATCGGTGTTTTCTTTAATTTTTTCCACCATAATAGTATAATATAAATCGTAATCAACAATAACTTATACTAATTAGATAATTTTCTTTTACAAAACATATTATACTGATTATCCAATCCAAATTATATGTACCCATATCGAATAATGCGTTTAACAGTGAATCCTTGGTGAATTATTCATTAGTATACATTTACGTAATAAAAAAAATTAAATTGCGATTTAATAACCAAATGTGTATGCCAACTAACTAATGACGAAAATGATGATAATCATAAATATAGAGTTTTGAAAACAGGTAATTTGTTAAATTATAATAATTATTATAGTTCGCGTTTGTATAGTAACAAGCCATCATAGCACCCTCGTGTATACCGCATATTTATTTTCTTATCTGTTTGACTAATATTCTGCGCTCCCGAACATATCATTATTTTACATTGTAATAACATAACAATATGCATATATTAATATAGGTTATAAACATGATCGATGTTTTAATGTTTATTAAAAAATAAAAATAAAATAATGAAAACGTTTTTAAATACGTTTTTACTCATCGCCGTCTGAGGTCTAATTTACATGAAGCACGACATATTTTTTTTAATGTATTGCATTTATATTCTTGAATAATGTTTGTAATATTTTGGAAAAAAAAATAAATCTTTTGTCAGTTTTCTCAGTAGTTGCAGTCATTTTTTTGCTTTTCAGTGAGTCTTACATCTAATATTCATAAAATGCCCATGTACAAGCATCGAATATTGAACAAATAACAAATTATTTATAAGCATTTAAAGTTTTGATGAAAACAAAAGCGCCAAAAATGTACAAAGTTCCTAAGTTACTGTGCGTGCGGGAACCAATATTTTCGTACACGTATAGTATAATTCACGGAGTTATGGTGCCACTTCACTCTTCGTAACTAAACTTTAAATGATTATAAATAATTAAATATATTGGTAGTTTGGTACCTATTTGATATTTATGCATCTCTATTTTTAGTAAAATAACTTCAAAATATGAAACAATGATAAAAATGTGATTTGGTATTTAAAACAAAAAAAGTGAAACTAAAAAACTAAAATAATAACAGAATAATATAGCGAAATTTTAAATGTATTTATTTTTACAAACATATATTTTAAAACTAACTTTATATTATACAAGCACAAACATTTTTTCAAAAAAAAAAACATATACGTTTTATCAATAAATACACAACGAGTTAAAAAAGGTACCTTGTTTTAAAATATTTTAAAAATTGTTTATAATATGTCAAGACTCAGTGGTGTTATAATCAAAATTACCGAGATCGATTTATAGTTGAAAACAGTTTTACAATAAAAATTGAATAACGTTACAGATCATGGTTTGAGCTATATCGACAAACCACAAATTTAATAATAATATAAATTAAGTTAGGTACCTAAGTAACTGTAAACACATATTTTACATCATTACCACACACACATATATATATATATATATATAAATACACATAAATAGAGTGATTCTTTTATCGAACAAAACTCATTATTTCGAAAGTAAAACGTCAGTTGTGAATGCGCTCATATTTAATGCAGTTTATTGCTTTCTTGGATAGCATTGGAGCACACATCACTACCGATTTCGGTGTTCCGACCACGTCCAATTTCCGGTATTTTCGAATATTAATGAGATAAACCACTCTCGAGTGGCGCGTGTATTGTGCGGAGTAATTTAACTTTTCGGGGGATTTTATACACTAAATAATTGAACAGAAATCGGCTAAATTTGCGGAACCAACCGGTATGCAAATTTAATCGGCTAGGGTTTGTATTTTCTTATGTGTGCGCATTTTTCACCGTCATGACGACCGTATATTTATATATGTAGTGTACACCTGAACCTGAAGTTATTACATCAACTTGGCTTGTGTTTCTCTTTATACCAAAAGTCCAAAAAATACTTTGGAATCAATTGCCTTTCTGATGTCGAGACGGAAAAAAGGAGGAGGGTATACGACATACAAGAAATAAATTGACCTAACCTAACCGACTTACCATCCTTTAGACGTATACGATAGATATTAAATGGAAGTGCAGTCATTGAATTGTCTCCCAAAGCTAGATAGTCAATATCTTTCAATCTCAAACGGTACAATAGTATCATTGTATTGGTTTCATAACTTATTGACTAACTATAGTTAGCTCACAGTAATTTTATTTAAAAAATACTCTAATTATTAAAAAGTTATTTAAAAAATTAAGTTTTAGAACATACAAGCTGAACGTATCATATTTTATTAAGTATTTGTAATTATTAATTTAATAACAATAGGAATCAAACTATTAAAATAATACATAGTAAAAGAAAAATAATGTTAATAAGACAAATTACTTAAATTAAATTTAACAAATAATATTAATAAAAAAAGTAAATTAAATTATTCCTCACGGCTTATATTTGTTGGTTAATATTTTTATGCATTGAAATCATAAAACTATACAATCTATAATTTTTAGTTTATTTTTTTTTTAACGTTTTTCATCTTGAATTTTTTTCGAAAATGTCTTAATACATAGAATACATAGTTGAGCTTCTTACAGCAACTACAAATATTTAATTTAATTATTTGGATGGTTTTGGATGCCAATTCAATGGTCAGTTTTGAACTTCTGTAATATTGGGAAACAACACTGTTCCCAATCACGTACCTATGTATATGAAATTTAGCTCTACATAATATGCGTATATTATGTTATGCATTACGATATTCATAATGAGATTAAATCTACAAGACAACTTGCACAACTTTCGAGGTATTCACTTTGATATTAATTTCGTAGACTTTCATTTTTGTTTACAATAAATATTGTATCCATATACACGAGTATTCTGTAAGTAACCGTTGATAATTCGCGTGTATAATTATCGACTTTAATGTGATTATGCTTATAAAAAAGCGATCTGTTTAAAATTCAACGTTATAATATTATATTGTCATTCTGTTTATCGTCGATATGGTTTTCTATTTTCTACTACCATCCATTTCTATTTATTAATTTTTACATAGTATAAATATCTATTATTAAACCATTTCAGCGAATATTTGTTGTTGGTATTTTTAGGTTCATAGTCTATAATTCAATTGACCCAACGTGATTTTATTTACAATAATCAATTCTGTACATTCTATTAATATATTTTCGTAAAATTGATTTTCATATCACACGCTTATTCGCAGAATAAATCAGTATTTTGATTTTATCATGCAATACATATTAACACGGTGAGAACCGCGGTCGACAATTTGTATAGGCATCTCTATGGCCTTATAATTTACTCGGTTATCAGATAAATTCTTCCGTTTATATACGTGGTAATTCAGTGAAATGTCTTTTTTTCAACGGTGTATTCGGATTTTATTTTCGTTTATTTTTAGCAAAGTAATGGTTATTTTTTTCCGGAAAATCGTCGATGACGGCGACCACGACAATAATTATTGTATACACATATATATATTATTCTTATAATATACAGTTGTAAAGTTATTAAATAGTATTCGTATTGCCAAACTTGTTTTATTTTTCTTATAATATATATTATTATGATTTATAAACGAAAATAATTCAAGGAATGTACATCATTATATTATTATTTTATTTACCGGCATACTATTCATTACTAGAGCAACAAATTATTATTTGTGCACGCCTATTAGTCACGTTAAACACGCTGAAGTTTTTGGTTATCTACAACGGTAGGTATTGCTTTGGTGGCCGACGTCGACACATAGTCGACCGACGTAATTGCGGGACCGAATTTGCGCGGATTCTCGGGCAACGCCCGCCAAATACTACGAGGCACTCAACGTGTTAATTATTTTATATATATTAGATAAATTAGGAAGTTAATACCATATGATCGTGAAATGTACAAAAATAGTAGGTGTTGGTATAATACGTTATGTTTACAAGAATATTAGTTATATACAATTTGTTTACAATTTTATTATTATAATGAATTCGCGTAATCGTGTAACTGTAAACAATTATAGGAAAACTATAGAAGTATCGTTTTGGAACTAGAGATTTGATTCATATCAATCAATATTTCATCCGAATTGTATTCAATATGAATGATTTATATATTATTAAAACAAAAAATAATTTTTAGTACCTATTAGTTTTTACTTAAAGATACCTATATTAAAATAAAAATTCGTTGTAATAATTTATTATTTAAAAAAAAAAATGTCTTCTAATTTGTCTAACTTCTACTAATATTACGATTAAATTGGTTGTTATATTCTAAAACTGAATTAGGAATTAAAAAAAATATTTTTGTAATATGATTGTATCGTGCACGATATTCAATAAATCACATTACATGCAAATGTTTTTTATGATGACACATATACCTAATTATTATTATTTTAACGTATTGTGATAGTGTATTGTTTGATTTATAAACAATTATTTGGTAGAATATTGTAATTGTTGAGCCATATTTAAAATAAAAAGCTATTAAAAAAAAAAAAAAATATTTGGTAGAATATATTATTCAAATTTTTTTGAAACGAAAACCATACCTAAAAGTAGAAATAAATAGAATGATTTTAAAAAAATGTTTGGCTACTGTAGATAATAGTAACAGAGTATGTAATAATGATAAAAATCGCTGATGACAGTCAATACTAACTATTAATCAGTAATCAGTCATGATTCATTGTTTATAATTAAGGCCAACACTTGTATGTATTTGTATCTTTTTATTGATTTTCAAAAAAACAGCTAGTTTATACCAAAATTTTTAACCTAACGATGTTGTACATGAAATTGTATTTTGAATATTTTTGCATATTATGGTATATTTGCATTTTTAGGACATATTTTAGGATTTTGTAGATTTTAAGAGCATATTTAGGATTTTTAAGACTTAGCGAATCGAGAATCACTAATTATTTATTTCACTCATAAAAGATATTATGGATAATTGAACTTATTAATAAAAATAGGTAAGATAACTAATTTTATCTCACTAATCTAATCAATAACCGGAAATGTTCAATTGGTAATGCATAACATAAATATGCAATATTATATTTTATCGTACCTATCGTACTCGTCAGTCGTGGTGCGTTATTAAATCGATAAATAATATTAAAATGCCTTAAGTGAAAACTTCTAACACTTTTTTTAAGCATAACTGTATACATATTTTATAGGTTTTTAGGGAATATAATTGTTGGCTCTATAATGTTCGTATATATTTTTTTTTTATAACTAATGCCAGTGGGCTTTTATATCAGTATTGACAAATATAAATACATATAAAAAAAAAGAAATGTTAAGAATACGGTAAATTAATGTGTCAAAAAATAGGTAGTACGATTTTAATGATAAGTATGCGAAATTATAGGTAGTTGTTTAATATTGACATCATTTTTATAAGGGCTACATTTCTTATGAAATTGCTGCAGCAGAGTGGTTCTAATAAACAATATGTCGATTTTTCTATCGACTAATCCTCGAATAACTAAAAGTAATACGACGTTCAGATAGTGATTTAAAATAGAATAATTTGTTAATGAGAATGTAATCTTGTAATCATCATGTAAATCGGCATCATGTAAAACTTAAAAAGTGTTACAGTCCTATCAAGTATCTGCAGGTTACTTATTGTATAAGGAATCTAGATAGTAGCTCCGTATTCTAAGAGCGTTTATAGATGGAAGTTGTAGAATATAGACAAGAATTTTGAGTTGTTAAAGTTTGAAAAAATGTCTTCTAATTTATCAAGTTGAGAGCATGTATCATTTTATCGGCGCTTAAGTCAATATAATAGCAAAAGTCAAGTATAGATAACAAAAAAGAATCCTAGTTCTTTTACTAGATATTTTAATTGGTTACAAGGTTCCCGTTTATAAATTAAAAATGTTTTGTTAACATTGTTTAATACTAAACAAGCATTTTAGTATTTGATAAAAAAGTGATATATTATTTTAATATACTTGGAAGATATACATTTTTATACATGTAGTTGTAGTATATACACATTTTAATATTTATTTTGTCGTTTCGACACATCACTTATATGTTGATGAAACTCGGATATTTGATAATATACGTATGGCATTCATAAAGATAGAAATATGATATAAATTAAATTATTAATTTATTTATTTATATTAATAGGCGGAGTCCTAAACAATAATTTTTAAAACATAGAAATATTATCATAGGAGTGATAAGAGACTCGTCTAGAGGATAAAATGTTCAACCCAAAGGCAAGTACAAGTAAGAAGTGTTGTGGCATAGAATGACAAGGGTCAGTAAATAGTCCTGGAGACAAATCATATTATCAAATTAAAATAATTTATATAAACATTCAATAATTAGAATAGTTCGATTGTAAATATTATTAGAATCGATAAATCTTTCAGATAAATTATCTAGCATGAAGCATATATAATTAATATTAATTGCACAACATACCAGTCCATTGGTGCTAACGATATGCGGTGTAAGTTGCTTACGTGGGAATCACAATACATCAAAGTATACTATATTACCTAAAATATTCGACTCATTATTTATAGTTATCATTTATCAAAATATTATTAGAATATGTATACGAAGAAATTGTAAAGTGTATAATTAATACATATTGTATAATGAAGTGAAAAATATTTGTTTTAACGGGTAAATACGAACCAAGTAGTAATAATATTTACATATTTAAATTTCCCGAGAATTTAAAACTAATGACTAGTTCAAATAGGCACCTACAATAGTATCATGATAAGATGTTAAAATATTATTCATATATTATACATGACAAAACACCAAAACAAGCAAATATATTTAGTAAGTAATAAAAAACCTGTTTTTTATATTTTGAATATTGATACAACTATTATTAATGCTTTGAATATTATAATATGTTTACCTATTACACGAGTAGCTACAAATAATAAATAAATAAAATTATAATTCATTCTTGTAGTAATTTTCGTTGTAATTTCATTAAAAAAAGTAAGATTAACAAAATTAAAGTATTTATTCGTTATTGTTTATAGTTTTATGTTGTAACATCCATAATAGTTATTAAGTAATGATTCTGGAACAAATTATCCTTAGATTTACTAAAATAAATAAAATGTTACTTACTGAAATTATGCTTACTGCTGTAGCATCTAAACATCTTCTGAAATCTATTACTAAATGTGTATTCTGAAATTGGAAGTGGAAAGAACGGATTTTATAAGTGTGTATTACTTAAAATAAAAATATATAGATGTTATTTTTAATTAAATTTATTTGTTTACCTTAAATTAACAATAATATAAGCACCAAAAGAGCAAATCCATATAAAAATAACTATTTATATAATAAAATTAATTCGTAAGACAAACTTTAAACATAATGTTATTTGAGATATTCATTGTACAATGTACACATTATACTTATGTGAATTTTATTCTAAAAATATACACTAGTTTATTGGTTCTAATGAAAATATTTTCATCGATATTTATTTAAAAACAACCGTAAATTAAAAATGCCTATAAATAGCACAAAAAATATAATATTTTTATAATAATATATTATACTATGTATAGAAAATATTAACATAAACTTTTTGTGAAAAGAAAAAATATTTAAGCTTTTTTTTTATTTTTTAGCCATTTATTGTTTCTGATTTGGTCAAAAATTGGTTTTGGATATAAATACCCGTTTTTCCCATATTTTGATTTTGATTCTACAATTATTAAGTAAAAAATAACTAAGTACATACATCGGTTTTAGAATAGTCAATTTTATAATCAATGGTACATAATAAATATAAACCTTTATAATAATTTAAATGTTTTTGATAAAAATTAAACCAAAAAATTAGTTAGAATCATTTTTGTATGCAATTATTTACTATTAAATCCGATTTAAACTCACGCATTATAGTGATATAATGACGAGGTAGATTTAACTTACAGCACAATTACCAATATCTTTTAGATTCTAATCAGAGTGATAAATATATTTTAATTTGAAATCTCAAAAAAATGTTAAGTTTTTCACAGAATCTTTGAAATTTGTATTCAAGTCGAAAAGTTGATTTGCAAACTATGCCAAAATTATAAAATCGAGAAAGTCAACACAATGTTATTAAAGTAAAAAAAAACAATAAGTACTATTAATCTATAACATTATATTATAATTAAATAATCTGTCAACAATTTTAAAAGTTAAATACATTTTATAACTTCAATTATTATAGAATAATTTATCAGTTTTAATATTAAAAAAAAACTACTTATTCCTATGTGGTTATATTATAATTGATCTTGCAGTTTACCAGTCGTAAGAGTTTGTAAAACAAAAATAATAAAAGCAAAGGTAAAGGTCCATTAAAATATACAAAACTACTAGCGATTCATTCAAATAATAATAAACATATTATTTAAATTTCTTAATGTACGAGAAATAATATTATTATTACAATAGGATGATAAACATAATGTAATCTGATATAATATTTTATTCATAAAACTATTGATTTTTATAAAAATATGTAGGTACTATTTAATGCAGAATCGGCCCTATTTGTTGAAAATTGTTTTGCATAGGACACACTTTTGCTTTTAAGACTTGAATATTACAAACATCTAAATTTAACATTTATACTTAAATCTCGGTAGGTAAAATACGTACATTGATATTATGTAAATTTAATATTAATATACTTATCGATAACATATAGCCAATATAAATAGTTTTCTCCTAAGGCTTTGATGTATGTGTGTATAATAATAAAGCATGGATCATCAATTAATATTTTTTAAAGGACACTTTAGGAGTTTATGAAGTTTTTAGAGTTTACATTTAGAGCCCATCGGAATTGAATGTATATGCTTATTGCTTATCCAAAAAAATTAAAGAAATAATCAAAAAGCAATACAATTAAAATTAATGAAAACCTCTTTAATTGACCGCCGAAAAAATAAATAATTTGAAAAATAAATACCCTTTCTGCGGACCAAATAAACTTTGTATACAGGTCACGTGTAGCTAGTTGGCCACTATTTGGTAACCCCTGGTATACGTTATAATAATAATAAAAACTTATTAAAAGGATATAGTTTTAGTAAAATAAAATATACGCAATATTTGCCGGTAACTGTTCATTTACATATATTATATTTTATACTATTTTAACAATATATTAACAAAAAAATAATTATTATAATTTTAATATGGGAGAACTGAGGTTATTATATGGGTAATTTAATATTTTTTTTCCTGTGAGACAGCGATAATCGGGTGAGTTAAAGGGCAAAGTTTACCCTTTTCAAATACGAAAGTGATGAATTATCACGTTCAAAAATAATACATTCAGAGTAGAACTTGTGTTGTTGTTAAAAACTTGGTAACTTTTACATTTTTTTAAATAACTATACGATGCCATTCACGTATTTATCATATTAGTACAATACAATATACGCATGCATTATTAATAAAATAAATCGCGGTTTGTTTTGTAACTTTAAAAAGATCAAAAAAAAAAAAAATACAACGTTTAGGTAACGAGATTTTAAAAACTGTTTATTTTGCTATAAGTCAAGTAATTGTTATATCTAATATAACTGTTACTTGGCTCGTAGATTTCCACAAAAATGAAGGATAATTTTTTATAATCCAAGTGTTTTAATATTATGTTTAACAATAGATATTCATTAAATAACAAATTCTGATTTATTTCTAGTGTTATTATTCTAGTTAATTTATTTTCTCAAATATATTGTTGGGAAGTATTTTATTGCTAAAAATAAGTAAACTTTATTCGTTTTTCCATAGTAAATATCTTGCAATTTTTAATAATTAAACTTGTAAATTATTAAGTTAAGTGTGCGAATACATCTTTTCTTAATATATTGGATCAATAATTATTTTGTGTGTAGTTGTAATATAATACCACAGTTTATTGTGGGCACCAGAAAAAATAACTGCCAGTCTCTCTGCAACTTGGAAGTTTTTCTTAATTTACGTTCAAATTGAAATAAAAATAAATACATCATTTATAATTCCAAATTACAAAGATAATATATATATATATATATATATATATATGCATAATATGTACATATAATAAATACAATATACCACAAGAAGTTTATGGTGTAATTATACATCGTATTTTTCATTAAATTCAAACAATTTTAGTATATAAATAACATCAAGAAAAAAATATTTTATTGGAATGTTTACATTTTTAAACATTGGAAATTATATATTATATTATATAATATATTAATTATTTTCAGTGCAATAAAACAATATATTATTATTACAACTATTTATTTCACTGTATGTATATTTGTTAAATTGTTTTTTGTCAGTTTTTTATTTTTTTTATATCAATAGTTTACCCACATCAAAAAGCAAAGTTAGTTAATACCTCAACCTACAACTATAGTCTTTGCTGCTAGATACTGTACTTAAACTTAACTCGAGAATAATTAGTATAAACTGCAAAGGGAGACGTGGAAATTTCGTTGTTAAAATCCTTTTGTGGTTACCCACGTGTAGTAGATTAAAACAAATTTAAACTATACTTACAAAAATAAAAATCTTAATGATAGTTCAAAATATTATTTTAAAATAAAATGTATAGTAAGTTATTCATGTGTTAATAGTTATGATCCATATAAAATAATATTATAAAAGTGAATCAATTATTACAATATTGACTACCTATGTAGTAAGTATAATCGATTAGTCTATATTATTAAGTATTATAATGTTATATTATGTAGTTCATATCATACTTTTAAAGCATAATATTTAATGGCATGATTTGTATGGTATAATAAAAGAGTACTTACATTATTATTTATATTGCTAACAAAATATTTGTATATTTGTTATCAATACAGAAATCACGAAGGTAAAGTTTGTATTAACGGCTACTTGCCTATGTATCCTACGTATTAAGTTGGTTCACAGGTTAAATGTATTTTCTTTTAAGCAGTATTATAGATATATAGGTACTGTAATTATATATATTATATAATATTTGTAAGATTGTAAAAATTTTTAGGCAATCAAAAAGTAAAAATACGTATGTGCATGTAAAAATATGCAAAATAATAAATTTTATTCTTCAATAGCTTTTATCAGCTATCGGTAATCAGTATCCTTTGCTGTTTACCATTTCAAAATAGCAAATTGATCGAATCCCAAGAAGACAATAATCAACAGAATAATTAAGATATCCCAACATTCCCAACCATCGAAGCAAATTATGTCTTTTTGATCTTAGTGCTACTCTTAATTGAGTTGTACCTTCTCTGTACATTTAGTTCAATACCGCTTAAATAATTTGATCAATGGTCTATTTTTACCATATCGATTAAATATACCAATAATTCAACAATAATTAATTAATATGAGAAAACGCTTATTTAATCCGTTTAGGGAATATTTTCACACTTAATAGTGTTTACAGAATAATTCAATACCACCAATGATGTTAACGAAAGAGGATTAAACTGACGTGTATTATATACCTATTTAGGTAATAGGTACATATTATTATAATATCATTATTATATTATTGACATTTTTCTTATCACGATCTTCATTCATATGCAACATTTTTAACTACGCAGAGCAGCTACTTTAGGTACATTTTTGTATACATAAATATTTTAATATTTCTTTCGATTTGAATGAATAAATTTTGATTGAATTTTTTAACCAGTATCACTGATTGCTTCCTTTCATCGAGCCATACTTTTTTTTTTATAGTAACACAATTACACAATTGATTAATAGATTTATCATTAAACATTCGTAACATTTTAAATGGTTATGTTAAAGAATTTTATTTTATTTTGACGAAATTGGATATTTAAACGATTTATAACGATTTTAGTATCTTTCTGAAATCTAATAAATATTATTAGTAGGAGCAATTTGATTCTTTTCGTTACTATGTAAAATATTATATTATGCTACATAATAACATTTTTAAGATATTTAGATTAATTTTATGTTATGAACCAATTCATACCGTATACCATCATGTTAATATTGAATTATAATAAAATGTTAATAATAGGTATAGCGTATAGCTAGTAATATTATTAGTTACATGGAATTAAATAAATATAATAATAACTATAAAACACATACAATTTTGTTTAGGAAAAAATCAGTTCATCTTAGATTAACTAGTGATTTATTCGGTTTATATTTACTTATTTATTTTAATAATAATAATAATGAAAACATAATTAAAAATAATATTCAATCATTAAAAAATACAATATGAGACGTGTAATTTAACATACAAAATGATAATTATAAGATAAAACTTCTAATTGTAAAACATTCATTAGAATGATATAATAACATATGATTATTGAGATACACAAAAATGTAGGTACGTAATGTTTAATATTTTAATAGATTCTCAAATAAAATAATCTATATGTAGATGTAGACGATCATCGAATGAAAATAAAATAACAAATTAAAATTGTACAATAATGCATACAATGTTATTATATTATACTTGTATTTTTAGTTTAAAATATTTAACCGATTTGTACAAACTGTTTGACATTACTATGGGTTGATTTCCCAATTAAAAATTATAAATAAAAATTATATCAAAACCTATTGCTTCTATCGAAAAAAAAAATAAACACATAATATACCATTTATATAACTGTATAATAATATAAAACATAATATTATGAATTTGAAATAAATCAGTATAATGTATACTATGTATGTCGATATGCTAACTATAATATCTTAAAGTCCATAAGAGCCAATAATGTCTTACTGATTTTTTTATTCAGACAATTATTACCAATCGAGAAATTCAATTTGCTGTATAATAGTTGTCAAGTGTTTCTTGTTATTGAGTAATGAATCTATTACATTTAAATTTAATCATAAATTATTCTATATGGAATACAATTCTAAATGGTTATGTAAAATGTTTGTTCGTAGTTTAAACTTTTTCAGAACGGAAATACCATCTCAGTAATATGTTAGTACACTAAACACATTAAAAAAAATACAATTAGTCAGCATACGCATATCAAAAGATTAATAAGATTTAAAAATTGACTTTAAAACTAACTTAACTAAAAATATCAAAATGGTTTCATATAATTTAAAAAGTCGAAATATCTCAACATGCAAACTGAGTTCCAAAAAAGTCCTAATCTGTAATTTTAAATTATATTTACATATGTAAATTCATATCAGATGACAGGAAATACGTGCTTTTATATCTGATTCCTGAAAGGAAAAACCTTTGTAAAAAAAAAAAAAAAAAAAAATGAATTTTACAAAATAACACTGTTTTATATTATACCTACGTGAACATTAATGAAGATCTAAAATAATTTAGTTTTCAAATGTTTTACGAATGATAACATTTGTTTTTCGTACATTATGTACTAATTCCGTTTACTTTTATTTTATTATTTTGTATGCAATGTGTACAATGATAATATTATTTTGATTTGTACATTTTCATTAATTTATTTTATTTCTGTTAAATGATTTAATTTCGAACACATTACAATGTTAACACTATTATACATATGACATTTAAAAAAAAATTGGTTTTAATTGTCTTTTATTGAAAATAATAACACTATAAATTACTTTTAAATGCATGTTATCCAAAAACAAACACTTTTTTCAAATTATGAATAGTGATTGAAGCTCCTTCAAATAATATTTTTAATTACAAAAAAATAACCAATATTGTTTTAATTTTTATTTAAATGTCTAATTTTGTAAAATGTAAATTTTAAATGTTTATTTAAAAAGTATGGACATGTATTATTAGTTTATTAAACTATTAGCGTATATTTTTTTGATATTTAAAATTGCTATGTATTAGACAAATTTTTGAATTACCTTTTATTATATTTTAAAATTTTAGTTTACAAAATAATAAGTACGTTTTTCAGAATTTAAAACGAATTTTGATATGTAATATATTTTATAAAACATAATCTAATAATTAAAAAAATGTAAATCCTGTAAATAGCTTAAAATTATTTAAAATATATTTTGTAAACTGACATTGTGTATTTATAACTATAATTTAAATAATAGCCGAATTTTTAAATGTTTACGATTTCTAATTTTGAATTATATAAGTACTAAAATACTATAAATACAGTTATGTATATATTCATGAACAAAAACAATTTTTCCAAAACATATTTGTTAAAAATGTCCCTACAATAACACTACCAGACACCTATAGTTTGAAGTGATGCTTTAATGATACTTGAATTCATTTTTGCTGTGATATATGAAAAATCAATTAACCAAAAATAAGTTTATTAAATTATAATGTCAATATTTTTACTTCTATATTATTTCTACTTTTTACAACATTATTTGATAGCTTTTTTCTGGATTTTTTCTTATAATATGTCTAAATTATATATTTTTTATTTTTAATATGTATTTGTGCTTTTTTCTGTATAATATATAACATATACATATTTTACTTAATAATTCATCAAGCAGAATATTTTTTTTTATATTTTAGGTAGTGTAAAGAAAATATATTAAATTAAGAGTTTATTTTATTTACGTGAATATTTACGATTAAGATTACTTGGATGGTGTACCATACATCTTGTAAGAATAGTAGTTTTAATAATATAAGAAGTAGGTATAAAAAAAATATAAAAAATCCTTATGTTAGAAAAGCGTGTAAGATATAATACGTCTTTGAAGTTAAAGTTTTTTTTTTAATACAACTAGTCGAATATATTGATAAAATATTCACACTGTATATAATGTTCTTACTATATAATACACGTGTTATATATAATACCTGTATACCTCCATGACTATTATATCGTAAGACCATATAGTCTTCACCGATAATGGTAGTTATATATTGGATTTGGTTAAATACTAAGAAATATTAGTCGTAAACTCGTAAAGTTTAGATTAAAAAAGTCATATTTGCATTAATTTGACTCGCGTTACTCGTTGATTATGAGTTTGACATTTTGTGCATTTTCATAACGTTTAAATTTACTATGAATTTTGACATGTAGTTAGCGATTGAAATAAAATGTGGAAAAGTTAGTCACACTTACGAGTATATTTAATATAGTCCTCATTTTTGGTTGTATATTTATGTAAAATATAGTATTATCATTCAAATAATAATGACTATCATATACACATTATATTAACATAAGTTGTTAATTTATCATATCTTTTATTTATTTGGAGTTATTTAATCTTATAGATATATTGACTTATTCTCTCTTTATCGTATCAAATCATAAGTATCATAATATTATTATGTTTATATATTTTACTGTAAATGAAATAAATCTGAGGATTTAGGAGAAATCAAAAAGTTCTTAATTAATTAAAAATCTTAAACAGAAAATTAAAGTTTTGTACACATTATAATTTATTTTTCCAATTATTTCATATTATAGTTATATTATAATTTATAAGGTTTTTGAATTATTAGTCAAAATATATTTGATAATTGTTTTTAAACAAACTTTATTTCTATAAAAGGCAGATTTACTTAAACAGTTCTATGGTTTAAAGTTTTACTTAAGTAATATGTATATTTTCTAAGTTATTTAGTTGTATAATATTTAGCACATAAATATAAAAACACAACACACATTAATATTATCAATACTGTGAAAATTACAAAAATATGTTACTCAACAAATTATATTAAAATATAATGAAATAAATATATATTTTAGTACGTTTCATACATTTTATGAACCAATATTTTTTCTCTTATAATCGATTAAATATGAAAATATAAAAAAAAAATTATTATTATTTGAATTTTATCATTTTAAACTTAACTTTAAAAAAATGCCCTTTTATATACCTACTGTAAACATTAAACATGGTAAATAAACTTCATGAACCACGAGAGTGTATATTTTTTCTTTTTAGTACTATTATCATTTATGTTACGATCATTATTTATCATTAGAATATACATAAATGGCAATGCAAACAAATTACCAGCGTAAGTTTCTCTGCAATATACCTAGTCTGGTTACTATATTTTATAATTATTATTCTTATGGAGCTCTATATTCTGTCAAAAGCGTCTTACACTTAAAAACGAAAAATGTTATTTTAAATTTGTACTTTAATATTATACTATCGGTACCGAAAATTAAGTGGTTAATGGCAAATGCATTAAAAATTAACGTCTTAAAAATTAATGCCGATATTGAAGGTGTTGTTTCAATGATATCTCACCGATAGTATAAAACGTGATTAATAATAAAAAAACATTATATATAGTTTCATTTAAAACGTATATAATAATATATAGGCATAACATCCGTTTAAAATATTTTCTATACTTAATGTGTATATATTATTACATAATATACACCGCATGTATTACAGTACGTAAGTGTTCTTGTCGCTTGGTATGATTAATTGAATATTATATTTTACAACAACCTCGTTCACTCTCTAAATAACTCGTATGAAAGGTATACAATTTTACAGTACTACAAAAATGAGTCCAAGAAGGCTTTTTGGATAGCATAAGAAAATAGTTTTGAATGAAATATTATTAACTGTATATTTGTACGCCATAGGTACAATTTTTTCGATTTTGAATTGTGTTTCAATAAGTTACAATGGCAATAGTTAATAATAACACTTTCAGATTTGATATTATTTTAAAAATTAAATATTCTATTATTATATTCTATGTATATATAATCTACACAGAGTATTTTTTTATGTGTTTATAAAATATCAATGTATATTTTATATAATATAAAATATTATCACATATGGCATTGAAAAATCGACTAAAATCAAAAATGATTACAAACCATTATTTATGTACATACCAGTAATTTATAACAATCAATCAGACTGCATACTAGTCGACGGTCGTTTTTATACATAACAGCTTGAAACATATTACATTTTACTTAAATCATTATTATTATAGCTGAATCTTAATGAAGAAAGTTTACACAGGCAGATGTGTCAGAAGAAAATATTTGTATCCAAAAACAAAAATAAAAAATATGTTTTTTTTTTTCATCAGTGCTGTAACAACATTATTTAGCAAAGTATTATTTATAATTAAAATTAATATTAGTTTCATACTCGATATATCTATGCTTTTAAAATTTAAATATATTTTGATTTAAATATAAATTTGTCATTTATCAATAAAAAGTTAAATATTAAGAAAATACAATTTTGTTGTAAAAAATGTAAAAATGTAAAATCTATATATTATATTAGCTCCGAGTAGTCAAAATGTGTTTGTCAGTGGGAATATAGTGACAATAAAACTATGAATCGTAGAAACACGATTTCAAGAAACACTGCATTAAATATCATAAATAATTAATTTACATTCAGGTAGGAAATACATATTGAATTATCAATTGTATGATTATCTTAATAATTATTGCACGTAACTATATTATTATAATATGTTATAGGTAAATTTTGATTTTTTTTTGGTAAAAAAAAAGTTAATGTTTATAGAATCGTATTAATCTAAATGTTTAAAATTAGAAAGTTTAAAAAAAATCAACTTTTTCAAGATCGATTAAACCATTGTAGTAAAAACGTATTGCAACAGGCCCATAAATAGAAAAAAAATGTATTGGGTTTGCAAAACCTGTTTTAGAATTAGAGCGATGAATGTATTAATTTTACAATAATGTGTGATTTTTTGGTGTATGAGTACATAATAAGTAGTAGATCAATACTTCTATTTTCAAAAATGGGAGTTGCTTTGGATAGAAAATTTGATATAGTTTGTAATTTAAAGTTTTTAAAGAAGTCAAAATTCAAAATTCTCAGTACTTTTTTTTATATAATCGATAAAAACAAAAACAAAGTAGTTAGAAATTAATATAAACTTTTATTCTTATTCTAAATTTTGAAAATTAAATAAATAATTTTTTTTTAACATAAGTAATAAAGTAAAAAACTAATACATAATGTATTGAAAGTATAAATTCTAAAAAAATATATAAAGACAATTATTTTTTATAGGTAGACATTTTAAGTTCCAATTTGGATGAAATTACTTATTTAAACCATACATAATTACAATATAAATTATTTTATTATAATTTAAAAACATTATTTGTAGGAACACAAAGTTTGAGTAAGTAACTTTTAGGTAAAATATATTATTATGAATTTTACTACACGCAATGAAATTTTTGATTTATTATATATTTACATTATGAATCTACTTTTTCTGTTTTACAGTATTTACAAAAATATAAAATTTGATTTTGAGTAATATACATTTATATATTATGGTATAAATGTATATTATTATAATAATCAAATACTAAATTATTGAATAAAAAAAATCATACCCGCCTACTGTAATGCTTAAAATTAAATAAATGGCTTTAATTGCAATATTAAAAAAACATATCAAATAATATACTCAGTGATATGGAATAAGATACCATCTCTGCTCAAAATCGTTTTTTGTATACAATGAGTTTAAATTTAACACTCTGATAATAGTAACTCACTTCACACTTAATATACATCAAAGCGGTACACATTTGCTTACCCTTTTTCATATAATTATTTCAATTGCGTTAAGTGTCGACGAATAAATACTTGGAAAAAAATTTTAAAATATTTTCAATTTTAAACGCAAAATATAAGTACAAATCGCTTTATATTTTTCATCGTATAGATATTAATATTTTCAGAACATTATTCTAATAATTAATTAAACTGCGATGAAAGTAAGAGTTTTATACTTATTATTTAAATAATATGTATGCGTACTACTCTTCTCCCATATTTTAAATAATTATAAATTATAATAAAGATAAAAATTTGATAATACAAAAATATATAAACTAATCACACATTAAATGAAATGCATGTAGATACATAATATATATTAAGATTCAACAGTAGACTTGTACTAAGAATAACATATTTTTTAATTAATTTTTTTTTTCCTAAAATGTAAAAAGTCATTCTTTCAAAGTTTTTCTTCATATAAACTGAATCTAAAACTGTAATTATAATATATTATATTTGCAATATTTGCATACATAAATTTAAATCAAATGGCAGAAATACGTGATTTTGTATTTTGATAGGCACCTGGAATGAAAACTTAAAAAAAATACAAATTTGCCAGAACATTACATGTTAAATTCACAAACTGTAAATATTTCAGACTATTTTCAGTATAAAAGTATTGTAGAAGTTTAATTAAAAACAATTTCTGAGATTCAATATTTAGGTCTCGAAAAGTTATATTTGACAGAAAATGTATAAAACATTAAAATCCATATTATTATAAAGTTCAAAAAAAAAAAAGAAAACGGAGATGACACTGCTGTATTTTAGTTTCTTTGTACCTCGTAATTTAATTAGTTACTGTGGTTACCACAATGGATTAGTTAAATTTCAATTGAATTATAAATCATTGCATAGCTATGAAGGGAAACGATCTTTTATCTTGTATTTATAAGGTTCTTTTAATTTACTATGATATTAGTGATATGGAAGGATAAATTATTTACTATCGAAAAAAATCGCATTTATTAAATATTTCTTATACGGTGGGATACACATACACACAACACCCAAAAAGCATCCGTTTGATGCAGTGGAAAAATAGTAGATCAACTAAAATAAATTTTTTTTTTTTATATAAAATTATACAGTTTTTTTATTAATATCACTCAAAAAAAATAATTGATGTTCCATGTTATGTTAGTAATTTAACTGTCTAAAACGATTTCGATATAATCGATCCTGATAAAAAATCTAAACTCTACAAACGATTTCATAAAAAATTAGATCAACATTCAAATCACTTAGTATAAAATGTACCCTCATCGACCTAGTGAATACAACCTGTTAGCTGAAATGAAAATGGTTAGTGATATTTTAATTTAATCATTATAAATGCTTAATTTTATTTAAAATAAATATAATAATAACAATAAAACTTATGAGTATCCAGATAACTTACTATAATGTCATTATTACTAACTAATATATTTATTTATAAAATATTATCGATTCATAATATCTCTAATCATATAAACCACATATCATTATTTTTTTCGATTAAATTTGTTCATGTACTCTTTAATATTATATAATAATTATATTGACTATATTCTATATGAAAAATAAATCATCATACAAATGAAAGGTTTGCAAGTGGCCAATGGGTACCATTCTATTGTACATTAGGTGTCGTTATAATTGGTGTGTTAAAATTTAATTTAATGATATAATGTTGTATACGAAAAACGATTCTGAGCAGGGATGGTCTGTCAATCTATATCACTAAATATATTTTTATAATATAGCTATTAAAGACATTAATTTTTTTTTTAATATTAATATG
This sequence comes from Rhopalosiphum nymphaeae, assembly GCA_036289425.1. Classification (NCBI taxonomy): domain Eukaryota; kingdom Metazoa; phylum Arthropoda; class Insecta; order Hemiptera; family Aphididae; genus Rhopalosiphum; species Rhopalosiphum nymphaeae. Next base: position 461,115 of record JAZAQC010000036.1, on the reverse strand, counting down.
GTAGTTTTATTTAATTTTTACCGAAAATGTATTACCTGCATTGTTAGTATTTAATTATTATAGTAATATTATTTATACCATGTTATATTACAATTATTAACTCAGAGTTAATAATATCTTACTGTAAATACTGTAAAGCAGTATGAATAAATTATAAATAGATATAAGTACAAATAGACAATGTTTTAAAAATGTTTTATACACCGTATTATTATTTCGATTATTTCTTCATTCAATTATAATCATAACATTTTTTGTTTTAGTTCTGGTTTTGTTAGAACTATTTTTTGTGCATAAACTAATATTTATTTAAATGTCAGTATATACTTCAATACCTATATATAAGCAATAGCAAAGTTCACTCAAAAACTTACCATATAGAGGAATCTAAATACATTTTTTGTTATGTTAACTCAGTTATACATAATAATATATAATTTGAAATTTATTTGCTTGTGTTTCAACGTTATTTTAAAACTAAGATGTTATATCCTATACCTAACCTTAACGCGTTTAAAAAAAAAAAACTTTAATTATTATAGTTTTTATTGTTTTACAAATCAAATCAATAGCGATCGTTTTAACTGTGTCCGACTAAATGTAAACGTTAATATTTAGAAAAAAAGATGCAATAGTAAGTAATAAAAGTTATCTTATCTTCACAGGCTATAGTGTATGTCATTGGTACTCAACCTTTTCAGTTGTACGGACTACCAATTTTGTAAAAAAATCTTTGAAGCCCACTAATAACTAATATCACACTTATATATGTATATGTATATTATATATATAATATTATTAAGTATATAATAAAAATATATAATAATATTATTTTAAATATGTACGTTGGTAATATTAATATTATATGGTCTATGGCCCAGTTTTAATCTGCCTTTTACTTGTGGGCTGTGGTCCATGAGTTGAGAACCGCTGGTATATATATAATGTGTCTAGAAAGTTCAGAAACCCTAAATTTGCTGTAAAGATCAAATATGATAACATACAATGAATACATATAACAAAAACTAATTACACTTAAAATCATACATTAAATTAAATACATCTTTAATCGTTGCATATGCTTTCATAATAATATGAAACTCTCATTCTACCCTCTATAGTCTATACTACGAGGATTTTCTACACTATCTATAAAGTTCACTATTTTATTTTTGGTTAATAATCGTCATAATATGTTATTCATAATGATAACTTATAATATACTAACGTAAATTATTACATTTTTTTTTAATTTATGTTTTGTATAGAGTAAAATAATACAATATGATATTATATCTATATAAGTATTGATTAATTTATAAGATGTAAATATTCATGCAATGACACCTTGTTTTTTCACACAACTACTCGTATCATATGTTTGAAATATTTGTCATGATTATAAATGTAATTAGCCATATCCATGACTATAACTAGTAATTTTTAACAGTAGTCGATAATTAAAATATTTCTAGTGACATCAAAGTAACAATAATGTATACAACTTGTATTATTTCTAAACTTCATCAAAATGCTGTCCTATGATTTAAACTTTAAATTTTGATAAATAATTAAATATAACTGGTAACAGAGTTTTAATTAATATTATTTGCATATAACTATTACAATATAAATTTTATTTCACTCCAGGTCTACAAAATATATAAACAACTGTCAGATAGAGAAACTAAATATATATAATTATTTCTGATACCAAATTTATTGTGTTGTATAGAATTTTAAAAACCTTTTCGTGGCTGCTTATTGTAAATAAAAAATGTATTTTCAACAAATTATATTAATATTAGACAAGTATATTATGTTCTAACCAAGTTAAAAATAATACATCATTGTTGATACTAATATTTTTTCTAATAATATGTTTTTAGGACACATAACTGATTTAGGAAAAATGTATATAAAAATTAATATTCTACAAACCAATATTTAACAACAAACTTGGAGAACAAAGAGACGATTAAAATATAATATGTAGGACGAAAACGCGATAAAAATAACTGTATGATTTAAAATATTTTGAAATAATCTAATGATGACTATAAACAAAAATTATTTTCTAAAAGTTATTTTTATTTTATTAAAATGAGTCCATATTATAATATGAAAAAAATTATTTAAACAAAAAAAATAAAAAGATACGTTTTATTTTTGACTTGATTACGATACATATTACGTAATATATGAAGATATATTATTATAATGTGCATAATTTTACAAAATTTATTTGGTAATATATTATTTCTCTACTTTTTGTACTCGTAAAGGTGTGAGCAAAGTCGCTATAGATTTACGTGCAAAATACATTCCATTACTTTATTGAAACGTAATATGTCTAAAATTAATTTTGTGTCGATGACACCCTTAAACCGAGCAGAGTACAATGTATGGCGGCAAATTGCCCCAGAGACATAAATTGATATAAAATAATTATATCTATATACATTAATAGTTTTTTCTTATCTACCATATTTTATTCACCATTACAGCGCTCTGTCATTCTTATAATAATACTATAGAATACGTTGACCGTGCAAACGATCAATCGATCGCCCGTCATATAGGATTTTGTGCTCAATAGTTTATTTTTAAAACAATTTTTAAACTTAGGAAATGCTAGCTAAAGCAGTATTTTAAATTTTGAATCAAAACTGTTATAAGAATTATTGAACTAAAACATAGCCATTGAAATCATTATTTAATTATTTAAAAAAAATAACTGAAATAAAATTAAAATTATAGCTTAAAGTTGTATATAATTTTTTTTTTTTATTTAAAGTAATAATTTGTAAGAAAGTAAATAATAGATAAATAGAATTTAATCACTAATTCATAGGTTTTATATTTACCACAAAATGTATGTACAAATTAAGTTTTAACGATAGAAAAGTCCACATAATACTTATAGGATATTATTATTTTATAAATCTTACTGATACCATAATATTGTTAAAGTATTAACTTTATTCTTACGGATCAAACCAAAACTAAAACCTTTAAATACGTTAAAGTTTCAAAGCAATCTTGTACTAAAATCATTCAAATATGTAGTAATATAAAACGGGCGCGACACCTGTCATGATATACTATACATGTTAAGTTTACACTACGGCGACATCATAAAGTTTTATTTGATATATATTTTATTTAACTACAGGCGTAAGGAAAAAAATACAAGTTTACACTGTAACAGTTATCCGTAAACAATTATTATATTGACAGATATTTTTGTGTCCATCAACATCTCATTTATATATTACGTACAATTAAATTATTTTACAATATTTATTCAACATGTTTGTTCGGGAGTATTAATAATAATAAGTTCAGTTGTTTATTCATAATCATAATATACCTACCTGTATGTTTTAAGCATCGCACAATACAAATTTAACATTATATATTTAGTTCGTTGATGTTATTGTGCCTATATATATATATCTATTAACGTTTAAAAAAAATGTTGAAGTCATCAGAATTTTTTCTTTCTAAATACTTCTAAAAACGTAAAAACTTTTCAAGAAAGTGTGCATTTATTTTTAAAAGAATGATTCTGTAAAATATTATTTTATGGTTATCGATTGAAGAATAAATAATAAAAACCGGCAAGTGGTTACCATATACTATAGCGAGTAGTAGATGGGGAGTAATACTATGTATAATCGATATAATATGTAAGGTGATATATACATAATTCAAAAATAACTTTTCGATGATAGTTTTGGAAACAAGATTAGAGATAAGTGGTTCCCTGGATTCAAACCTCAGAAAATATTTTTTTATATAATATATATTATTAGGTATACTTCCAATAATATGGAAGAAAGCCATCGTTATTCCATTTCACAAGAAAGATGACAAACTTAATTGTAATAACTACAGAGAATACAACACATAAAGTGTTTTCAAAAAGTAATAGTAATTAATAAGGTAATTTTTTGTAGACGAATGCATAGGGGAGTGCCAATGCGGATTTCAAAAAAAGAAATCGATAATAGATCAGCTGTTGGTGATTAGGCAGATTATAGAAAAATGTTTTAATACAAACAATATGTGTAGCAGATATTTGTAGACTTCAAAAATGCCTAAGACAGCATTTATCGGTAAAGCCTTTATAACATAATGTACAATTTTGAAATTCCAAGTAAGTTCATTTCCCCGACAAAAATATGTATGAATGGCACAAAATATTAATTAAGAGTCGGAAATGTATTATCCGAAGAATTTCAAGTGATGATAGGTTTAAAGCAAGGAGACACTCTTCCGCTATTTCTGTTTAATAATGCGCAAGAAAAAGTTGTACCGAGTATACAGTTGACTCGTGTCGAATCTGTGAATTTGAGAACTGTTAAATTGTGAAGTTTGTGAATCTGTAAAAATACCATGTTTGATAAACCAAACTAATTTGATGACTACTAGTCCACGATATCGTTAACATTGCACGACAAAATATAGTTATAATAAATTTAAATGGGAGGTACACCAGAGGTGGTAAAACACTTAAAAAGTACTTTTCAGTTCTACTTTCAACGCGACTTTATTGCCGAAGTTTTCCAGGACCAAATATATGTATAACACCGAAGCATCATGCTTAATAAGTAATAACAGCACGTGTCTTCTAAACAAATGATTATTCATTGTCATAATGTACTCGTATAATATATAGGTATATTGTGTTTCTATATTATATTAACACACCGATAATGCAATGCGCACGTCTTTGGAAATAGGCATCTGAAGTGGGTACCTCACCTTACAAAAACAGTACTAAAGACAACTATTATTTTATGCATTGATATAATATAATATATGATTATTTTGTGAATATTGCTCAATTTGTAATCACTGGCTTGTACATTCCACTTATTTTCGAAAACAAAAAATGAAAAACTAAACTAAATTGATCACATTAAATGAAACTCACAGGTTAAATAAATATTTTAATATAACTCCAACTCTAATCAAATACGATTATCAACGATAGTATTTTATAGTTTTAAGCACGATTACACGCAGTTACTGCACTAGTTACTTACTTACTGATAATAATATTTACAAAACATAATATTGAATATACGTATCACTATATTAGTTATTTCAGTGACAGTTTCTAGCCTACATAGCAGAGCAATTGGAAAACGTACGTATATATCGCTTGTCAATATAATAATATCTCAGTGAATCGCAATAACATTATTATTATTATTATTATTATTATTATTATTATTATTATTATTATCATTATAAATCACTTATCCCGCGGTTCGTCCGTTAACTCGGCGTTTCGACCCGAGAACGAAATGTTAAACTGCCCGTGAAAGTTATATCCGGCTATCTCTGGTCGGTCCATATTATTATTATTATTATATAAATAAGTTTTCCCTATAAATACCGGGCATATACTATAATATATATATGTGTGTGTGCATCTCTCGTACACTTACATGTATATATACACCGTCGTCCTTTTTGCTCTTATCTGTGTAATGTGTTTACAAAGTTTGACTAGCTGCCATTTAAATTGTTTCACTGGATATTTTTGTCTGTATCATATCTTCTAGTGGCACGGGGCTTGACTTACTGTTCGGGACAATACCGAGAATTTAAGCGATTCGAGCCATTTAAACGTTCCCACTAGGTGGGTCAGAATAATTTAGCTAGTATCGCCCTTTATCAGGTACCATTAAATTATAATGATAAAACTAAAAATTTGCCTAAATCCATGTTTACCAAACCGTTGGAACAAGTGTGATGAGCTATATATAATACACAAAATAACGAGAGCATCTGGTTTTATAACGTGTCTGAGCGAGTATGGTACAATGCTGATTGGCTAGAAAACATTTTCAAAAATATTTATTAATATTAATAGATTTATCAAATGTTATGGTTGTATAATTTGTGAGTAAATTAAAAAAAAAAATAGTGTTCAGCTGTGACCACAAAATTTCAATAAATTATTCATTCTCAATGATCAAAAATATGAACACTCATTTTTCATTTAAGATATTAATTTCATTGTTCGACTAAAGTACCTGTGATTTTTCACTATCGGACGTTTATAGGTAATCTGTGCATTTTGGTGTTATGAGTTACCTTTCAAACAGAAAACTACCAAACTGCTATTTTTACGGTGACCGGACAAGTACGTCCGTGCTGGAATTCGTTATGAAACGAAAGGAACTCTCTAAAAACAGTAGAGATCAAACGTACTATAATATTTGACCCATAGGCCGAATACACAAAAACCAACACTTGGGGGCATAACGCAAATATTCACGTACATTCCGACGACTGAGGGAATAAAATCGTTTACCTTGGGTATTGCCACTTGTAAAGTCTGATTCTTTTTCTTATCTAGCTGATTATTGCAGTTGGTTTCATGACTCACGAGCTGGTATGATACCTTTGCTGAGGCAGCTTGCTTATTAGAATATTAGATTGTTCGAAAAAAAACGGAGCACAGTTATGATGGTCATCATTGCCTGTACTCGTACCATCAATTCATAATATTTTGTATGAATATAAATTATTATAATGTAAAATAAGCCAAAATAATTCTAAAAAACAAGACTAATTTATTACATTTTTGACGTATATATTAATATTTTATTACATTATAGTATATTTTGTTTTTTAATTACTCAATTACTTACTCAACACATCAAAATTGTATTCAAAAATTATTTAATAGTATCAAACTAAATATTATAATTTCTACACGATATATATTCCAATTAAAATAATGAAAATTACCAATTTTTTTTATGTACCAGCTGTACTCGATAGTGTCTCTAAAATAATATAATGTTATTAGGTCAATCTATTGTTAAACAAAACAAATATTATAGAAGCAAACACGATAAGAACTTATCTACTTACCTCAATGTTTCATCATAATGCATTTGGAGTAATTTGCATTACAGGTAATGCTATATTATATCTGCTGCACTCGTCGCAAGCACTATTTTTGTCTTTATTGATACTATTTTATTACAAATGTAATGTATCAAGTATGTAAATTGAATATTATTTTATTATAATAATAACTTAATGTTTAGTCATAATACTAAATTACAGAACATATTTTTAAAAAGTTCACATGATATCAAACATTTTCATATTTATGCTTTATTTTATGTTTTGTGATCTGTTGTATCGGACTGCTAAGTTAAAAGGATAAATAAAAATCACAATTACAAGTAAATCAAGTTATACATTTTTTAACTTTTATGTACAATATATTATAAATTACGTAATAATCTTTAAATAATTATTCGATTTAGAATTTATTACTTATGTAAAAAATTCTTTTATTAAACATGTATATGGTTTAGACTACATATTATAATACAATTAATAATGACTACCATCTTAACTGGTTTAATTTAGCGCATTATCAACGACCAACACACTCACATGCAAATTACATATCCAATTATTATACATTATCCATCTTTGTTTTATATTCATTTTTCTCAAATATTTTCTTGTATTGAATTAATAATATTGCATTGTATTGAATGCTAATTCGTAAGTACGGAAATCGTCATGGAACTTTATATAACTCTATATTAAACGATGAGCGCGAATTGCTACTTTGTGAGTTAAGTACAATTGTATTATCTAGATGAGCACAAATTTCCAAAATAATTTATTATTATTTAATATTATATTAGTGGGCGAAAATCACAATTTATTTTATGTTTATATTTTAACATTTTAGGCGCTAATCATTGACACTTTTTCTCATTATTAATGTGTGCAAATCGATATGGCTTATTATTATTATACGTTTTGAGTGTGATCTAATGTGTACCTTGTAATTAAAATTAAAATATTGTTTATTATTAATTTCTACTTGGAAATTTGTTACATAGTACAGTTAGAAGTTGGCCATCATCACATCAACAATTCAGTGATTTATTATTATTATTATTTATATATAATTGTTATTATATGAATTGGTTGTGCTAAAAACACAACATATTATTTTTTTATTAAACATTTTTAGTTATAATTTATTATTATATATTTATGTTGTTAGTGATTTTAATATGTGGCTACATCTTATTATTATTTTAGTTACCATTTATTATGAAGTTACATCCTTAATCCTAAATTTATGTACACACATATACACACCACCGATATTAATAATCATAGGATTTGCTCGGTGAGACTGTCCACTTTGAGTTCTGTACACACAAATTACATAGGTCGATTGTTATGTCGTTAGTGAGGCGACAAGTACTTTGGTGACCGGGTGCACACGTACTTACATAGTGAAATTACTTGGGTATTATTTAGAGGTTTATTAATATTGTTATCTAATTGTTATTTTCAGTGTTCATATAACACAATAAATAATTAAACCAGGATAAATTTTCTCTAAATTATTATTTTAAGTTAAATTAAGTATAAGAATTATTAAAAAGTTTTGCAAAAATTTAAAGAAAAACAATTATTAATTATTAAATGTCATTGGATCTACCAAAAATTTGAACTATTAAAATGCATGTACAATTAAACCATGTTTTAAAAAAAAATTACTCTTAAAATATTTAAGTAATAATTTATATTTCCATTATTATCTTCAACCCTAAAATACTCTTACAATAGAATAATATGATCATCAAAAATGTAATTTTTTAACTATGTAAATTATTTTATTATAAAGTGTAAAACTTTTATATGTGTATGCAATTGTCAATAATATCGAGTTAAGGTTAATCTTAACTAAAAAAATTGAATTTTAAATAGAAGTTTTTGTATTTGTACAATAAATAACCTGTAAGCTCTATTGATGAGTTTTACCATAACCCTAATTCCTCTAACATTAACATAATTTAATTTACTTTTATAGTCTACCTAATACTTAAATAGAAGCAATATTTTGTCTATATTTATATTACATATATAGACTAGAAATTACATTAATTTTAATAAATTATACATGCATGTTCTGTTATATCGCATGATATAATAATATAGAAGATAAGATAACCACTGCAACTTTTATAGTATAAAAAAGAAGCTCGATTTTACAAAACTACATTTTAAGTAACGACAATATACATTTATGAAAACTTTTTTAATTTAAAACTGTCTGCAAAATCCCGTTTCAATGTGTAATATGTTTTTAGATGTTTTTTTTTTTTTTAATGTATTGAAACAATTTTATTTAAAATATTAAAATACAATATTCAATGATCAACAGTATGCTGTGAATAAGGTCTTACAAATCATAACACTAAATTAAATAACAACTTAACATTATAAACAGTTCCATTATAAAATCTATTTGAAACAAAATCACCTAATAATTCGCTGTAAAAACTGAACAAAATTTACAAGATTCGCTTAACCAAAAAAAAAAAAAAAAACAGTTTCCTCATTCACTTATATCAATTTGTATTATATATATATATATTATAAACATACATTTTTATTCTTTTTAATATCTGTAAGTTTAAAATTGTGCAGTTTTTAAAATAAAATATAATATAAATTATTATTTCAATAAAAAATTAAATTACTTATAGCTATATAAATAAACTATGAAATATATTTTGGTTTATAAGCTGGCGAAAAATAAATAGTTTTAAGGATTCACTCAAATCATCTATTTACAGTAGTCAGTAAAGTGAATTATCTAGGTAAGTTATAAATCATTTTATTAATTAATTATTTTTAATTATTTTTATGTACTATAAGATTCTAAGCAGAACGATGAGTACATCATACTTAGATAATTATTAAATAATCATCATTATTATTTTAGTCATGTAATGAACATGTATACATTAATTATGGCTATTATCAAATTGAACTTACTTCACATTACCTTCATAAAAATTGATTTACATGGTTTTTAAAAGTTTGTTTTTTTTGGAGTTAGATACTTGATTTTCATTATAATTGTATTTTATATACAATGTTTATATATAATCAACTATTTCTGAGCTGAAATATGCTAACCGGATGTAAATCAATTTGGCATGGGTATTATAAACCCATACATTTGTGTGGAATATTTAACCTAGCTTAAAGTTTACCTGTTTACCGTGATTTAATATCAGAACAATGCGTTTTAGTAAGTACGCATTCTATACTTCTGATATGTATGTATAAATATAATACATAATACGTAAACCACGATTGGCCAGATCTTCACGTTGACGGGTCATCTTAAGTAATCAACTTAGTTTGAAGTACCTATATCTCTGATTATAAATATGGAGAAATATTTTGAAAATCAGTACCAAAAGTAGTTTGAATTTCACGATTATCAGCCGTTCTGTCGTACACACACACACCCACAAATACCTACATACATATCGTTATCGTTTATTATATGATACATCGTAAATTTTATCGTAATCTGGCATCAATAGGCGGGTGGTTATTTTACCGATTTTTATTATAAGTGTATAATAATTATTAGTAAAAATTAATTGATAGTTCTATAGTGATCGATTTTACTAGGAAAAAAAATAATAATAAATTCCTATACACTTGCTATTTTTTGTATTATTATCACTGTTATTGGAATAGTTATACTACCTATACACAAATTGATAAATACTTTTGTTGTAAGTAATTTCACTAATTGTAGTGAGTTATAATAATATATACATGAAGTTAATCACAATCAAAATAAATAGTCAATATTATTTGTAAACTAAATTAAAATAATTTCAAATTAATTTGGTTTACCAAGAAAATAATATTGATTTTTAATTAGTTGTAAATGCAACGAGAATTTTGCTTCCAAGTTCAGAAATAGTTCTTAACAAAGTTGTAATATTTTAATGATATGTGTATATGCGGATTATTCTAAAAAACGTATTTAAAATTATTTACAATTAGTTTTCAGCGTATTGGCCTATTTTTCGAATCTATTGGATAGTATCGGAAAGCCAACTACGTAAATATAGGTACTGAAATAGCTATTAAATTCATACTATCCAATAAACATTTCTTTAAAATAATAGGTTTGTATTTTATGTTTTTGTTTTTACGTTTAGTATTGCAGGTGATATTTTAAAGTTAGAATTTTGGTAGTTAACCTAACCAAGTAGATTTCAAAATGTTCACATATCCTAAGAAATGTACTTTTTTAATGTTAGCTGTGTCCAAATATTAAAGAAGGTATTCAATATATTCATGTGCATAAATAGGTACACTGTTGTTGTCGTGGATGTCCGTTTACTGTACCGATGATACATAAATGATTTTATTTGATGTGTACAATATAGATATTTACGAAGGTTATATGGAACTCTCGTTTTAGCATATATCCGTGTTGAATTGCAGTTATTGTTATTATGACGTACTTTCCGTGATAGTTTTTCATCATAAAATTCACCGCCTAAATATTTAAGCTGAACTGATTTTGCTTGGCTTTTCTATATAGCATATTCTATTGTTTAATTACCGATACAAATATGGTCTAGATTATTGTACATTCGTATCTATTATTAATGTAAATTTACTGCGTGTTTAAAAAGTTTGTAAGCGCGCTATTGACGTGTTCTGTTTTAGCCGCCGTAACATGAACACATTATTACACAATAATATAATAACATACAGTTGATAAAACAATGCTTGGCATCTACACATTATACATTATATAGGTACATACAGAATTGAAGCAAACGATATATCGCAATGCGTATTATTATTTTTTATCGTCATCTAATGATATAAATCAAGGGAATTTTTACAACTCTGTAATACATTATATATACCTAATATTTGTGCAACGCAAATGAAACACCGGCTGCGTGCAATGCACCTACAACGAGTTTGTTCACCTTGAAACCTCCAGACTGAACATATATTCATCATTGTATATATTATATATATATAGTTTATACCGTGAATAACCGTACTGCCATCTTACCCCTAAATGCACACACACTGCGATATTGGAATGTTTGAGTTCAATGTGTACTGTATGTATCAATATGGATGAACTGTCTACACCGAATACAGATAAACATTATATATTATTATGTTGCATTCACATAATTAAATCGTTCATTTCACGGACTGGATGTTCAGATCGTTAATTTTGAATTATGATTATATGGACATATATTTCATTAAATGGAAAATATTTATATTAAACACTTTTTATATTTATTATAAGTTATTTAACAATATATTATATTTCTCTTTTTAATAATTTATAATTATTAAGTATGAATATGATTGAGAATAATAAATGACAATATGATAATAATTAATGCTAATAATAAAAAATTAATTTTAAGATATGAATTATACATTTTTCTATTTTTCTATTTTTCTATTTTATTATTTGTTTTTTTTTACGATGGTTGGTGACATCGACTGTTACATAGCATGTATGTTATATTAAAAAAATATATATACATCTACTTGATTTGTAAGGAGTTGTGCCTTACACGAGGAAGACCAAAATCCTTACTCTTCTACATTTTTTTAATCATTTCACGCATTGAAAATTCTACATTTAACAGATCAGATGTAAAATGTATAGTCTAATTTTTGAGTCATTCCCAAATAAATCATTATAATGACTACATTCAAATGGTCAATGAAATGAACTACGTTTTTGAAATTGAATACAATTTAATCTAATACTCCACTTTATGGATTTATTATTAACCATTCATGATCGTAACATGTATTTTAAATTCTATTTAAACCTATCAATTTATACTTCTACAACTTTTAGGATGTTTAGAGTCACCTTGTTAAATAGATAATACATTCTGGCCAAAAGTCTTTAAGTTTTTTGATTATAGAATTTACTAATTTACGGTCATTGCCATTCTATAATATTTTTGGTGATTCAAATGTCAATAACATAGACTTATAACTTAGTAACGACTTCAGTTACTCTTTTACTCTTTAAAGATCTTAGAATTAAAAATGTAATATCATGATCTAGGTAGTTTAGTATTCATTTAAATTTGTCATCTGGTACCGATTGCAAATCCACTAGATCTATTTAATCCAGATTTTTCATAAATTGCATTTATATTTAAAATTGTTATATAACATAATAAATCCTCATATAAACTATATAAATAAGTGTTTACATTAAATAAATAGTAAATAAGCACTTGTTTAATGTTATTTGTTTAATAATTTAAGGGTAATATAAGTATTCGAAAAAGAAACATTCATTTGATATCGAATATAGAATTACTAAAATTTAATTTGATATCTCTCTCTTATAATATAGATCACGAGTATAACATTATTATCTTTGTTATATGGAAAAGTATTGTTTATTAAAACAAAATATAATATAATTTAAATAATTTATAGACTTATAATAATTACAAAAAGTGTACAATATAGATATTGTACATTTTCATGAAATAGATGGACATATAATGTACTTTTGTCAAAATTCATGATCTGAACAAATTTTAGTATTTTGAAATTCAGTTCATTAAATGATTGATGTTACTATTTGTATACACCATATATAATATACATAGTAAATGCCAAGAAAAAGATAAGATTACACTTTTATTAAATTATAATCGTAGTTTTATTTTGTTAATTTCAAATTGAATTTCATGTTTAAATTATGTATGTATTATATTCGTTAGTTGATTATTAATTAATATAACATAATTAAAATATATTCTGCAATATTATTATAAATTATTTATTGAGACAAAATATCCGAAAAAATGATTTGATTTCAAAATTCTTAATATCTTTAATAGTATTATATTAAACATATACCTATATATAAAAAAAATCCAAAAATTTCTCTCAGGAATTTTTACATGTGCATACCAGTCATATGTTTTTAAATTGTTTCTATTAAAAATCAATTGAAAAATTATTTTATGAAAAAATAACAACCGACAATATTTTGAACGTACCTATAACACAACATAATATTGTAGTTTATAAGTACTTCTGGTACTTGTATTATAATATTACACAAAATTACTTTATTGTGTGTCCAATACAAACATCTGTTAACATTCGTTACACATTTTATCGATAGTTATATACAGGGTTTCAATTACATCAGTTGTTCATATTTTTCTAGCTTTTTTCTTAAAATCTAATTTTCACAGATCATTACTTTATTATATAGGTTATATTCATTATGTTGAACTATTATCTATTTAATTCGATATTTATAAATTATTAAATTATTTTAACCACGTTGTTTCTAAAAATAATATTTAATGTTTTTTTTTATATTTGGTGTTAATATAACGTTTTAGTAAAATAGTGGCTTTAGACGACCAACATGGTAGTTATGAGACACTTTGTATATTATGGAAACCGGTTTCTAGTATAATAGGTATACTTCCACGATATGTCCCTGATCATGACCGTGAATAATGAGTAACGCAAGAATGAGAATAATAGATATGTATGTAAGAAAAAGAAAGAGTGTATGTATGTTTTTGTGAGAGAGAATAGAAACGAGAAATGGTGGTGAGTGAGTAAGAGGGAAAATGATTGATAGGGAGTGAAAGGATGAGTACTAACCTAGTGGCGGCATTTGTTCAATATCTTTCGAATACGCCCCAACACTCAATCATATTGTGTTTCCAATGATTACTGCATTTGTAATGGAGAGGGTGTATATAATTGGGTTCGGTCTTTGTTTGATCTATTTAAACTACACTGAGTTTTTAATTACAATTAATGAAATAATTGAGTGATTTGATGAAGCATAATTAAAATGCGAAAACTTTTTTAAACATAAACACGACTTTTATAAAAGTGGCGGTTGCTGGTTGATGGGAAATTTAAGTACAGCAAAAACAACGATTTATAATTAAAAATAACGAATTAGATACTTTTTTCAAATATATATATAAATGTGTTATATTAATTGAACACATTTTTTTCTTATAGATTTTTAAATTATTTATATAAAATTGTATAGTATGTATCATGCCTGATATAAAGAGTAAAATACATTTTTTATTAAATAATATTTATTACGCATAAATTTGATAGCTTATAATAATAATTATTATTCAAATGATTTATATCAAGTGGTATTTGCATTTTATATGTATAGATTAATACAATATTATAGTTTTATTAGTATGTACCTAAAGGTACCTATAATTTCTACATTCTCGATATATAATTTTAATAAGTAGAAATGAAGTTTAAATATATTTATATACTTATCTATCTTAAATAATTTATTTTTATAGATATAAGTACCTAAGTATTAAAAACTTAAATAAATAATTTATTTATTTACTTATTTGTCTGTTAATTTATTGAAATTCATTCGAACATATACATTATATATTAATCAATTAATAGTTATAATTATAATATAGTGATATATTTTTTTTATTAAACATCTAACTAATTTTAAATTAGGTATAAAGTATATTGAGTAACAGAGGTTTGCAAATTATTAAGGCAAATTATAAACACATTGATAAAGAATGTAATGTTTATTGCTAATTAATTAACTGTACAGTACATACGTATGCATTATTATCGCACGTAAAGAATACTTTTGTTGTTTATGTGTTCTACATGTCATGTACGAAATGCCACGGAAAATACATTTTACATTTAAATAGAAAATTACAGATAATTGGGAGGAAATCAAGTTTGTCAACATTTTGTATCTTTGTTTGTTGCATATATGCTTACTATCATTTTATAACTGACTGTTTATTTTAAAGCAACACAACTTAATTATTTAAACATTTCTTTAAATATTTTAATTTTTTAATATCGTAGTAATCAATTTAAATATTCATAGTTTCCTTAAAAATTAAAGTTATGAAAATATAGATGATATAATAAATATTATACTTTACCTGAATAATTTTGTTATCATCATTGAATAAACAATAATTGTAAACGCATTTGTAATAGTTTTGTATGTTTATATATGAGTATGTAGGTAGTATTATAGATGAGCGGAGGCTAGTTACGCAGTTCGTAAATACTTTTCAATACATTTGTAAATTGTTAAGAGTAAATTATAAATGAATATAATCGAAAGGTTCCATATCAATATGTATAGTTAAGTTAGTATCAATAAAATATAATGATGTACTAGAAGATACAGTATAGTTACTACAAGGGAAGAGAAATGAAAAAATGATTGATTTAACTACTAATAAATCTACGAAGTAAGTAGTAAGTTTATCAAAATAAATTAGGAACTAGTGCATACTTATTTTGTCATTTAATGATATTAGCATAAAATTATAAACTAAATATATTATCGATATAGTCATAATGTTGATATAATATCAAATAATTTATAAACTGCAATAATGCAAAATATTATTGAAATACGTTTACTTTTGAAAAGATGAAATTGGAATTCAAATACGAATAAATAATATGCAATTAAACATACGACTTAAATTATTAATATTGAAGAAAAAGATACAATTTTCGTTAAACTATTAGGTATCGCTAAATTTCAAAAATCAAAAATGTGTAAAATAGTTTTGAAATTAATAATGTTGTATTTTTTTTATACCTTTTTAGCATTAACACTTTTAAGTGTACACAAATACACTATATACCAGATATTATACTTTATATACAGCTAAACTATTTAATTTATTAAATGTGTATCCGTACATATTATTTTGTCTTGGCTAAGTATGAATTATTAATAACCAATCCATTGTATAAATTAAATATTATTTTAAATAAACTCTTTAATTTAATTTTAGTATCATTTCAAAAGCTTTCAAAATGTTTAACCCCTGCTACACAATTAGATCGAAACCCAGATCAAAAACTTTTATTTAAAACTCTAGAAGAAGTTTAGTACCTACTACAACGTAGTCACGAAAACAAAATATAGACGTAATCGAACTCGATTACAGCAAGACTTATTTCTCGTGGACGTCAGCGATACCCTTTCAAATGTATACGATTGAAAACTATATAAAATAATAACATTTTAATACACTGTTAATTATTAAGTATACTGTATATTATGTCAATTTTTTTTTTAATTTTTACTGTACTACATTATATTTTTCTGCGTTATAATATCATGTTAATGAAACATTATAAAGAGTAAACATAAAATATCAAACTAGTAATAGCAGAAAATATATTATGCTGAACTATTTCAAATAAAATTTATTTTACCAACTATTCACACTGTAATATTACTAATATTTGACAACTCTCAGTTTGTTAGACTGACACTAACCGTACGACAGTACAAAATATGCACAATATAAATATGCCCTGCAGCCGGTGGTAACAGTGACTTGGCAACATTGCGCGCTGTGTTTTGCCCCGACACTCCGTGGTATCATGTTGTTCTGACATTTTATTTTGTTTGTCCATTTTTTATTAAGTATATGTTTTGGATATTAGCTGTCGTACTTTGTCACCGTGTATGTGTACCTTTCGTTTAACCGGATCTATCACCTCTCGTCGCGCAATTTAACACCTAACTATTATCAAAGATATCGTGGTCAATAGTTCAATATTATAATAATTATAACTATATTACAACGATTCTATCAACGATAAACATTATTTACAAGGATCTCGTCACTTTAGAAAAGTTAATAAAATTTATCATTATCTGAAAACAATAGGAATACTCCGTCACCAGAAACAATCGACGTAAGTGACAAATCAAAAATGTATTTATTTTGTAAAAATTGAAATTACTTTAAATTTTTTTTTCGGTTTGTCAAATGTACCAAATAATTATTACTACTTACTTTAATGTAATTATTAACTTTTTCTCCTCTGAAATACAATATTGTAGGTACACAATTATCAACTACTTTTATGTAATCCTTAATAAATATTGGAATTGATTGTTAAATTATTTAATTGTCATTTTTAAATAATTTTAAAATTAGTGTATATCATGTAATTATTTATGGAGCAAGTAAAAAATAGTAAATTATCTTTCCTCGGGTAAAAATAATAACTGCAGTGAATGAGCCTAATAATTACCACAACTTTTTCGACGATGCGTTATTTTTTTATATTAAATCCATAAACATACGATTGTTTAACCATCCTTTTTCGAATAATGGTAGAAATATACTAAAATAAACATTTTTCTACAGCTTGAATTTATCCCAAGGTAGAACGGTGAAAAAAATATTAACAAATATAAAAATGCGCCTTCGACGACTATTCTGCGACGTCCACCTTGGCGTGTACGTTGCTTAAAAATTCTACATGTACTAAATCATTTCCATGTATACTTTTAAGGTATTAATACACTATCACCGTATTCTGCATAACTGTGTAGTCCGTATTTAGAACTATTTTGTTATTCTTCGAATTAAATATTATTATTTTGGTAAAATTAGTCATAATTATTTATTATTATTAATAATAATCACATATCCCATATGGGATTAGTTGATTATTTTAAACTATTTCATGATAATTATAATATTTTATTTTTTACTTCTAATTGTAGTAATGTCTTAATCACACAGCTTTTATGAATTACGAATACAATTTAATAGTACCTTTACGCTTTTACGCCAAATGTCCGCCTACTCCTTTGCCATTGTGAAATGAACGCAATTCGCTGCCGCCGACTTAAACGCATCGCTGTCGTTTGTGCACTACTATCCAGCTGCTGTTGAGTCAATAATCTCACATTGTTTTTTATAAATGTGATCATCGTTTAGTATGTCATCTGTTGAATGCAACACATCAAGTTGTGTATCCAATCACTATTTTGGCCATAATGTAAACCACAGTTCCACTCTACACGTTAGTAACATGGTTTTCTACCTTTTATCAAATATATCTTCATGTTGATCTATCAAATTTTTAGCTTTCTAGTCACAGATTACGAGTTCTTGGACTGATGTGAATGGTCAGATGTATTAATTTCTTTGTTAATATAACTAGTTATTATTATTACACATTTATGTATTAAAGTATTATTGTAAATTGTAATTATAAGCAGTTCGTAAGACATTAATATCACTTATTTGTTTTTTGTTATTGTTTAGGTTGAATCTGAGTTTGTTCGTGGTTGGATTGATTAATTATTGGAACTGTTTGTAGACTTGGCATCCATTTTGGTTCGTTAGATAGTCGCTCTAGTAGAGAGCTCATTTGCCTGGTGTCTCGTTGGATTTATTACAATTGATGGTTGGGTGATTGTCTCCACAGTGCACACACCTTGATATAAATGCAATTTATTAATTTTTTAAGTGGTTATAGTCTTGGAAATTTAAGCATTATATGATATCTCTAAGTTTGAGTGGTTCCTCATTTTTTATTTTGGTATGAAGTATTTATGTTATACTAAGTGTATTTTTATTGAATAAGGCTGGTTCTAAATCAATAAAACCGTTGGCAGCTTTGCTTTTGTTGGTTTTTTTTTAAAGAACGTTGGTAATTGGTTGACTGTAAAGTCTATTTCTTCAGTGGTTATTCAGATTTCAATTGTTAGTTCCAATGGGCGTAGGTTCCAGATTACTACTTAGAAAAATGTATACTTTTGAGGTTGATATGTATGGTTCTGCGCGTTATTTTCTTTTAGATAATGTATTGTTTCCCAATATGAATTGGGTTTTATAGTTTGTATTTTTATATCGCTTGTTAACGATTTGAAAAAGACATTTTGATTGCAAAGCTTGAAAAGTCCAGTACTTTATGGATAAATATTAGTGGCAGAAGTTTAGTTTTTGTACTTTAAGCATCATCAACGGTTTCAAAAATTTTTTCCTGAGAGTCATGTGTGGTATTTTTGTTTTTACCATTTTTTGTAACGAGTGGCAAGAATCTGTTAACCGTTATAAAAACTGATTTAGTTTTCTTTGGTTATGGAGTATCGGCAAATGAATGGTTTTATTTAGGTTTATTTCCCCTCTCTAGGTGTATAAAGTTATCCTATATTTCGACGGATGAGTTAAATACATCACTGTACATTTTGTTCACCGCTCTTTTGAGATTTAGTAAGACTAAACATTGATTATTTTGTTGAAATGTAGTTTTTACGATTGCATTGTAAAGTATTATTTACTGGTAATACGATAACAGCGTCAATTAATGACCACAGATAGGCTGATAGTCTGAGGCGTTACCAATGAATGTAATTTAATTTGGTATTATAATATTTGATTTTTGAAGCTCAAGGGGAAAATTAAAGCTTGTTTTTTTAAAAAAAAAAAAACTAAAATATTGAAGTTCTTATTTCACGTACACATACAATGATGTAAAAAAAGCTATTTAAAACATATTAAATGGAGCATAGAACGGTTTACAACACGTGTATATAGTGAACAACGTACGCTTCACAGCTAAATTAAAATATATTAAAATACTTCACAAGAATTGGATTAAATTAATTAAAAATACTTTTCAATTACCGTGATAGATTCAATTATAAAAAAGATATTAGATAATTGTATATAATAATATAATCAATACTTATATACATAAGCATAATATAAAACAGAATTGGCCTATAAGAAGAGCTTTGCAAACTGCATCGATAAGTATAAGAAGTATATAATGCGTCTAACAACCAAATAAGCCAACTAAAAGTATATGAAATTATTAATACATGTCGGATCAAGTTGTGTTTTTAAGTATACAATTGATAAACTACATCATAGTCATACTAATATATTAAATATTTTTTTTTATATTGTATATAGACTTCGGATAACTAAAGTATATCTAATGCTCAAATAGTTTGAGTTAAATTTACTTACAAATATCATAATATTTTCAAGTACGATGATTACGATGTACGAACATAAAAAACAACTTAAATAAATTATACAAACAAAAACATCATTTTCTATTTTAAAAATATTTAGTTATATAACGAAGACATTTATTTATTTTTAGATTCCATAAATTATATTGTAGGTAGTCTATATATTTTTATTAATCATAATAATTTTGAAAATTATTAGCCTCGTCTAAGGTAGACATGAGATAAATAACTAAATAAGAACTTATAAAATAAAGAATAAGGATTATTTTTGTTGACAACGCGTAATAGAACAGTGATGGGTATATATAAAATGAGTAATTATTGACATGATAAGTGTTTGTATTCAGTGTGTGAGGAGTTTTTTAAATTTGTTATCGTATATAATGGTCGGTAACCATTATTAAATTAATAATTAAAGGGGAGTGTATAGATAAGATAAGACTTTCCGGTCTTTATATGTATCATATTATAATAAACTTTTAATCGGTAAAAAGTGTTTTGTATATTCTAACAAGTAATATTACGATATTCATGAAAATATATAATCAATATCGTCCATCTTGTGTTTTTTGTACTCATAAACAATGTGTATAATATATAAGTATGAATTCAATCTTTAAATTCAAAGACCGGGATCAACGAAATACTTAGAAAAGATACTCCATTATAAGGTATCAAACATCACATGATAATTATTCGGCATCGAACGATAATTTTTATTTTATTTTATTTTTTTGTTGTAAGACAATTTACAAGTAAATTTATACAATTAAATGTTGATATTAACTTTGCTAAGTAATTGTTTATAATACATTAATTCAAAAAATATCAATTATTAATGGAATACCATAATATATTTATACAATAAATTCTGCTATTATAATACAATATATTATTTATTATTTTGTAATAAATCATGTACGTTTATATTATTTAGACAATAGAATAGATTCAATTATGTAATGAGTTACAAAAAAACACATTCTTTATGCAAAGAGTCAGTTACAAAAATTAATTTGTTAGATGGATTTGTATGTTATTCTTGGTACCTATAGAAAAACTACATTAACTCATTTTCAATTATTAGTAACATTATCATAACGTGAACAATAATATTATAAATTAATACCTACCAACAATGTATTAAATAAATATACGAGTATTATATTCATGTTAACGGTGACGTATAATTTTTTTGTTCGTGGTATACTAAAACAATCATCGCATTTAAACAATATAATTATCTAACCTACTTCATATATATTATAATTTATAATATCATTTATACCATAATAATATTATTTAGGTTTACTTACATTAAACTTTATTTTTTTTGCACTTCTATTAAGTATAATAATTAAATATTTATAACTAATTAAACATAGAAAAACACATTTTAATATTTAGGTATAATATAAATAAGTATTATATTAAGATTTTATTAAATAATTATAGAATTTTTTAGCAAACTAATTTTAAGATCGAAATACATTTTTTTTGAATAAAAAAAATATCGAACAGTAACAATAGTTAGGTAATTTAGACACTAAAATTTAGTTAATAAATTATTTTTGATTAGTTTAATTTTCACCTATTGTATAGGTATAACAAAAATTAAATTTATCTCATAGTTATACTTGGATTAATTACATTGATATTAAACTTAAGGATGAGGTATTGAATACAAATCGGTTAGCCAACATAACTAATACCTTTGTTATGCAATATCATTGCATCTTTTTTTAATCTTGTTTAAATGTTAGTTTTTTTTTATCGCTCAGAAGCTTCTACGCAAGTGGGAACCATAATTTTTCTCAACGATATGTTGTTCAAAAAGCTTATGT
This sequence comes from Rhopalosiphum nymphaeae, assembly GCA_036289425.1. Classification (NCBI taxonomy): domain Eukaryota; kingdom Metazoa; phylum Arthropoda; class Insecta; order Hemiptera; family Aphididae; genus Rhopalosiphum; species Rhopalosiphum nymphaeae. Next base: position 438,540 of record JAZAQC010000036.1, on the reverse strand, counting down.
TTAGTGAAGATAAGAATGTTATATCTAAATGTTTAATATTAATAATTAATTTATAGAAATAAACAAAAAGCTTTACTTAAATTACATTTAAATTTTTGTGTTTAATCATATTACATTCATATTTCTAGTAATTTAAAACTTCATTTTAACAATTTATGTTTTAAATAATCATTTCTTATGTATATTTTTTAAATGACAAGAAATGTAAGTCAATAATTTGTAAAAATATTATTTACATATGTATGTATTTTATAACTTTTATCTTATCCAAACCTGTATAACTGTAGATATCTGGGTTTCCTTATTTGAAATTGAATGTTGTGGTATGTAAATTTAATATAATTCCTGGAAAAAAAATACACACAGTAATAAAATAAAGTATCTAAATTTCTTATTTCATTAGTATATATGTAATTAGTTATTAATTATTACTAATTACACATTTTTTTATTCATTAATATTATGTGTATTTAAACTTAGTATTTACAACATCAAATATATCTATATACAATTAAAAATGTGACGTGTTGTAAAAATAAAAGTTCAAATCTCATATATGTGATAACTTACTCTCTTAATAAAGGACTATAACCACCATTGTCATAAAGGTTATTTAAAAAAAATAAATTTAGGGTAAGTACATTTAAATTTTAAATGTTCGAACTACCCTTCTTTCTCTTTCATTCATTAATTGTCTATAGCTGTTAACCCCAGCCACATAAATATGTTCACGCATATTGTTCATTCTTTTCGTTATTTTACAAAATATTTAAAAAGGTCACTTGGGTCATTTTAGTTGTGAACCTTTCTCATTAATGTCCCATGTGCATTGGATTTTAATCCCAAAACAACCTAGGATTGTTTAGTGATAATGAATAATATATGTGGTTATAGGTTATTATACATAAATAGTGAACGAATTTTATGAACATTTTAAATAATACCTAATAAGTCTATTGAATATCCTTTTTAAACATTGTTGTGTATATAATTGTATAATATACATAATTGATATTATTAAACAGTTAAATTCGCATTTAATAACATTAATGTATAAATAAATATGATTTTAATATTATATTATATGTTAAACGAAACGTAAGAAACATTTCAGTAAATTATACTTATTATTTATTAAAATTATTTTGGGTTTTATTCTGAAACGACAATACATAAGTAAACTTCTATGATAAGTATGTATTATATTATGCAATGGTAAATGTTTGCGTTTTGGATTTTTACCAATCGATCGACATAAATTATAAGATATGCTAATCACTTTAGTCGAATCATGTATAATTCGGACTTTTACAAATTATAAATGAAAAATGTTAGAATAAATGTTCATTAAAGCATAAGTCTGCATTTTTTTTATATTTTAATGAAATTTTGTTTTGCGTACAATTTTTGTTTCACCTAATTATTTTGAAAACTACTGGCAATAATATATTACTTTTATTTATTCATAGTACCAACTAAATTCCACTAGCTACTAAAAACCACCAATAAAATTAAAGATTGAAAAATTATACTATTCCAAAAGGATATACATACACAAAAAATAACCCATCATTGTAAAATTATTATATCGCTTGTTAAAAATCTAAAATCAATAAAGTATTTATTAGATCATAACAATAATTATTCCCAAACTATAAAACGGTGAAGAATTAATGGATCTCGAAAAAATACCACTAATAAAAATTTATAAATAACAAAATAAGATTATAATAATATTATCCATTTTATCTTCCATTATGGCATCAAAATTTAAATTATATGAGCTTTACGTTTTCTCTACATTATTGTTTAATTGTATTATTGTTGTTCATACTTAAATTTATATACTAGTTTAAATATCATAAGGTGAGTAGGTAACTCACACTATTATAAATTAAGTAAACTGTACTTTGTTAAAACCAGTCTAAACGTTAAAATTTTTATTAATATTTGGCTAATAAAAATGCGTAGTTATAATGAAATTTATTATTTCTATGGGCTATTTATTGTGTGAATTCATTATTTTGGAGTTTTTTTCATTATATTTTTTATTATAGGGAGGATGTTGCATGATATTATCTATGTAATCTATGAAATTTTTTTTTAATTCCAAGATTAATTATTATAATATTCATAGCTCACATATCGTCTAAATCTATATTATTTTGGATCTATTTCTCTTTATTATAGAAAGTTAAATAATTTTAATACTTATAACACGTTAAAATTTGTATGTTTAAATTTTAAATGCATAAACATTTTCAAAAAATGATCTATTTATCAATTTAAAGGTAAAAAAGTGGTTATCATTTAAAAAAAAAGGACGGTATTGCCTTAAGACACTACTTAAATGGCATAAAAATCAAAGCATTTGAAAGTATGATCCATAAGTATACCTATAAATTCTAAAAATAGGAAATAAAAAAAAATGATTAAAACAAAATAATGGGTGCATGTGCGTTTGTTTAAAAAATTACTTTGTAAATAAAATATTAAAATTCATTTTTATTTTTATATATTTAAATATTTTGAATTATTATTTACTAAATAAATTCACACAATATACATAAATTATAATTTATTAATTCATTTTTTAATGAAAAACAATTTATTTAAACTGCAACAAAAATTAAAATTATATATTGATGTCATGAATTTGTTCACATCAGCACAAGACAGTTTTGTGTTATTAATTTTTTGAATTCAATAATTGTTATTAATTTATTATGTTATCTATATATTCTAAAAAATATTTTTTGGGAAGCTTGTTATATGGGTCACTTTAAATTTAAGTTTAAAAATAAGATTTTGAGTAAGTTCTTTGGAATTAATTGATAATTGTATATAATTATTAATTTATAATAGTGATGATAATTATAAGCAAAAACATAAATACAATTTATTTGTTATCAGCAAAAAAATTAATTATTCAAAATTATTATGATCTATCCAAAATAATTCCTCACTCAATATAGAATCTAAAATATCTAAATATGTTGTTTTAACGTTTGTTTAACCGTTTTTACTTAAATATATTATTTATACGTGTTATTTTTCCTAGAACATTTATAAATTTTTAACCCATTTCAAAATAATTTAAATTTCTAATAGGCATCAAAAAACAATGCTGTATATAGGTTAATACAATTGTAATAAATAGATACATTTTAAAATTTTTTTGAGATTTTCAGCAAATCGTATTATACACAATTGTTTTTTTAATCGAGTCTATTAAAAAAAATAATTTACGAATAAAACCAAACAAATTTGTTATTTTACTGAAGAAAACAAAATCTTAATAACGGTCATAATATTTTTAAGCAAAAAAGTGACAATAATAACTATGCACGTGTGGCTTGGGGAAAGGTTGAACGCGACGAACGATCTTTGGTTGATTTTTAGATTTAAAAATAAAAAAAAAAAAATGTATAAATAGTATGCATGAGGTGGCAGGTGGTTATAGATGGTTTTGGGGGAGAGGGATGACGAAAGAAATACTTGGAACAAATGTCCCAACGGGTGTTTTTCTGGGGTGAGTTTAATTCCACCGTAGCTAAAAATACAATATTTTCTGTGTTTTTGCGTATAAAATAAAATATTTTCCAGTAAATTTTGGGACGATTAATTAAGAAGAATCCAATGAATTTCAAATAGGATGGATATTTCAATGTTTTTTCCAAAGGTTAAATTGTACAATAATATAAAAAAATGATCGGATCTATCAAATGTGATTGTACCATACCTAGTAATTTTTAGGATAATGTATAACATTTTTACATAACTAAACATCTGTATTTTTAGTTTTTATTACATCATAATATTTTATAAACAATGAAACGTCATACTTGTACATATTATACTTTTTTTTACGATAATTTATTCTTCATTACTAAAAACAATTCCATTTTACAATGTTTTGAACATAAATAAATAATAACTATTTGAACACAATAATTGAGATATGTTTAAACTATTTAAATTTATTCAACCATATTATTATAATAATTATGATATTTTAAATCGTCTTCCATTTTGCCTCCTACATTAACTTAATTATAAGAATTATACGCTAATTCTATGAATTTTAATGTTGAACTCAGTTCTGTGGCTCTTTTTATTTATAAATTATTAAATTAACGTTGTTTTAATTGTAACTATATTATGTTATCTAGGTACTTATATTTGTATATTATTTTCATTACCAATATGTAAACATTTTTAGGCATCAATAATAATTTAAAATACGACTGATGATTCCAAAAAATAAGGATTATATACTTACTCGTAAAAAATAATAACGAAACTATATTAATATAATATTCTAAATTAACTATTATATCATAAAACACGTACGCGTAATATAGCTATATAGTTAGATAATAAATATAAGTATATAATGTACATATGTACTTAATACCTACAAACTATGTAAACGCGCATTTCATGATATTTAAAAGTATACATTTTTTTTTTTTTAACTAAAAATGCCGTGGAATTAGTCCAAGCGATTTCCGGACAAACTTGCGTAACAATCTACCTAAATATCGTTTGATGTTCGTTAGGATACCGGCGACGTTTGAAGCAGCTGCACTTCAGATTAAATTATTATAATACAGTATTATGCTAACATTGTACATGCTTATACGAATTTACATTACGATGTTTGATTACACCAAAATCTGAATAGACGTAGGCAGCTTATAAATAAACCTATGTGATAATGCACGATAATACTTGATAAAATATTATATTTATATGCACATTACAAAGAGAACCTGTGAATAACATACGTAGATTGTTTTATGTATTCACGTAATCCTCGGACAACTGGCAGCACGTCATGTTGTCGAGTCGGAGGTGGTCAAGTCTCGTTTGCTATGGGACACCATTATATACTATAATATACAAATGCCAAAGCTGGAATGAAAACAACTGAATGGATCAAGATTCGCAGTCGGAATTTTGCACACCAAACAACTTTATGTATATGCACTAAAAAACGTTAAAAAAATTCCAAAGTTTAACCAAATCAGCGGTAAAGACGTTAAGATAAATCGTTAAAATAATTCATAAATCTGACTGATAGAAAATATTGCAGTTACCCACTCACTGCGAGTACCGTGAATACAAATAAGTGGTTTTCTTGATTTTTACTGCGAGCTAGTTCAGAATCTCACCAAAATCCATCAAGTTATGTTAAAATTGTTTATAATTGATCTATACCTGAAGTAAAAATGCTATTATAATCCTCGTCCATACCATTATTGTATTTAGAAGGAGAGTGGTTAAATGTGATTCATATTTTCTATTTATCACCAATCTTCAGTCATCGCCGTTCATTTTTTCATCATTAGTCTCTACCCGAGACAATTTTCCGTTAACCTGATTTATTATAAATTCATAACTATTTTTGTGATAAACATCGTGCTATTCGTGAGCGTATAAATAATGATGGAAGTATGACAACATATTTGTAACGAACCTCCATATTACCTCCAGCTTAACGAAATATGTTGCACCTGTTTCCCTACGAATAAATGAATTTATATATTATAATATAATATACTCGTATGTATGAGTAAATTATTTTTCTTGTTATAAAAATATCCATGTTATATTTATAAAATAATCCATGTTACAATAACGATTTCATTTTTGACTTGATTGATTAACTTTTATCTTTGATAAAATGTTGTACTTCTGTCGAAATACTGTGTATATTATTATTTATTATTACTTAATATATATCATATATTAAATTTTTTTACCGTGGATAATTTATTTCATAGACATTTTCCTCTTATGTAGATTTATATAGTCATATAATATGATATTTTATAGTTAGATTTTAATTTTTAAAAATATGTAATTTTGATAAAAACGATGTCATATCAAGCATAATAAATGTTAATAACTTTTAATAGCTCCAGTAATGAAGTTATTACATAAAAGTCAAATATAGCAATTGTATATAATTGATTGTGCACATAAAACGTAATAAGTGATAAATAATAATTTATTATAGTCATCGGTTAAGCATATGGCATGTAGTATAGCAAATTTAGTAGAATCCGATAAACATAAATAATTTAATACAAAATACATTAGAATAAACACAGTTAATAAGTTTAAATTTATCGAAAGTTTGATTTTTGTATATACATACTATTTTAATATTATATACAGTGGTCGCCGCTTATTGGACTCACGGTTAATTGACTCATTCACCTATTAGACTCAAAACGGTTGGTCCCGATTCGCACATATACTAACACACAGCAAAAAATTCGTCTATTCGACTCACACACCGGTTAATAGGGTCATTTGAAAATAGAAAATAGAAAATAGGAAGATATATGTGGGGAAATACAGTCAAAACGGTTTAAAGAGAATATGGTTGGTGATAGTGACGGAGAGGAACCTGATGAGAAACCACCATCAACTAAAAAAATGCTAGAAGCGCTTCAAATTTTACGTAGAGGGATTCAGCAAAGAGGCGATTTTGACGTATTCGAGAAACATAAATCTTATGAAGATATGATTATGAAGTTGACCGAAGAAGCAAAAATCCAATCAACATTAGACGTATTTTTATAAAAAAATTAATTCATTTTATTAATTATGTATGTATGTATTTTATTAATTTCATTTTATTTTATATAGCTAGATTTTTACATTTTTTATACCTTGAATTTCAATACATATTTTTAATTTTTAATTTTTAAATTTAAGCATTCTTAAAATTTTTTTGAGTCATTCGCCTTATTGACTCATTCGGTTAATTGACTCAAATTGTCGGGTCCCAAAGTGAGTCCAATAAGCGGCGACTACTGTATATACATACAAAGGATGATTTATTTTGAAATAACAAATTAAATATGAAAATTGAAAGTATATAATACATACATCATCACTCGTCATTATGTATATAGTTGTGAAAAACATAAAAATACGTTTTAAATTTACAAAGAGAGAATCGTATCTTATCTTACTAAAAATATGCTCGAGGGCGCACGTGATGGCAACATTAATATTGTCTTTGTACGTTTGTTTCATGCATAAATGGTATTCCCAAAAAATACCTTTAAAAATTAGTTTTTATAGACAAAAGTATTAAAGAAAATAAAAAAAAAAAAAATCGAATAAAACAACGATTTTTAATTCTGATATTTAGATATTGTATATTAAACAACACACACTTTGATACAATTTAGAATTTAAATATTTTTCAAGCTCATTTGTTAATAATACTTTGATTAAAATATATATTGATCATATTTATTATCGGAAATGTCATTTTCAATTATTTTTTAGTAAGAATTATTTGTCTGAACGAAAACCAATATGTAAATATTATTTGTAATAATTAGAAACAGGAGTATGAATTATAGTTTAATTATAAACATTAAACATGGAATAAATACAAGTGGTGATTAGGATGACATTTTCTTTTTATGATTTAATAATAACATAAATATTATATTTTATATCTTATTTTTTATTGGTTGTAAAACAAAAATGAAAAATAAAATGTAAATAAAAATATTTTTATAGTATCACAGTAGTAGGAATTAGGAATATAACTAAAATCAACCACTGAATTAAAAATAAATTTTAATTAGGTGTTTTGTTGATGCGTACTCTGATATGGTATAATTTTTTTAACTATTTACTCTTTTTCTACTTATTTTATTAGGATTTTTAGATTAATTTCTAGTAATTTATTGACTTTCTGCTAAATAGAAAATAATCTATAATGAGTATTTGTCTAATGTATTACAGTAAAATTATTTTTAACTGTGAAATTTTAATAAAGTAAATCGAAAGCAAAAATATATATTTTTATAAATATTATTATTTCGGCGTACAATAAGATTGTTTGTGGGCGCTGTTGACATTTTCCCATGGGCATAAGAACAAACATAAGATTATTATTTATTATAACATTAACAATTATTAAAAAATATTGAGTGGAATGTAGTGATTTTGTGATGCAAGGTTAAAATAATTAATATATTTGGTAGACTCCTACCTAGAACTTATGATCTTACTATATTATACGATGAGTGGGAATGTTATGTTATTAATTTATTTTTTTTTAATCTTATATCATATAAAATATAAAGCACTTCATAAATGCTTTGATTAGATCGATAAGATTGAGTAAATTTATAGAAGAGGAATTAAAAAATATTGAGATCTTTAATATATGGGATAATGAGAGAAACAACATTAATGCTCAACATATTTGGATTAAAAGATTTTCCCTCTGTAAATTTAATCAGAAAAACGTATTTATGTTTTTTAAAACTACTTATTTAAGTTATGACTAATATATATTAAATTTCCATGTTCTAATTTATTATTTTAAAATAAATCATTTTTAATATAAATATGTGTACATACGAAAATCAAACTTTTGATAAACTATAATAAGTTATTAATTTAATTTTTATTTTTTCATTATAAGGTATTTTATATTAAAACACATTAAATTATCATTTTATACATTTTTTGTAGAATAAAATTCATTATTTTTCATATCTATGTATATTGTATATATACACACAGAGTACTTTTATATCAATATTATAACAGCGAAACTCCAAGGTTTATGAATGATCGATTATTTTTTTATTCTTCTTCTGTTTCAAGTTGTATGTTAAGTTTATATTGTAATATCATTTAGTAAATATCGGTAATAAACTAATAACTAATTATTAGTGAGTAATCGTTTTGTTTTTCTACAGTCTATATCCAATTGCTGTTGCAGTGCCACACTCGGAATACGCTATACCATTTCATAATTATGTTTCAAGTATACGAAACAAAGAACACGCTCTGCTATGTATACATACAATTAGTATATATAAATTTCACTTAATATAAAATTAAGTAATATTTCATAAAATATTTTAATAAAATGTTGTTTTTTTTTTTATAAATTTATCATTAGTTTATTGTAATATTTTAAAAGAATTTAACATAATATTTATATTGTCAATAAAACATGATTTGAAAATGATTAAATGATACAAATTATAATATAGAAATACAGAACACTTAAATTGAAATATCATTATATCTAAACGATAATAATAAGTCAACAATGGCACTAAATCTATTAATATCATTAATGTAATATTATATGATAAAAAATGCAATGTTACTTGTTTTTATAATATAAAACATTTTAAACTACCAAAATTGCATAATATAGTAAATTTTTAAGTATACTTTGTAATTTTGTAGATTACTGCAGTAAATTTGTTAAATTGAATTCAGTGATGGACTATTGTATATAATATATTTAAGTGGAGACTTCGTGCATGCAAACTGTAACATAATATTAAGTAATGGTGATAAGTTTCTAACCCTTACGGTTTGAATTAATAAAAAATAAAATAATAGATTTATTTATAAGTTATCTGATTTTATCATAATTTGGGTGATTTTTATAAGAAAAACTCAAGGCAAAAATTGCTACTTTTCAGGGGACACATTAAACTTTCTCACTTTTCGTCTTTTTAATATTTTTAGATTTTGTACTCATAACTATGTTTAGTACATTTATTATTTTTTTTCTATTTCAATTTTTTTTTTTTTTATGAGCTCTAATGACTTATGACTTATGACCTACTGCATGTGCTTTCATGGGACTTATGCCCTTTGAAATAAGACATACTTACTATTTTTTTTTTTTTAATACTTGTGTATTTCTTTGAGAACTAAGAATGAGATTATTTATTTTTATTGATTTGATTTATATGTAAAATTCAAAATTAATAATACACTATTTAATAAAAAAATCTATTCATAAAATTTCCAAGATATAAAATTATAACTAGCATAATTATGCTATTTTTGTTCTGACCTTCACAACAATTACTATTCATTATTACACGATTTATTTCAGCTGGAATTTTACCTACAAATTTAAATAATCATAAACCTATTTCATTAGTTCTTCTTTTAAACTAATGGCTCAATCTAAATACAGAAAACAGAATGTTGTTAAAGAAATTTAAGTTTCATCAAATTATACGTGCATATTTGTCGCTTATAAAATACAATTGATGACCCTAAAGACGGCGTTGAAAGGCGTCAAATGCTAACACAAATCCACGTATATTATTTTATTGAAGTAGTTGATGCATTTATTATTTTTCAATTTAAGCCTCTTATATACTATTATGGTATTCATATTTTTCAGCAAAAAGTAATATATTTTGTCCTGTTTTGACGTGATTTGAAAAGTTATATTTAATTTGATTATACTGAGTACACATATCTCTTTTTGTGTTTTAATTTTTAAACTAGATTCTTTAAAATGTTTTTTATAGAATGTTCAACAGATTTCTTGTAGTCGTTATAAACTTATACATTACGTATATAATAACATTAATTGTATAATGTTATTAATTTATAATTACCAATTGCCATCGACAAAAGTTAAAGATTTAATGTAAAATAAAAAAATTTACTGGTCTAAAATGTAACTTTAGATACGTCACAAAGATAACCCCTTATACATAGCAACAGAACTTTCAGAATTTTGCATATTTTTTACACTTTTGATTTTACCATGATTTGTGCACATTAGTTACAATTAATTTTAGAATTTTACCAAAAACTTTCTTAGTAAAATTAATTTTGCCTTGGAAAATTTGTAATCTGTTTTTTCGTCAAAAATTTGATTAAATATTGGGTACATAGATTTAAAATATTATATTGAAATTGAAAAAGCCAAAAAAGTAAAGATATTGTGGATAGTAATATTATATGTTCAAATAAAAAAAAATATCCAATCTAGCAAATAATTAAACTTTCAATATCTATAAATAAAGTCTTTATTTAGTATTATTTTGGCCCTAGTATGTATAGTTATTGATTTGTAGTTTATTTATTTTAGTTTTAAATTGGAGCGTTTAAAAAAAAAACACGCAAATGAAACTATAAATATCATCCGATCCCTATTCATATCATTCCAAGTCCAGCAGTGTTATATAAAAAATTAATGTATACAATATTAAAATAGGTATCATACATAAACAGTTAGAATACGCTTTTCATAATATTTATTTAATTAATAACATAGTATATAATAACTGTTAATAAACATGATAACACTTTTTTTTAAATATTCATAAAAGCCACAGAAATTTAATATTCTAATGCGCAATATATTTATAAATTCATAATTCATAATATTTTAATAAACAAATAATTAAACAATAATATGTATTAATTATCAGTTCTTTGGAGTATATTTCCCTAAATAATTATTTATCAGGTAATGGGTAGGTATTTATTTTACACATACTAATGAATAAAATATATTAAAGTAACATATACTTTATAAAACCTGATATTTAATAATAATGCATATTATGATAATATTATATAAAATGTGAAATATTACTAATCGTTCTATTACTTTTGATGTACCGAAGAATCTAATTTGATTTATTGATGTAGTTTTAAATTTTATTTTCGAAAAGTCTTGATATCAGAATTAAAAAGGGATTTAAGTTACGCGGTTAAACCGAATTTGATTAAATTAATTAAAAATATGAGATTTTTTACGAAATACCCCGTATTTGAAAACAAAATCTTGCATAGACAAAATATTTAAGTTTCCCAGACATGTCTAACCTGAATACCGTCGTTCGGAACGAATCTCTTTATTTCGGTGTATTTTTCCCCAAGTTTTAGAGACGATGTCGGTTGGTGCTCAGTGTTTTTTTTTTACTCAAACGTTGAGGTTGTATCCTCCTGTCGATCGGTTCTACGACAACAACTGCGTCGACGGCGAACAACCCCGACCATCCTTGATTCGGTTAACGATAATGGGGTATGTGGGGATCACCGCGTTGTTGGCATACCGTTGCCTTAGCCGATGAACCGGACACCCGGCGCGCGGTGCGAGGAGGTTCTCCTTAGGCGGTGGCGGCGGCAGCATCAGTGTTGGTAGCCGACGGCGACAGCGTTTCAGTTGGCCTCGTCCGGTCGTCGCGCGTGCATCGTGTCTTCAGTCCGAGTCGTATTCGTGCCACTTACGTTAGCACCGATGTTTTGAAAATACGTTTTTACAGGTGTATTTTTATTTTTGGTCGTTTTCTCCCTCACAATAGTTTTACTCGTTTAAATTGGACTCGATAGACCCTCGTCATCGTTAACGAGTAGTGAAATAAAATGATTCATGAACTACTCATTTTATTATATTATATTGTATAGGTAACATATTTGCAAAAAGTCGTGCCGCCTTCGGATTGTTTATTTATAAGCTTGTCATCCGACGGCGTGTTGTGAGTGTGTACCACGTGTTGTAAGTCTTGTCTCACGTCTCGTTTGCGTACGGTCTTTTTTTTTTTCACGACGCCTTCTGGATAATTAACGTACAGTGCAACGACTCAACTATTGCTTGAAAACAAACGTAATTATTATTATTTTTATTTTTATTTATGTTATGCCTTAAGTGCATGCATGTAGAGCGTTGACTTTGGTCGTGTAGTTTTGCGATATTTTTTTGTTCGTATTTGATTGCGCTATCTGTTTACATTCGATATATACGTGATTCATGATAACGATCATAATTATACAGATTATACTATTATAATATAATATATAAAAATTATTATCTATAATCCATACAAAGTTTAAAATAAGTTAAGTAATAATTTAACTAAGTATTATTATTCCACGATAAAAATTATAATTGGACAATTATGTTTACTAATATTATTGTTACAAAGTTATAATAACCATTTTTATTGTAAGAAGTAATTAATTACCGATTTATGACATTGTCACTCAGTGATTGACGATATTACATAATAATTGTTATGAAATCACAATCTGTATCTACCTGTTTTATTTTTTAACTACCTATTTGCCTATTGGCTAGAATGTAATGGTGATGTGTTTTAAAGGAACCAGGAGGTAAGACAAGACTCCTAATATATAAGTTTTTGTATCTACTGTGTTGAATTTTTAAATAAAACCTAATTTAGATATTAAATATAAGTTAATGACTCTAAATTTTAATTTCGTGAAAAATTAGAATGAAGTACAGATTGCTAACACATTTTTCTAATACCTGATTCTATATTAATACCTTTTTCTAACATACAAAATAACACATAATTATAAAACAAACATGTATTTAAATAAAAATAAAAAAATAATAAAAACTTACAAAAGTTAGACTCTACTTAGATAATCCATTAAAAATTAATTTGCTATTCTTACCTTAAAATAGTTTAGAGATGTTTACTAAAAAATCAAAAGAAGAAAAGAGAAAACACTTCTATTATATCATATTATCAGTTATCACTAATTTCTCATAAAAATTCATCTAATTTGCTTCTATAAAGTATTCCAATGACTATTATAATAACAACTGACTTAGTGGAATATAGTTTCCCATTTTACTTGGTGTACTCATCTTGTCTCATGTTCACCTTTACATAATTTTTGCGAGTGAAGGAATGGATCATTATATTAATACAAAATTACTTTAATACATTTAACATCATGATTTGTGTTAAATATACTAATTATAAAAATAAAATATAAATGCAGTCTAAAACTAATAGATGGTTTTTACCCTTTTTATAAATTTAAAACTCGGTGGTATCGTATTAACTACAGTACTAGTAGATTACTAGTAAATAGTACAAGCAGTAGTCGTCGATGTCGATATGTGAATGATATAAACATTAGGTATAAACATTAGCCAGTTGTGTCAATATATTGTAATTTTTAAAATAGGATGTTTCAGCGAAATCAATAAGTCCTCTTTTCAATAAAATTATTGTAATAATTATTCACTAAATACCTAATTATATTGACATCTTATTTTCTTAATTAGAATTATTTATATGAATATGAACCCAAACAATTAATTAGACATTTTCTTTGTTCTATTTATGTAAGGTGAGTACTTACAAAAAATGTCATACTGAGAATTCGACATGGATAAAAATAAAGTTTACTAAGGATAGTAAATAAAAATTGCTTAAGGTTAAATATGGCATAATTCCTAAATACCGGAATACCCAAAACATTGTTTGATGACATTGTGTATTTTATTATTAGTCAAAACACAGGTTATATCTTAACATATTGATCATAATACTTATTGAATGTTTTATTAAAATATTTAATACGAGGTTTAATTTATTTTGATATCTGTGGACAATGTTATGACGTAAAGGTTCAGGTAAAGATTAGAAGTTATGAATAATAATAATTATTTATTTATTTTTTAATTATAGTGATATATTTGCAAAAAATATATAGTGTTATTGTGTTAATAACTTATATATTATAGTCTTGCATGTATACAAATATACTATAATATATTTATGATTTAGTTATTAAACTTTATTGTTGACTAAAATATGTCACATGGTCTAATTTGTTCAATTACCCGTATGAGGAAACTCGGTCATTACCACATTAATTAACCAAGTATCATGGGACTCTCTGTATGGTAATATACAAAATATACGTAATATAATGAATAAAATATGTTAATAGATTCTTAAATTGTAAATGATTTTCCACTTCATATATTATCATTTTAACTGTTGTACGCACTATATCCGGAGTATTTTTGAATTTAGATTAGGTACGCATTTATGTTTTATATAAACAATTGATTTTTTCGGATATTTTACTTAACTTCCAATCTGTCCAAACTTGGTTTAAACCTCAGTGTAAATTAGCACTGTCTTTTTGTAAATTTTCAATAATTTACGATTTATTGTATGTATTAAAAAAAAAAAAAGGGGAGTCAAGTGAACTTAGTCGTCGAGGAGCAAGTCACTGTAATACATAAATATTAAATTTAAATTCAATTATAAATCATTCCACACGAAAAACGATTCTGAGCTAAGAAGTTGGTCTATATGTATTCTTAAGTATATTTTATGATACCTATATTAATTATAGTTATTAAAGTAATTAATTTTACTATTTGGTAATCAATAAATTGAATTAATGTTTGTAAAAAAGCATTGCGTTTAAATATCGAATGTAGTAAAGTATTTAAAGTATCCATTGATAATATTTTTAAATTATTAAAAAATAACTAAAATCATTATTTTTTATTTTACTTTATCTCAATCGAATTATACATTTTTTTATTATTATTATTATTGTTATTAAGGCTCTCGGCGACATAGGCCATTGGATTGGAATATAGTTTAATTATTACATGATATTATATTATTGTCTACTTATTTTACTTATTCTAATTGTTTAAATTTTGTTTTAAAGTTTGTTGGCTATGATGAAATTAATAGTGTTGGATATTCACTGAGGATGATTGTGAATAATTTCAGCTAATGTTTCCGGTAGGTTGTTTCTTGTTCTTAAATTATGGTAAGTTCGTCATTCAGTGAGAATGTGGTTGATGGACTTGAATACTACAGGCTGTACATGTTGGGGGTTTTTCTTTAGCCATTAAGAAGCTATGGACGATTTGAGTGTGTTCGATTCTGAGTCTTGTTAAGATGATTTCATATTTCTGGGTATTTCAATAGGGAAGGTCCAATTGTTGTCTATATTGTGTTTGATGTGATTCAGTCTAGTAGCGTATGATGACTATTTCTGGTGTCATTTTAGTTGATATTTATTTGTTATTAGCAGTTGTACATGTCGCTGAATGAAGTGAATTGATAATATGAGTTGATAATGGGGAGGTAATTGCGGTTTTGGCTGTGTGATTTGCCAGCTCAATTTATAAATTAAAAGTTTATATAAAATAATATTTTTATATAATTTTTAAATTTTTGTTAAATATAACCTACTGGTTAAGAACTTTGCATTAAATTTCCAAACCTATTTAAAAATATAATAATAATACAAAAATATATGTCAAATGTTTTTATATAACACAAGAATCAAAATATAAAAATGTAACAATGCATAGAAAATACTAATATAAATATTTGGTAAAAGTTTCAAGTATCTAAAGAAATTTGTTTTTGAATTAATTTGACTGGAACAATAATAAATGTTTTCAAAATTTTTAACATTTGTAAAAACATTCTTTTTAGCGAAATTGTTTGCTAGTAGCTTATCAATAATATATGTATGGCTTTCCTGTAATACTTGGTTTTTAATTTATCCATCAATTTATTTCTAAAAATCTTAAAAATTCTCATTTAAATGTATACATATTTGTATTTTGTACGGCTATATTTAGAATTTAAAAAATATTAAAAATATTTAAATATTTATATTTTAAATTTATTTTTTTTCCTAATTTTATTTTTTATTTATTAATTACATTTAGTTACAATTTCTTCTTTTTATATTCAATTCAAATACAATTTGTAATTTCCATATTTTTACTAAAAATAATTTTTTTTGTAAAGTTAAAAATTTATTTTTTTACAAATAATATTGATAATATAATCATATAAAACTATAATTATTTAGATAGCATCACTACTATCTTTGTATGATACAGAGTTTTTTTAGTTATTGAAGGTGTAACTTAAAAATCTGGATTGAAAAATAGTCATTTTAAAATGTTTTATTTTCAACAATTTGTATAATATAGCTGACATTATATAAGCTTACATACTTAGTACTTTATGTCATTTATTGATTTAATATATAAATGCAATATATTCAACAATAATTGTAGATACTCATTAATCATGCTTTTTTAATATCAACAACTAGTTTAAATTTTCTAAAGTAAAAATCCTTATCAGGTATTTTAAATATTTAATTTCAGATACTCTTTATATTTCATTCAAATAATACATACAGATAAATTCTAGCACTTATCACATGATTATCCATAGATTTAACACATACATTGTTTTTTACAAATGAAGTATCCTAAAATATATAGAGTATTATATTAGACATACCTACTTTATTTATTATTATATTTTATTACATGTATACGCAGTATCAGAAGAATAAACGAATTGTTTGAAGTTATATTTTTCTCCAATATTATATTTAAATCCCGATTAAGCCTTTTTAAAAATCCTTTTACTTTCTTATTATTAAAAATTTGGTTTTTAATTGGATTTTGTAAAATATATTTTTCATGACAATTATATTATGATTAATAAAATACACTACCAGAATTTATTCACTCTTAAAACATCAAAATCAATTACCTGTTTCTTAACTTACACAATATATATATTTTTTTATTGTATAGGTATCTGTATGTAAAATAAAACTGATACAACTTGTTTCATCTTTTTATTTGCTATTTAAACAAATTATTTTTAAAATAATTAAAAGCAATGCAAAATATATTTTAATATTTAAAGATAATTAGTCAGGATTGTTTTTGAATATCATAACTAGGATTAAATATAAAATAGTTAGATTGTGTAATGACTAAGAATGGTCATTTGGTCGTAATTTATAAGTTTATTGGTCGGTTTATTGTATGCCACTAAATATTTCGATATAATATATAACACATTTAAAAAAAATTTAAATTAATCAGGAAAATACCATTATTATATAATATTTACGTACTATATTTAATTTATGCTTTATTCACCAAAGATTTAAAATTTCTAAAAAAATATCTGTTTACATTATACCTATATTGAAATTTTATTTCAAGTCTGTAGTATTATAATTGTTCGTTTTAATATTTGTTTGTGAATTATTTTAAAGAAAATATAATGGACAAAATAAATATAGCTAAATTTAATTGCACACGTAGTACTAATTAAAAATAATGTATCTATTACTATAACTATTAATTAAATTTAGTTATATTATATACGTATATAACATAATATTAACTTAAAATTAATTCTTTATATATACAGGGTGATTCTTCTTATCATAAAACACTCATTATTTCGTTAATTATTGACTTTTTTTAATTTTTTTTTTCTTCAAAATATTTTGTTTCATGCTTTTCTCAAACTGTATGTAATTTAAATTTTTTTCATCCTTTTATTTAATAGTGAAACCACTATAAATTTTTGATTTTCATATGGCAACCTATAATTAAAATGTACTAAATTAATTGAGCTATTTTTTTTAAGAATTTTAACGTTCAAATTATAATTTTTCGTTAATCTTTTAGCGAGATAGAGCTTTTAAAAGTTGGTTGATTTCGGTTTTCATGATACTTCTTATTTCATATAACATGTAATAAACCCGTTATCGACTATCGACGCAATGATAAACTTTATACCTGTAGTTACCAATGCCTCACAGCCATAATAACCTGTAGAACAAACATCTAAAAATCTTAAACCACCCAGTTTTGAGCAGCAATAACTTACTAAATGAAAAATAATAATTTTATCGTTAAAATTCATAAGAAAATATTCTTGCTATTTTATGAAATTTTAATTGTAGATTGTTATATGAAAATCAAAATTCGATAGTGTTTTTGCTATTAAACATAAAAGAGCGAAGAAAATAAAAATGTTATATAGTTTTAGAAAAGCATGAAACACTAAAAATGGTACTAATAATACTTTTTAAAATAGTGAGTGTTTAATAATAAAAGAATCACCCTGTAAATATATATATATTTCCTGTATAATATGAATATTAGAAATTTGTAATAATATTAAATTAACTTTTTCATTATTTATTCAGTGTGATTAAATGTTTCATTTTACATTTTAATAGGTAGGTAGGTAGGTACTTCACTTGTATTATTTTATTCATTATAACAATTAAAAAAAATAATTTATACATTTTCTAATATTTTACACTTATATACATCCTCCAATAACCTTAATGAATATAACTACTAACTAATGAATATTGTAAATCATAAAAATATTTAAAAAGTAATTTTATGAAGTTGGATGTTGAATAAATGATTTTGCACTAGTTTTCTTAAATATTTGTGTGTTGAGATAAAATATAATGTAGATAATCCATATATTTACATTATATTTCAATGATTTTTCATTATTTTTGTGGAGACGTTAATTCGCTAAATTTTAGTGGAAGTTGTTGGGACGTCGATTCAATATCTTTCAGTGGAAATTGTGGCTTATTACATTATTATCAATTATTAATTACCATCAATCATAAATCATGAGTTAAAAATGATATTGATATAAGATTGAATAGAAATATACACTAAAATAAATATATTTTTTAATATATTTACTTTTAAAATAAATATGGCATTCAACAGTCCACTTAAATTTAAACTGGTTAGTGATTTAACAATAATTTTAAATTAAAAAAAAAGAAAGAAGATGGGAATTTTTATGTAAAACCAGATTTTCGAGAAAATCTATTTTTTTTTTTTTGTTACTCAATAGCGTGTAATCATAGTCCGTAGGTACTTTAAATTTTCAAAACATTTTTATGATTATTTTCAATGCATAATAAAAAATAAAATTTTCAAATTATGTTGAATTTTTTTTGATTTATTTAAATACACATTTTAAATTAAAATTGTATCTTACTCACTATAACATAAAAAGGTTCTTTCATCGGTTCATTAAAGATAATCTTAAACTTGTTAACAGTAAGTGAACCTTATTACATTGATTTACCGTCCACATTAAAGAATTGATTTTAATTTTTAATAAAAAAAAGCATATTTCATTTCATTATTTTGACTGTGAAAACAATTTTCTTGAAACATTTAGGTTTGCTATTTATTTTAAATAATCAAAAGATTTAATAAAATGTTATTTATTTAAAAAAAAAAAAATTAGACTAGAAATGAGACAATATAATCTTTAAGTACCTATTTCTAAGTATAATTTTTTTTTCCTACGTATAGTAAATAAAAAGGAAAATAAATAGGAGACGATTACCAATGAATTCACAATAGTAATATTATTAATTTAAAACTCACTATTTCAGAACTCTAGTTGGATTATTTTCTTTATACTACGTGTTCGATGGATAAAGATAACAAAATCGTATAATATCGTTCTCAAAATCAATATGAAACATCTATATCAATGACCGCTGAGTAATTTAAAACGTATACTATCTTTTCCAAAATATGTTATAGTTTTTTGTTTTTAGTGATTATTCTGTTAAAAATTATTACTAAAATAAAAAGTACGATACTTTTCTTATGAAAAATTGTATGTAACCTCTTTATTATATATGTATACTGCTTATAATATAATAATACAAATTAAAAATTATTTTTGTTATTTTAGAATTTGAAATATTGAATAATGATTATTGGCAGTGCAAGGCAAGTTAATCATTTCTTTAAAACAAATTTAAGCTAAGTTATATTAAGAAAAAAAAAATTTGAGTATGTATGTAGATTATATATTTTTATGAAACTATTAACAAATTTAGTTAAGTTGAACATTAATTTTTTAATTACTCGTTCTCATTTATTATACTAACTGTAAATTAATTTAGTTTTGGTATAACTTTTAATTTAATTTTATTTTTAACTGACTATTATAATATAATATTATATTGGAGAGTATCGAATATGAACCTAAAGGCTATTGTTGAGGTATCTTAGTTTATATAAGTAGCTATTAATCAAAAAAATTAAAATTTATTAAGTAATTCGTTGTATTTTAGAAACATTTTTAAATCTATTTTTAAAATTAACTTAAGTTAAGATAAAATAACTAAGTTAATTACTTTATTTTTTTTTAACTAGTTAAGTTATAATTTAATATGTTATCAAAAATAGTAACTTTATACTTAATTTTTTACTGTTTAACTAGTTGTTACCCAACATTTTTTTTACTGAAAAAAACCTAACTAAATTAATGAAGAATTTTGTTTCGTATAATATATTAGCAAATTTATGTCTAAACCATGAGTTTATATTGAATTATTCCTGCTAGGTAGCATAACTGTGTGAGCCAAGAAATTAAGTATAGTCATATTTTAGGTACGTACCTACTAAAAAGTAAGTAAGTAAAAAAGTTAGTTACTTAAAAATCAACTCATAATTAATTCTAAACTGTTTTAAAAAAAGTAATAGATAAAAACGGGAAATAAAAAATTATTCATATTTCTTAAATAATTGTACACATTCATGACAATTGTGTCCACAAAATATAACCTTACATCAATAGTATATTTCCAATCAAAATATTTTATTTTTCTTCGTACCTTACACGTTTCTATTTTGTTCATACGAGCTGTATAAAGCAAGAAAAGTGGATAAGATAATATTATAGAACTACGTCAGGACATAACTGTACAGACTTCTGATTGAATATCCTGTTTGACCTCTCATCCATCACTTGGCCGTTTTACTATTCTCGACACATTTTTGTGTTTAGTTTCCTATTAACTACATTTTTTAACAAACAATCTGCTTGTAACAATATATAACGTCTTATGCTATATTTATTAAATTGTGCTTCTGTTTTATTCTATATTTTTTTTTCTTTAAATCAGTATTCATATGATAAGAATAGACAATATAATATACCAAGTTTCAATTATACAAATATGGTAAAATATATTGCTGGAACATATATTTTGATTTGCGTTTAAATTATAATTTATATAGTTATTTAAAAAAAATACTTGAAATAGTCAATAAAACACATTAAATATAAAAAAATAATAGATTATTATCACTAAGTATACAAAAACGCAATAAAATGTACTAATATCTTGTTTAATATTAATCGTAAGCAATTATGGTTCTTATTATTCAAAAAAAGTAATAATTAATAAAATTAAAAATTACTTGTATATATCACAATTAAATAAACTTTAATTATTTTATATTAAATATTTTGAATTTATAAAACTTTTTGTGATAATACCCACATATTTCTATTGTTATTATTGTATAATCACTATTTTATTTTCTCATTAAGAGTAAAATGTATTTATATTTATAACAATTTAATACAATAATTAATAATTTTACGTACCTATCAAAAATATTATTTTATTGGTACTGCCCTATGCTATCAATTTATTGAATGGTAAAATTATAGCCATTTTCATCATCATCATTATTGATACTACCCGTTGCGATAATACGTTATTTTTGTATATCATTATTAACTGTAGATTTTTCTTACTTTTTAAGCATCAATGTATTAAACGTAATTCATGTCTAATCAGTAAAAACTAGTACAAATATTGGTACATGCATATATAATACATTCTATGATACGTAACAATTAACTAATTTGTTTTAAAGATTAAACATTTTTGGAAAAATAGGCATACGTCTATTTTGAACTGCACATAATATTATTCTACTTTATTGATCTTAATTGATTTAATGTATTTAATTATACATGTCAAGCTTATATAAACATTACAGAAAGAAGAATCACATAATATAGTGATTTAAAAAAAATATATATATATGTATGAAAAAGTCGCAACGTTGAAAAATAAATTATTTTTCCAGCAAAATATTCTATGGGTAAATATCGAAAATTTATCAGTATAGTTTTAAGTGACGTCCAGTAATTCGTCTAATTAATCTAATTCCTTTACATTAACATTGTTTTATTTAAAATTAATAAAATACAAGTTTTGAAAAATGTTTGCTGATGACTTAAAAATAAAATAAAAATATTTCAATAGAATTTGGACTGTATAGTGTTCTGTTAAATTTTCTCACGCTATTCTATATTACGTTTTCTATTCTCACATTTTTTTTTTAATTTACACCACATTATATAGACGTTTTTGCAATATATATTTATGCAAACTATAATAAAAATAACCATATCTATTATTGTAGATGTTATTATAATTTTTTTTTCATTGCATTTTGCTAGATTAGTAGAAAAAACTCTACTCGATTATACATATAATTAATAGTTTCACGAATACTCCGAATAATGCAATACATATAATGTAAAAATTTTACTCGAATTATTATTTATTTTTTCAAGAGCGTTTCTTCACTTGCAAATTTAACCATATAAATTAGAATAGCGTTTCTCATATTATATACCATAGTAAAACACTAGATTAAAATATCTACTTTAGGCAGACAGTACCGT
Organism: Rhopalosiphum nymphaeae; assembly: GCA_036289425.1. Classification (NCBI taxonomy): domain Eukaryota; kingdom Metazoa; phylum Arthropoda; class Insecta; order Hemiptera; family Aphididae; genus Rhopalosiphum; species Rhopalosiphum nymphaeae. The sequence goes on along the minus strand of JAZAQC010000036.1, from coordinate 415,579 downwards.
ATTGATTTGGCAGTTAGACTTTTGGATTATGCAATGGAAATCTGAGTAGTTAAATGCAGAATTAGGGTGATCAGTTGATTCGTATTTTAGAGTTGTAATAGTCCTTGTACGTATACTACATTAATCCATGGTAAACCTACATTGTAGTATATTAGTTACTAGTTAATCTGTATTAATGTCATATGTATTGTATTGATCACAATTAATTCGATTTTTTTTTATAACTATTTCTTACATTTCATTAAAATTACCAAGATAATTATTTCACCTATGGTATTTAATTATTTAAAAAAATGATACTAATACGTTTTTAATATTTACAATTTCCAAGTGCCTAGTACGTCCTGTTTATGAAATTGTTACATTTATTTTATAGTTAATACATGTTTCAATTTTTATATTGTGGACTTTGGTCATAATATAAACACCTAAATATTTTCCTATTACAATATTATTGTTTAGCCATCAACATCGATTGACTAATTTTTTGAAACTCATAGCTTTTGGCATCAGAAATATTGTGCAAATAAACATTTGGCATGTTGCCTACTTTAAGCTTACTAATTTTTTGTATTTTCAAAAACAATGCATGACATTGATCTAATTTCGCATGTTTAATAACAAAAGCTATAGAACAATTAATAATTTTACATTATTATTGACTATTGGTAGATTACATGTACTGTGTCTCACTCATATTAAATTATTTTATAAAAATTATTCACTAATAAATATGAATTTATATTATTTATTAAGTTTAAAAAAATATAATATAGTTAATCTAAAAAAGATAAATTTCAAAAATGTATGTATATTTTTAAGTTATTAATATTTAATTAGAATTTTAAAATATTTTATATTTAAAAATTGATTGATTAATGTTATCAAATGGTTATCGCTAATTTGTAGGTATTCATTATAAAGTTAATTATAAGAAATACATATACGTGATAGTAAATAAAAGAATATAATGTGAAACTAAATTATAAACAGTTATAATAAATAATATAGATAAGCTTTTGATATATATTTTTAACTTTAAATAGTAAATTATTAAAACTATATAGCATTTATAAATATTAGGTAATTCGTAAACTTACAAAATACATTTAACTTGTATATTTAACCTAATCAACCTATTGAAATAATATTGAAAGTAAACAATATTATAATAAATATTAATATACTTATTAATGAAATTCAAGAAAAAATACATTAAAAAAAATATATGTAGGATACCTATCATATTATTTTTTCACATATAGCTGGTGTCAAATAAGTAGTTTAACTTATATATTTTTTTTAGTAGTATATTAAAGTTATAAAATAATATAGGTATTTAAGTTATATATATATATATTTTTTTTTTTTTGAGAATAAAAATTTTTTACAATTTGTATTTTATTTAAAATCATAAAATATTCGTTGTAAAAGAAATAATAATACATGGTAGCGTAGTACAAGAAAGTATCCAGTATTCTGCTTCAAGCAGTTCAAGGAAGGAATTCAGGGTTTGATAAATCTACATTTATACGTGTTTATATAATATCACAGTGGCAAAGAAAACAATGGTAAATTTCACAAAACCAAAAATATTAAATGTTAATTTAATTTGAATATTTTATTTTATTTGTTGGTTATTTTACTCTGTACTTAGTATCCACTATCTAAATATTACACTCACATGGTATCTCGGTGTATATGTTTTATCCATATCATTATTTTACTTTAATTTTGAAAAACTATTTGTATGCAAAAGCCTATATAATTATAAGTATAAGCATTATAATTTAAAGTATTTTTAGTTAGGTGCTTAAAAATCTGAGATAGTTAACTTATAAAGGTAATTTATGTAAATATTTTAAAATTTGAATTTGTAGTTTACATTAAGTATTCATATAGTTCTGTAAGTTTTAATGTTAAGATTGGAGGCGGATAAATTAATATTTGTTATATAGTAGCCAGTAGGCCTCAGGGAATTTACTAAAACAAACACGGTATATAACAAAGAAAAAAAAAATGAAACAAATTTAAAATAATTTTTCAATTCAAAATTTTTAATTATATTATTTGAACAATTTTTGAACAATTTTTATATAATTATCTATTCACCATTGCAATTTTTATGAGGATGAAATCATAAATATTATTATAATGTTTTACTTTAATTTTGATATTTATTACTTCAGTTCTTTAGACAAAATAAAAAAATACAAATATTATCAATAAATATTGTAATTTTGTTTTATTTTCAGTCAATATTAATCATATTGCAATAGTACCCAATAAAAATAGTTTTTTTCATATTTTATTTATATCATAGAACTATTTTTTTATAAGTTTAGTGTTAATAATGTTTTTTTAATAATATGCATAGTATATTATAATATATTGTCTTAAAGTCACAATTTGAATAAAATATATTTTTAAAATTATAATAATTCTCTACAAGCTACTATATTATTTATAATATTTACATAGAAATCTTTATAATGTAATTTATTAAGTTTATTTAAATATTTATTTTATAAAGTATGTATTGGTAAATTGGATATAGCTTAGATACCAGGTACAATAATTAAATTTAAAATAACTTAAAATATCCATAAAATGATTTTGATATTTAATACTTCTTTTTTTAGAAATAATGATTAGAATTTGAGAAAATCTAATTTATTGATACTTTTTGAAAATCCTGTCTCTTTTAAATGTCTCACTTCCATTTTCTAAACAGAAAACTCAAAAATGTATAGGAGACATAGTAAAATAGTTGCCATTTATATATTAAAAAGTGTATATCCTTATTGAAATAAAATAAAATATTGTGACCCTTGTCAGGCAATTTTTTCTAACTGCGTGTATTTATATGAAACATGATAAATGTCTGGATACCATCCGTCATTCTAGTCAGGGCCATTACGCTTGTACTTCCACGCCTGTCTATTTATATATATATATATAATATATATTAATTTTTTTCTTTTAGAAGTAAAAGATATATTTATCGTTCATGTATTCGTATTATTACATGCAAATTCATAATCTAATCAAAGTTCTAACAATACAAAATGTTTTTTTAAATCTTAAGGCACTATGAAAATATTATTTTATGATATATGTATATAAAAAACTATTTAAATTATCGATAAAATATTAATGAGATTTTATAAATACTATGCTCTTCATAATCTGATATTAATTCTAAAACATAAATAATACAGATGGAACCGATAGAAAATGTTGATTTATATTTTTATATAAATGGGCTTAATTTTGGAACTTTATATATATTTATATAAAATGTAGAAAATTTAAAATAACGAGGTTTCTAATATACAATTATTAAACAATATCTTATGTATACATCATATTTAACTTTTCTAAATTTAGTATATACAAAAAATACCTAAATAAAGTTTTTATCTGAGATAGATAAATTTATTTTACAAATACCTTAATTTTGTTCTAAATTTATACTTAAGGTTATATTGACGAAATTAACTTGAAAGGTCTTTAGGGTATTGATAAAAAAATAACACTTTTCTCTCTATATTGTTCTCCGATAGTAAATTTGACATTTGAACTTTAGTTCCTCAAATATCCAGTTGCTATAGAAAATTTAAGTTATTTAGTCAAAAAATATATATTTATTAATATTTTTAATATTGTTATATACATTGAAAAGTGTAAATTAAAATTGTTTTTAAATATTAAATTATATTTATTATTGAATAGTAGAATTTGGTACAAATTTTAAACTACTCTTGATTATGTATAGTATATTATACTTCATAGATATAAGTACATATCGATATAAATTACCAACTCAATTCCAAAGTATACCATCTGGGACCATCTTTCAATGTATATAATAGGGTCATATTATAAAACTTTCGTATTACTTGTTTTAACTGAATATGTGTTTATATATTATAATATTTTTTTATAAAATTTGTTTTACCTGGTCTATGTTTATTACTAAATAACATTAGAATAAAGTAAATGACAACTTTGTCATTTTACATTTTCCTATTGATATTATTAAATTTTAAATATTTTAATTGATAATACAATTAGTGTATTATTTTGTTTATTCATTTATTTTTATTTGTATATTAATAATATATTTTTTGGAATATATAGTTATATTGTAGTAATTCAGTTATAATTAATTCCTGATGAATATTAAAACTTTAAGTATGGTGAATTACATATACATTGTTATTTATTTTTTTAATCTTATATCATAGATATTTATTGAATATACAATTTCATTTATATTAAGTTCTAAGAAAACTATATTTTTATTAAAAGCCGAATTTGTTCAAAACCCTTATTTTATAAAAGTGGTCATTTATCATTTAGAGATTAGAAATACAGTAACTATACTGAATTATTATTATAAATAATAGTCATATTTCTAACAACTAGAGTGCTAAATAATATTTTGATATTCTGCATTATGAGAACCTACATTTTTTTGGAATGTTTCGAAAAGTTGTTAATGAAGGATTGATGATGTGTTAATTAAAAACGGTCATTAGTTACCATTGATCTTTTGTTTTTAGTTTTATATAAAGCACAATTAAATGTGTAATACTGTAATGTATTGGAAAGTAATTCGTTGGTGTAGGTTGACGTTTTATAAATGTAATAATTATTATTATTGATAGATGTGTATTACGATTTATGAATGATCATGTTGGTTGGATGTACCTATACATTTTTATTTTTCAATAATGATAAACATTTATTAATGTTAAATTAGGATGGAAAAGTTTATTGTTATAGATTCCTTAATTGTATTATATTATTATTAACTATTATATTTATATCAACAACTGGACTAATTTTAAAACATTAAATTTAACAAATTTTTAAAATAGGTTTAGTTAATGAAAAATAAATTAGCCTACATACATTTTAAGAAAACTGGCATTAAAAAAAATATTTTAAATTATTTATACCAGAATCCTGTATTCCTAATAGAAGGTTTAGTCTAAAATATTAATAATATTTTATTTTTGTTATTTTCCGAAAGAAAAATATAATTATACTTTAAATATATTATTATGTTATATAGTCTATACCTAATAACTTAAACTAAATCATTTCCAAATAATGTATGCTATATTATCAAAATATTATTATAATCTCAATAAAAAATGTAATAGTATAATAGTACACTTACTGTATTGTCTAAATTCACCTAATTGGTGATTTTTTTTTATTAACTCTTAACACTGTCTGGCTAAAATAAAAATAAATATATATATTAATATATACATATATCTATTTTGAAGAGCAAACCACTTTTAATATGTTGGTACTAAAGATTATTGAATGTTTTGGTTCATTTCTGGTGTTCTTATTTGAAAGTAAAAGAGTGTTAAATTGAAAGCTGTGTATGATGTCAGTTATCAATTTTGGTTAATAGTAAAAACTTTTATGAATTAAAAAAATTTCAGAAAACCAAAAACAGATATTTTTTTATTTTTATGAGATATTGTAATAAATAAATAAATAAATGGTTAATGTAATTTTGTATAATTTGAATTGGAATTTGTTAAATGGGAGATAAGAGGATTTTGTATGTGAATTTATGATTCTCTGTTTCCCTACCGTAAAAATATTAAAATGTGTAAACAGTTTTAATTTTATATGGTTGACTTTAATATTGGAGTGAATTGTACCATTAACATAAAAGTAAAAACGTTTTCTGTGTTCTATCGTTTATTTTTAATGGTATTTTAATTTTTAAGTCAGTTATGAGTATTTTTACGCTTGAATACTGTGCATATATATAACTCGCTTATAAATTAAAATATCGTGTAAGTCCAACGAAAAAACACTATTAATATTCTTACCTCTAAGATTGCTAATAATTTATCCTAATTTTAAAACCAACAACACAAAATCGGAACTGTTGAAAGGAAATTGTTGGTACCTATGTTATGCGTGAGTAAAAAATAAACAACACATGTAGGTACGACGTCCTCTTGTCACACATTTTAGCAAAATAGTTGTATCGTGAATTATTTATCTTCTTATATATACACATTGTTTTGTGTTGAAAACCTCCCAAAGCGTATCATCTCTGTTTGTATACAATTATTTTGAAATATTCATATTATGTTAAAAGGTATCCGTAGCTGAAGGATGTAGGTACTTTTCAATAAACACCTGGTCATACTGTTTTTAACAAAAAAATATGATAGCACATTATTTTGCAAGTAATATTATTATCACTGATTAACAATATTACACACAATATAAGCTTGATATATTTTTATTTTTTTTTTCGACTAAATGGAACATATTGTTTTTATTTTTATCCAAGTGCTATATTTAATTTTATAATTGACGTTTGTTATGCATTTGAATTTCACTTGTTTAATCGAATTTAATTAACAACATTATTATTAATTATGTAGTTTATTGTGAAAATTATAGCATATTAAAATTTGTTAAAAGGTTCCTGTATGATAATTAATTATAAAAATTTTATTTATAAAAAAAAATTGGTAATTTAGTGTTTAGTATTATAATATTTAATCGAAGTTATGATTGCCATTTAAATGCAAACTAGACCGATATCCAAAAATAAATAACAATTTCAATTTTTGTAGAACATTCATGTGTAAGTAATGTTTCATGTAATCGAATTCCTAGACAAAAAATAGCATACAGTACCTAAACAATATATTGTTATAACTTGTATTGAAATGAATCACAGATTTCCATACTATACTAGATTAGAAAAATCGAAAATAAAATAATTGACACTCATCTGTCATGTTTTGAGTTGGAGCAATATCTATGGATATACAATTTGAAAACTACCTATATATAAATCCATATCAGTGACTCATTTTTATATACGTAAATTATAATGGCAATAATGACAATAAGTAAATAATATTTGTATTAAAGCACTTAAGGTCATTTAAATGATTCAATCTTGAATTTTAATTTTAAATACCTGAAAATAAATGAAACTTTAGTTATTTATTGTCTTATGAATTTCAGAAAAAAAAATCTCTAATTATATATGATTAATATGTTATTTAATACCTAATTTATTATTTTACTTGATTTTTTACAGCTACTTTATAATTAACTATTAAATCGCACTAAATTATCTATAGCTGATTAAATATCAAGCAATGAATATTAGGGATTAATGTTAAATTAAGTTTAATGTATCTAAAAATAATATATTAACAAAATATCTTAGCTACTATTAATCAACTGGACAATGCATAGCTTACGTAAAAATACATTAAATAAAATATTATTATTATTATTATTATTATTTTTTTTTTTAAATTTATGATTGCACATAGTAATTGGTTCTTAATTACTTTAAATTTTATGGGGAAATTTTAATGATTTTATTGTATGAAAAAACCACAGGTACTATACCAACTAATGACACTAAATAATTCTAATTTTACCCTTAGGTGTTATTTGTTTAACTTGATTAATAAGCTGAGGATTAAAAGTATGTTATTTATCTTATAAAAATAAAAACTAAAAAATTTTTGATAATGATTGTATTAGCATTATTTATTTTTGATACTTGACATGATTTTCAAAATCATGGTTTACTGCACATTCGTAACTTTGTATAATAAAGCCCTGTATTAAATCTTATTTGATTTTGTTAAAATGTAGTTTGAAGTAGTTTTCATCTGTTAATGTGTTTATTACATGTCTTTAATAATTGGAACGTTATATTTAATAACTAGTTGTGTTTTAGTTGTGAACTTTTACTTGAACAGTTGTAAAGGTAATAATTGGTTTTGTAATTACTAAATAACAATATTATTTAATATTTTATTATTGTAATTTATAATCCATATTATAATGACCTCTATTAAATACTATAACCATAATTTCTGAACATTTTAATTTATTTTGTTGCTTTTTTTAAATTTAAAATTTTTTTGTATACTTATCTGTTCAATGACGACATAACTATAAAAGCTACTGTTTCGTTTAGAGATTATTTGAAGTTTATTAAATTTTTAATTTGGGAAATAATAATTAATTAAAAAATGTTCATAGTTGTAGTCACAATAATTTAAAAATTGTGAAGTATATAACAGGAAATTAAATAATTTAAACAAGATTATTTAATGTGATCGTATTATTGTATTATGTTGTACCTATCTAATACGGTGTGTTAGTAAAAAATTTAAATATCAAATGATGGGTTGTTAAATGATTTTGATGTGAAGTTTGATAAAACTTGATAAATTGTATCTTAAAAAATTAGTTTATTTTGAAATAAAATCTAAGTTTAATTTATTTTATTTTACCGATGATCTGCAAATAGTAAGTACACAAAGTTAGCATTTTAGCAATGAAAAAAGACTGCTTTAACACACATATTAAGAAGCTATGATTAAAAGATTATTATTATAAATTTAGTAAACTAACCAAAAATAGTTCATATTGGTATCGATATGTATATTATAAAATAACATAGTTGTGAATCACATCCTTAAACTTTAAATAGTATGACTAAAAAAATAGCCACCAAGAATTTAATAGTAATGATTTTAAAAAATGGAGATAAAAGTGAAGTATAGCCAAAGAAAGAAGGCGAACGAAGTGGATAAATGCTTGGAAATATTAATATCAGTGGATTTTTGGGCTTGGTTTATTTTTAAACTTTTTTAAAGTATATTTGTAGAAAAGTTATAACCCAACTGTATATATTTTATTATTATTGTCGTATACAACCTTAAGCATAGTTTTGTATTTTCAAAAATTGTACAAATAATAGATAGATTATACATACTTTATGGTTTCAGATAATATATATTTTCAATATTTTTTATTTCAGATGATTGCTTAGTTATTTTTATTTTTATAGTAATTATATAGTATAATAAATGTTTTAACTTGAAAAATGGAAATATTGATGAGTATTAAATATTATTGATACATTAACAAAGAAATAAAATATTTTGTTTAAGTAAAGAGTAAATATGACACCCTAGATACTTTTATATTTTAAAATATTATTTAATGGGAAAAAGTTAAGCCCAAGAAAATAATATCTTAACGATTTATAGTTTTAGACTTAGGTCACATTTTCTTTGATAGCTAGAAGAATGGATGACCTTTTAAGTTATTCGATCGTTTGTGTGTCAAAAACATTTTTTCGAGATCAAAATCTTAACTGCTTTCAAATTTAATAGTGCAAAACTTTCCATTTCCTATATATTTTTTATCCAATGTGTAACATTTTTTTTATATAAGTAGCTTTTTTTCATCAGTTTTAGTCATATGAGCTACACTATAAAGCCCGTGCGATTTATAGAACAAAAAATTATATTGAAGCTTATAACATTTTTATTTTATAAAACTAATTATATATATACTTATTAGCAATCATGCGTGCAACATAATATACTCACTTATATTTAGTTAACTAATAATTGAAAAATTTGAAATTTAAATATTTTAATCAAGTGAATATTACCTAAAGTGCATATTTTATGGGGATATATTGTATATATTATGTTTTATATCACGATAAGTACTGGGAATTATACACAATATTATTTTATATAATACATAATATATATATGTATGTATCAATAAAACTTAAAAGGTTTTTCATGTATTATTTTTGTAGATTTTAATGTACATAAAGACAGTGCCAGACAATAGTATTACGAATTGGTGTTTCACGAAAATTTCTTATTATCATAAGCTCACACGTCAATTTATAATAGATAAAAGTTAATATTTTAACGTTTTTACAATATTTTTGTTTGTAAGTAGAGCAACCTATGTACTTACGTTACAATGGTGTGTGAATTTTGTTTGTGTGACTGTTATAGTGTTATCACTTTTAGCTACTTAAGCACTTTAGGTTTATTATAAAAATAATTAATTATAAATTTATAATAATTAATTATACAATTTTATAATTTAAAAATAATTAAGTTTTTTTTTTCTCTTTATAGATTGTTATATTTAAGTTATAAATATTGATAACATTTTTTTTACGCTATAATATCTTGAAAACTTAATACAAGGTTATTTTGTTAAATAATAATCTAAAATTAACCTATACATTTACACCATTATGCCGTTACGTTAGTATTAACTTGTAAATTATAATAACAAAAGTAAATAATATTAAATTATGATAATTATTCCGTTATATATTTTTTTGGCAAAATCAACAAAATAGATAATAATTAAATTATAAAATATCCTTAAAATAAAGTCTGATAAATTGTGTACTTTTAAAGTTGTTTTTCAATTGTTCTAATTACAATTTAAGAAATCCATTTCAGCATTTATAATATTGTAGAGAGGCTTATTCAGTTTTTTTAAATACATTTTTAAATACTTATTTATAACTTTGTAACATACTTTAAATTGAATAATAATACTAGATCTAGTCTATTAGAGATTTGACATCATGTTACAGTTAAGTAATATTACATTTCAAAGCAACGTCAGAAAACAAAATTGTAAGCAGAGATGATAAGTGTTTTTTAAACTTAAACATTCAAATTTACATTTTTAGTAAAATAATGTTATGAATAATTTTATTGTTTAATATATTTTCTTCAAAATATTTAAAATAATTAAGTTTATTTAAAAAAACAAAAAATACAAAACATTTATTTTAATTACAATGTTAGGATTTTAGATTCTGAGTGAATTCATAAATATATTATTTTTGCAATGATGTGTGTTTTTTATTTTGTGATTTTTTTATTTGATCTTAGATGGTGAGGTTTTTGATAACAAATTAGTTTATTCGATTTTCGTTGATAAAATATTTAATTATAAATCATAAAGCTTCAAAATGTAGTATAAAGTCTATTATGTTTTGTTCTTATAAAAATTAAAAAAATTAAACTTAGAATCACAATTTTTTTTTATGAGTATTTGGTGTTCAAATTTTTAGGAAATTAACTATTCAAACGTATTACACTATAATAATACTCAAACTATTTTTATGGTATTGTTATATGTATTAATATGTATTAATTTTAGGAATTTGAGATATTTTATAATTTACTTATATTATCGTTTTATATTATACATGCAATTAAAAATTTGAAATATTTAGTTTATACGCTTTAGACATTTTTGATTTTTTTTTCTTATTTGTGTATTGTGCAAAGTTTAAATACATAATATTAGGGCTCTCACAAATTATAAGTCATATTGTACACTTAGCAATCTAAAAATATTGAAAATATATAAACCTATTTTTTTTTTTTTTAGACAGTTCTAATTTTTCCAAAATTGTGTATTTAACAGAAAAACTCAGTATTTGTACGGTGGTATCGTAGGTAGGTTCCAAGTATACAACTTTTTTGAATATTTCAATACAATGAATGTCTTAAATTTAAATTTAATATAGAAAATAACTAAATAATTAAATAAAAATGAATTTCCAAATATAATTTAAATGAGTTTTATTAACACTTTTACTTCAAATATAATATATACATTTTTTTTTTTATAATTTTCAACATTTTAAATTTTATATAAGAAAAACCTAATTTTAATACATTGATACTTAGTTCAAGGTCGGGAAATGAGCTATTTCAGTTACTAGCACAAGTAAGGGCTGTATTTAGTTTAAGGCTGAAATTGTCATCCCACATGGTTTACACATATTCTTTTGCTACTTCTCTATTTCTTAACTATACTACTATACAATGGCAGTAGTAATTATGTTTTATTAGAAATTTTTAGGATCCTGGCATCGTTAGTGTCTGACGATAACCTATAATGAACAAATTCTAGCTGTTACCGGTGTATATATTCGCTAAATTCTTTCATTAAATATCACTGGAGTAACTCACCAAACAGATTCAGTTTTTTATGTATTAGATGAACTGTAATGATACGTTTAGGTATAATATGCATCTAATTAAGACAGTTATATTTCTATCAGCTGTACAAAAAAAAAGTATTTATTGTCTTCTTGACGGAAAAATGTAACGTCTAATACTTATTTAACTTCGAAAATTAAACAATCAGTCCACCGTACACACATGACAAGAAAACAAGTTATCAACTAAATTATTTGAAAACACATTTCAAATTTTATCATTTCAAATATCTGTACCTAAATAGTTCAACAGTTTTAAAATAAAAATATCATAAATCTTTTTAATAATACATTCATCATCCAGCATCATCTAGTAACGATTTTATGTCATTATTAAAAAAATATTAACTGTAAAGACTTGAAATTTTTAGCCATTATTATAATATGGTCTATACTCAATGAAATTTTCAAAATTGTTGGAATAATTTGAGCTATTTTCAACATTACCTTATTCATGTACAACGGTACGCGTTATTAGATTTTAATTTAACAAAAACAATACATGATATAAATAAATATTTTTATTATTATAATTTAATATTAAAAGTATGATTAATGCAGTGTTTTTAGCTACAATAAAATCAACCTACGTAATACTAATAGTAAAATAAATAACTTCAATAACAATATGTATGTATAATTATAAATATGTTCAGAAATAGAGGCAAAGTCTCTGATGAGAATTGTCTTTTGTATGTAATGATTTATCATCGAATTAAAATTGAATACGTATATTCTATTGACTTTTTAATGCTGATTACCTAAACTCAAAAGTCAAAATGTACTATATAGCATAGCAGCTTTCAGTTTTTGTTTGATCGAACTCTTTGTTAGTTAAATGTTTAGTTCATTGTTTTTACATAAAAAATATTAATATAATGCATGTCATTAAATAAAGTATATTTATTTCAATTTATGGAGTTTGATTAAATTACAGATTGTCAGTAATAATTGCTTTAAACTTAACGCGAAGACAGAATTTCTGATATTTACGATAAAATTTAATTAAACAGACTTTGTAGTATCGTTATTGAATATCATGCAATAAATTTAGAATAAAGCATATTATATAACTCGTTCGTTGTTTTTATTATACAATTTCCAGTTGCTATTAATTTTTATTATGAATCTAATCATAATTTTGGATTTACATCGTTAATACTATTATTAGTGTTTTTGTTTTCTATTTATTATTATACATTATTACATAGTAGTGAATAGTTTATTTGGTTTAAATTAAATGTATTTATGTTCATATAATAATTGTAATAAAAAATATTAAATATAAATGAAAACTAAGTTCTAGACGATATTAAATTATTTTTTTAAGCATAGAATGTTTATTCATTAAAGATTAAATAATTTAATATAGTTATTAGTTACCTATTATTATGAAAGTTCGCTTTTAATAAAATATGTTACATTTGTGAGAAGTTCTATAGTAGTACTGGTTTATATGTGTCACTACTCACCAGTAACGTGTTTTTTGACAAGTTTTTTATATCATTTTTACATTATATTTATATGTGCTTCAAAACTTCTCTTTTCACTTTTTTCCTCATTTTATATTCTTTTCATAAACAATTTTCTTTCATTTATAAAATTTAATATGAGGTCAAAATTGGCTTATTTCACAAAAATTAAATCATAATATAATAATATACACGAGTTTAATCTTATACGAATTTTCCTAGGAATTATCTTACTTCATATTAAAATATACATTAAAAATCATTATTTACCTAACTTATGTTATTCGATGTTCTTAAGTTTTATAAATTATTTAGAAAACTTTAATATGTTTTCATTTTATTTAAATAGTTGATTTAAAATTTATAATATTTATTTTGTAATTATATCAACAGATTTAATTTGTTTTAAACCCGTGTGTATTAATAAATTTCAATTAATTTGTCGCAATCATATATTTATAATTTCACTCTTATTTGTGTCGTTCGTATTCGTATTATTATTGCTGATTTTAGTATTCTTGAATGCGAAAAGAGTGATGATATATTTCGAAAACTAAAAGCCTATTGATGCCGATAGTGTCATTAAATCTGCTAACTCATCCCTAGTCGGTAAAAACATCGTATTATGAATATTATGTCTTTTTAATTGTAAGGAATTCAAAAAAATAATAGTTGCGTCCATCATTAACTTTTATTTATACAATTATTATAATAACAAAAAATGTCAACAAAGAATCTGATAAATAACGTTATATAAATATGAAAAAATAAAATTAAAAATATTGGATGCATCATCAGCAAATAAAGACATGTTTATGTCAAAATATAAATTAAAGTGCAACTTTGGTAGTCAATCGAGTATAATATAGCTCCGTTAACTGTTTATAAAGCACGTTATAAAATTATAATATCTATACATAGATTTTACCTAGGATTTAACCATCATATCTCCATTTTAGAATGAAGAACTATTAATTTACTCTTGAGACAATTATCGTTTTTGTTCGTTATACCACAAGCTTAAATGACTTTGCAGTCATTAGCATGTAAATTAAGTTGTTGTTACGTGATTAGTGTGGACGACAAATAAGTGGTCCTAGCAAAACTATATTTGAAACATTTCTCATTGGTTCTGGATTTTTGGATAAGATTTATTTATCTTATTTAAACACAAAATCTGAGATAAATAAGTAATTAAAAAAAAAACCGCTATCTTGGTGTAATTGTTATTTCTTTTATGCTTAAAGTTTTATTTTGATACTATGCTGATGTACCGTTTTTATTTTGTTTATAATACGCGTCTTAAATGGTATTCGTTTATAGTTGTAACACTTCATATACAATTATATTATACATTAGCATATCGTGCATTATCGATACACGAAAACACACCTATAAGCTATTTTATACACTTATGCATTTAAATTTTAAATATAACGAATTATTGTTGAATTTTAATTTATCAAAAAAAAAAAAAAAATAAAGTAAAATTATATACCATATTAAAAACCATATCAAAATAATAAATATTATTAATATTACATAATTGGTTAATACTTTTGGACATTTATTAACTACAGTCGGTAAAACCTTGGATTTACCTATAAATTTTCGGTTTTACCGTAACATAATATATATAATCTTTTGATTTGTATTATATGAATAATTTAAGTTTGAGTTATAATATTATATACTTTTGGCATGTACTCTGAAACTTTTCAAACACTTGAGTTAATTAACACTTCTGAGTTAATAACACTTAAAGTTTTAGAAAAGTATTGTTTTTCTTAAACTTGTAAGTAGATTTTAGCTTTGAATTAATTTATGGTTTGTTATTACCGTTTTTTTCTATATTACTATTAAACCATTTTAAACTTCTTTTAAAAAACATATTTTTTTTTTTTTTTTTTAGATTTCTTTAGCTTTTAATTTAAATTAAGTAGTTGTTTATAAAATTAAATACATTGTAATGTTCAAAGTCATAACTTTCACAATAATTATTTTTCATTATTTTTAAGTGTACTAAATTATATTTTGTGTATAACTGATATGTTAGTATTACATTATCCCGGATAGGATTAACTAGGTACACTGAATAAAGCTCATTTCAAATTAACTATATTAGATTTTAATAATAATATGTTTGGACATGTATTTTATTACTACAAGCATCCCAATAGGTTGAAATTTAAAAATTTCATATACTCAAGTAATTGCTAATTTTTAATAAAGTCTTCAATATTTTTGAATTAATTGATGCTAAAATTGATTAAATAGTTCCAATTTTCTCAGTTTGCATTCTAAATTCCAATTAACATAATATATATATAATAGCAATAATTTTCTTTATTTGTATAGTTACTTGCACATCATTTCTGAGAGTTAGATATATATAGTGCGTCTCTTGATTCTAAAACTGAACATCATAATATATTTTCTATTTTTTTCTATATAGTATTTAGTATTGAGACAAAATTTAGACTGTGATGCATATGCGTAAAAATGGATACCATAAATTATTATCTATATTAAATCTATTTTTATTTCTGTTGCATATTGTAACATAAATTACATCAAATTATAACATTTTAATGTGTACTGTACATTTTATATGAAGTTAAAAGTATTTAAAATGTGTTTACTATGGAGCAAGTATAAAGTACACTTAGATACTTATTCATTGGTAAAACTAAGTGTTTGAGATAGTTTCACAAGTTATAATAAAACAATATTTATAAGCTAAAAATTATATTATTTCTTAGTTTATTTGTACAAATTAACATTATTATACCTATTTACCATTGTGAAGTTAAAAATGTAATCTTTCTTTTTTATATTCTTCGGATATATTAGACGTTATAATTATTATTCAATGTTATAAATCAATAAGCTATATCATAATTAATCATTGAAAATATTAAAATTGTACTTAAAATGAAATAAATTATTTTAAATAAATTGATTTCTCTATAAAAATGTTTTATTACATATTACTACTATAGATTTAAAATTGTATTATGTTGTTTTCGTAGTTAATACAATTATTTCTTTATTTATATATTAGTTATAAACTACTAGTATATCAACATGTTAATTTTCTTATTCTACTATTGAAGTTATGTTTTATAAAAATTCCATTTGCTTTACATGCATATACCATTGTCTAAAGTGTATCATGTCAATAGAATTTGTATTTTCAAATATTTAAATTACCATATAGATCTATACTAGAACTTGTTTTAATGCCGTTAATATCAATTAGAGTTGAATATTATCGCAGATTTTAGATAATTATTTTTTTCGCTATAATAAAAGATTCACTTTGTATATAATAATATACATAAATCAAATTATTATACATTATTGTTATTATACAAATAAGTATTTACATTGATTATGCTATTGTGTATGAATTATACTATTATAGAAGTTGTCAAAAAATAAGTATAAATAAAAAATTAATTTTTTTATGCAATTTGTATCGACAAATATTTGATAAATAATATAAAAAAATGTAAGTATCAACATATATTATTGTGTATAGAATCCAACACTTATTAACAAAATATATTATAAATATTATGGCACATTGGCAAAATAATTTTGCCCAATTATTGGGCTTTTACACTCGTATACATTATAATTTATTTGATCCGTTGATAATCAAAAATATGGCTATACAAGCTTTATACAATTACACATTAATCTTTATATTTAATATTATTAATACTAGTAATCATATTTGTTGTAAATATTTGATTATATTTAGTCCTATAGTATGATAATAGTAAACAATTTAGTTGCGTAATTTAATATCATATTGTAATATAATCTAATAATTTAACTTGGTAATTTTAAAAAAATATCATGAATATTTGATATAAACGGTTAGGTATCCAACAAATGGAAGGGCATTTCCCTTGCGTGTATTAAGCAATATCATATCAATGATTTTTTTTTAATAGATCACTATTTCATACCCATAATAAAAATGATACATATATTGTCATTGCAGATTATTTATAAATAAACTGGAGTTATTATAATAAAGTATTTTGTAAAGATTTATGATTTGAAAAATGAAGATAATTTACATGAACTATGTTCCTATTCATTATTAATAAACTTTGGTGTTATATTAATAAATCGATATATTTTACCACACATATGTAGGTACTTACACAAAATATTTTATATGATCATATATCGCATTATGTTAGTTGCCACTTATTTACAAAATATTTTTAGAAATTATAATATATAAAATATATACATATATATTTTCAAAATAAAAACAATATATATATATTTCAAAAATTTTTGTATCATAAATTAGTTAGAGAACAAAAAAATGTATTTCATTTTTAAAAACTATTTTTTTATTAAAAAAAAAAAATAAACAAATAGAAATATTTTATAATATCCTATAAGTAGCAAATATTTATATTTATTTTAAAATTAAGTTCTTTTCAAACATTACTTTTTTTTACTTGGTGAAGTTGAATTCAGTTAATTGGGTATATGACTTTAACCGTATGCTAAAAATGTATATTATATGCTTACGAATCAACAAAAATTTAATGAGTGAGAGTAGATATACTGCAGCAATAATTGTGTTATTTATAAGTTATTAAACATATTATTGAGACAAACATTTTTTTTTATGTTGAATAAGTCTAAGATTTATAATTTTTTTTGGTAAAATTTAAGTTAATCTATAATATAACAGTATGTATTAACCATTTATCATAATACCAAAGTTATATGTGCCTTGCTTTAGACACTCATTATAATATAAGAGATTCACGATTCCTATGATGATTGATCGTGAATAATCTTGAAAAGTCGTTTTTTCGCTATCTTTTTAATTTGATCAAAAGTATTTGTATTTAAAACTTAAATACAAAATTACTAAATACTTAAATACTAAATTTAAACATTTTTTTATAATTAATTAATTTAGAAAATCCTGAAGTATTAAAACCATCTCCTTTCTAAAAATAATGTTCGCATCAGAATATTTAGGTATTTTATTCCACATTCTGCAACGTATAGAATATCGGTGGAAAATATACTATAATAAATTAAAAGGGGACTATTAAATAAAATATATATCATATATATATATATTTATTTATATATCATTGTATTTGCCTGACTGGAGATTTTTTATTTTAATTGGATTGCTATTTTTCTTAAATAAGATCGTAATCATATTTTTAGACGACTAAACAAATTATATTAATAATGGTAAAAATTTAAAAATATCACAATACTGCGCATTGATTCAAAATTCGTTTTCAATTTAATTAGTTTTTCCATTAAAACAATTTGTATATTATTATTAGGCAGGAAACCAGGAAAAAAATGTAATAGTCTAATAAATAAATATAATATTGAAAAAAATATTTTAAAGTATTTTTTTAATTTGCAGAACAAACTTTTTTTAAATTATTTTAGAGTCCAATTAAATTATTTAATTATATTTTCAATAATATATTTACTTGACTGTTTTATTTTTATGATTTGATTATTGTAGTTAAGTTTTAAATCTAATTAACTAGAATAGTGTTTTAAAAAAATTGCAATTCAAGTACCTGTTTTTGAAAAACTGGTTTGAAATAAACGTTAGTTTTATATAGCACGTTGGAATGAAGAGATGGTTATAATAATATTAGATATAGTAGATATTAGATTAAAAGAATAAAACTTCTAAAGAATATATGCAAAATAAATGTTAATATAAAATGTAATTTATCCACATATCTATATGATACTATATTGAATCAACGTTTAATGTGCTTTTTAGTTTTTATCCTTACTACCAACAAAATAAAAATAAAAATAAAAATAAAAATAAAATTACAAACACAAAGTTATTAATTTTTAATAAGCAATTCTCAACGGTGTAATCTCTGTTCATAAATACCAGGTGTTTATGTGATTTGAAGAAAATAATAATGTGAAATATAATGTATTTATAAAATTTTTTTGACGTTTCATCTTGCATATATTGAACGCTACCTACTAGAATAAAATACAATAAACAAATTAATGGAAATCTCTTATTTTATCATTAATACTAGTATCTCGCCTAGTAAAAAAAAACTGATAAGTGGTTTAAAGTGAGTCTATAAACTAGAATTTTCATGTCATGTGATTAAGGCCAACATAATGTCTTTAGTACAATATTAAATAAATTCACCAAACAAATAGTCTTATTGTTTTATTTTTATTTTAACATTTAAGAGCAGTAAAAATACCTCTATTTGAGAATGTTTCATGTATTTATTTTAAGTTTTATGTATATTCTGTAAACATTTTTTTTTTCAAATTGTATTCTCGTATCATATTTTATCATGTTTGAATCATTATACTCAAATATTTCCTAAGTCGAAGCTAAATTTTCAGAAAAATTTTAAAGTTGAGTAGTGACCATATTGATTTAACAAATTACTTATAAGTATATTTGTTTTAAAATATCCTTATAATTTATGATATTAACAGTTAAAAATTATACAATTATTACATTTTAGATAAAATATACCTATAATAAATATTTAATTGTATTAATGAATTGAATAAATTGTTAATGATGGTATTTTCCTTTTGGTAGTGTGTGTGGTATCAAAATTATGTGTATTCAAATTGCAGGAAATAATATGTATGTGATATGAAATTATTGATATTTTAGACCCTCATTGTTTTCACACTCGTAGTTTGAAAGGTTTTAAATAAAAATAAATTGACTATATTCAAATTTTGGAATTTGTTTTTATAAAAAAATATGTGTTTTAAAACCAAAAATAACTTGTTTTACTCTGAATTTAAATTTAGATATGATAATATAATATTAAAATGAGTGTCAAAATCTTCATAGGCTGTATACACATGTAACTCAAAGAGGTTAAATCGTGGTACTTGAGGATTTTTCTTTTATAGAAAAAAATGGTTTCTTTTATGTAAAATATTACCTAATAAATTTTATATTATCTTCTGCAAACCATTGATGCAGTAACGGTAATCGTTATAATTTATCATTTTTTATTCACTGGGTTATTATTCAATACTTATCAGTTTTATCTTGTTAATGTAATTTTTTATTCATATTTGGAATGAAGTTTATTTTTGCTAATAGAAAATAAATCTAACAATGAATAACTGTTTTTATTTATTATAACTTATAAACATTACTTTGATGTTACTAAGAGATTTTTTTTACAACTATCTTAGTTTAAATTCACGTGTACATTATTTGTTGTTAAATTTTACTAATAATATTGTAAATACTTAAAATACTAATATAAATATAGGGATTCTATTTAGCTTCTATGATTATTATTTTTAAATTATTCTATGTCATTGAAAAATATAATCTATTAAAAAAATACAATATTTTTATATTCAGTTGAAATATTTACTTTTTTAATGAACATATTTATTTTTAATTTCATATTCCAAATCAATGTATAATTCAGAGAACTTTAATATATACGAATTTATTTTAAAACTAGTAGTTAATTAGTTATAACTTATAAGGTTTTATATTCTAAAAGAATGTATTAACATTTTGTTATGTTTCCATGTGGCATTTTACTTGTATCATCTTAACATTGATTCTTACAACTAATTTAATCCTAGTTCAAAATTTGATTCTTACGTATTTATTCAAATTGAAATTTTAAATTTAAAAATTAAAATATCCTACTATGGAATATTAAATTAAACATGTATAATATTGTCATTAAAAAAAAAAAAGAATAATAATAAAGATACAAATTAAATCATATATATTAAGTATATTTGTTCAAAAATGTTTGAAAATGATATCATTAGACCCCAAGAAAAAATATTTTTAAAATAATGAATGATACCATATTGTGTTTATTTATTATAACTAACAATATGTGTTTTAAAACAAATACACTCATATCTATTATCATTTTGCAATAATTATTATTTAAAATTTCATAAATCTTGTCGAGATTACATTCGTCATTTTAGTTAATGTTTATTACGATATAGTTAATTTTTTATAATAATAATGATCAGTATTAAAGGTATAGCATGACATAGATAATTATGTATTTCATAAAAGTAGATTCGATGTATGCATTTTGTAATTTTAGTTGGCAACTAGGTAATTATATACCAGTGTTTAGCCTAAGTTGAATTGTAATTTTTAATTATTAATCACTAGATCATTAATATTTTATGACAGTTTCTATAAATTTAAAATCTGTATGATGTAGAATAATTAGAGACTTTATTTTTTTTTCTTCTACTGGCCAAACACTAGAACAAAATGATTCATCATTTTATTTTATAGAACTTTGGTTCAATATCCAAAAGATTTAAAAACGTAATGTCTTTACAAAAATGAAAACATGTATCTGGAAATAAAAGATCTTTAAACAAAATATCCAATAATAGTGGCCAGGAGAAACGTTAAAAGACATCGTTTGCATTGAAATCTACAAGACGTGATGTCGAGTATTTCTTATAGATAATAAAATATAATCTTTCAAAATGGAAATCCGACAATCGACATTTTAAATTGGGCGTGGTTTTGTGTATTGTTATAATGAAAGTTTTAATCGAAAAACATTTGTTACTATAATGTTCGACTTAGGCAAGATAAAATATTTTATGTATATATTAAAGTCAAAGATTGAACACAATTAAGAAATTAATTAATTTTTGTACATATAAATAATCACTGATTTATTCAATTAATTAAAAGCATTTTATAGTTTATATTGAAAAATATTCTAAAACTAAATTTAGTATATGCATAACGTACTTATTATTACACGTTTGTAACTTAATCAAAATAAACATAAAATTATTTAAAATTTAAAACAAAATTCTGAATTTAGTTATATTTTAAATTCAAACACAATTTTTGTCATAAATACGAATAGGCAAATGTGTATAATGTAGTCTGATTTATATGTATCACGTCTTTAGATTATGAGCAAAATACTCAATGAAGTTTGTTTTTATTTTTATTTTTTTAAAAAAAAATAACACAATTTTATACATAGCTGGTAGTTACTGATGATAAATTCGGTACGGTTGATTGTACGGTTGATTTGTGGAGTCAAAATTATAAAATATTAATCCTTTATTTAATAATATTATTAGGAATGATGAATTAAAAAAACACCTAAAAAGATTATTATATTACATATCAATTCAAGACCTATATCTACATTTTGATTTTGTTCAGAATTTAAATTAATGTAACAATAAAATAATAGCAATAATTTCGGAACTAGCCGATGGCCCAGATTATTAAATATAATTGAAAATAAAAAAATCATTATTTTTACTTTCATAACTAATTGCAATTATTTGTATTGAAAACAGGAGTATAGGATCAATATACCGCATTCAGTAGTAGATGGATGAATGTGACACAATATTGGTTAATAAATAAATCTCTATGTTTAATAGTTATGTCTATAGTGCATATATTGTAATTTGTAACACAGGTTAAACATGGAAATCCTAATACATTAAACATGAAAGAGTAAAATAAATTATATTTATACATAGTATGTGTGTGTAGTGTTTCATGTTCAGAATAATAATTCACACCATATAATTCACATGTAACTTATTATTCGGTGAATCATATTACGATAAATAGACAATTCTCAACTGGCCCAGTGTGGTCCCTCAGGTGCCATGTCGATGCGACCTTACTATGAATTTCCCTTATTATTATAGGTAGGCACGTGAGGTATCGAAATGGTTTCTGAAGCATGTGGACTGATGATTGTAGAAAAAATATAGATATAAGTCGATATTAAATGTTTGATAACAAATTACTATAACTCAGGGTTGTATCAATTTTTAAATGATTTCTAAACATTCTGTAATACTTATACTTGTAATAATAAAAACGAACCATTAAGTAAATATTTTATTTATAAGTTAAAATATTATAAGATATCGTAAAAAAAAATTATTTGTTAATATTATTAATCCATTGTCAGAGCCGCACCCTCAATAGTTTATACGGTCAAAAAGATAATAACTTCTCCGAACCATTGAAGTGGATATAATATTCAGCTCATGTGCCCAAACTAAGATGACTACATATATATATTAAGAAAAGTGCAGCACTCTAGTCGTATGGAACTTTGGTAGTCCCTAACTGCTTATTTTAACCCGATCCTTTATTTGATAGTTATTTACTCATCGAAACCAACTGTTTTTAAAATTAGTCAAATCTAACCACTTTTTTTTTAATAGTCTGAGAATTAGGATTCAATCAGAAAGCTATGTAAAAATTATCAAGTATGTTTTTTAAAATTCAAAATTGAAAGATAGTAAATAATAAGATATTTAAAGAGTACCTAAAATAAAAGCTAATATGAATAGATATACAAATTATTATTATTTGAAAGTAAATCTAAATACTTAGGTACAAAAAATATTTTTAAATTTTGATTTAAAATAAATGCAATTAAAATTATTGTAATATAAAAACTTACAAATTCATAGATTTTCGTATTTATTTTAAATAATAAAATTTTAATTTTAAATTAATAAATTTATTTTTTAAATATATTTTCAAAGAAAATTTTGCATAAAATATTGAAAAAAATCAATATTGAAATTAAAATAATGATTTTAATAATAATTTTCTAAATAAATAATTTTAAAAAATAATCAAAATTTCCTATTCAAAGTTCTATATAGTTGCATCAATATTTATGCATTTATATAGAAATTAATTAATTATTAATATATTTTAATACAACATAGGAAAATTATTCGAAAGACCATAAACCTAAATCATTTTATTTACTAATTTCTTTTTCAGTTGATCAGTTATATTGTTTGCAAGCTTAAACAAAAATTAGGTACTATAGAAACGAAAAAAAAATAAAATCATATAACTTAACATATTAAACACAATACCATAATATTTTACATAAATTTAATTATTTAGTTTTTATTATTTGCTTGTACAATTTTTTGTAAAAAACTTAATCGCTTAAATTTCTTTAATGTACCTTTTACTATCGATTTGTTACATTGAATTTTGTATAAATGATAATACATTTTTAATTCAGCATTTTTTTTATGTTTGAATATTCAATTATTATGATTTATTTACGGTAAATAAATGAATATGACACGTATATAATTTTAAAACTGAATGGTGATTACTGATTAGTATCAATTCAAAAAAAAATTAAAATTATTTTCATATTTTTTATTTTAACCTTTGGAATAATAGAAAATTAAATACAATTATTTATTTACATTAAATATATCAATACTATTATTATACGGATAATTAACATTGACTTACTACCTAAATTAATAAGAAAACCATGTTAGCTATTAAAAAACTAAAAAGTACCTTGCATATGTTTTCTTTATTAAATTATTATATATATTATGATTAAGCGGGGAGTCGAAACGACTTTTTCTGTTTTCGACTAACACACGTGAAACGTAGAAATGTACTTATATGTTTTGTTTATCGAATGTACATTGATTGATGTAAGAAGTGATTCTATAACTAAACACTTGAATTTTTAGTTAAGTGTATTTGAGATAGACTTTTCACATTTTTGATTATAAATTCTTTAAAAATTAAAATTTAACAATTTTTTAATTTTAGTTTTTTAAATTCAATTTGTTTAGGATCAACAATAAAAAATATGGAAAATTTAAATATGTTTTTACAATTATTACCACTTTATTATATCAATCCGGTATATTTGGCAAATAAATAATACATTATTGTATTCCTCGTGGGTTAGACAAAGACAGATGGCTAGTATCAAATTCCTTTAAAATTATTTGCATAAATGATGTTTAGACTTTTATAATAGATAAATACAGGATGATTATTTTATCATTAAACAATTGCTAATTCAAAAAGTGTTGACTTTTTTCAATTATTCTTCCAAAATAATTAGTTTCATGTTTTTTTTAAACTATTAGCATTATTAGTTTTTTCCATTTTTATATTTAATAGTGAAATAACTATCAAATTTTGATTTTTAAATGACAATCTATACTTAAAATGTCATAAGATAAAAGGGCTATTTTTTTTACACATCTTAACGTTCAAATCGTTATTCTTCATTTAACCGTTAACAAGTTATTATAACAGCTCAAAGTTCGGTAGTTTGAGAATTTTAGGTGTTCGTCCTACTGGTTATTATGGCTGTGAGGTGTTGGTAAATACAAGTACAAAGTTCATCACTGCGTCGATAGTCAATATCGAGTTTATTACATATTATATAAAATAAGAAGTATTATAAAAACCAAAAACCATCCAATTTTGAAAAACTATATTTTGTTAAAAAAATTAATGAAAAATAATAATTTGAACGTTAAAATTCATAAAAAAATACCCCTATTAATTTAGTATATTTTAAATATAGATTGATATTTGAAAATCAAAAGTTGATAGTAGTTTCAAGATTAAATAAAAGGGTAAAAAAATAAAAATGTCATACAGTTTAAAAAAAAAACATGTAATAAAATATTTTGAAAAAAAAAATGAAAAAAAGTCAATACTTGACGAAATAATAAATGTTTAATGATAAAAGAATCACCATATATAAATAAACAAGAGAAACTTACTACGTTTTATCATAAAGGTAGTTATTTGATTCTTATCCAAAAATGATTAAATTAAGTAAATTAAACTACTTTAGTATCTGAATAGCACAATGAATAAATTAGTTTTATAAAGATAAGTTTTTTTTCCATCTTTCATAATATATGAAAATTTATAGAAAAAAAAATGCTCCAATCTTAAAAATTAAATGTGGTTTCTAGTAGAAAATAAGATAATAAGTAGTTTATTCTCAAACTTGGATGGTCTAAAGTAGAAAATGTAGTTAATTTTTTTGAATAAAAACGAACAATAATGAACAACCGGAATATCTACTAAATATACGTTTTTGACAAATTAGTTCTTTTTTATATACTAATAACTGTAAAGACAAGACATTTTTATATTTATATTAGCATTTTATTAGCGTTATTTTTAAAATACGTATTATAATACCTACAACATCAAAATGTCATACAAATTAATAACAATTTTTTTAGATACTCGAATAGAAAATATAGTTAACATAATTTCCCATTAATTGTGTATGTTTGTTTGAAGTTTAAATTTCAACAAAATAGTTTTATTTTGAAATTTAATAAACCATTAATGTAATATAAATATTCCGAATGCAATTTAAAATGTTTTATTGAGGATTAATTGAATCAAGAATTAGGTATATAATAATATGTATAGCAATTTTTATTCAGCTTAAATCTGTTTAACTTATTACATGTTTGCTGGTAATATCTTTAAAAATATTATTTCCTAGTACTTAGTAACATAGAAAATATTTAATTTGTTTATCATATTGACTTGATTAGTTAAAAAAATATTATAATGTATTGAATTAGATTTATATACGAATTTTACAATAAAATTATGAAGAATATTAGAAGAACTATATACTATTTATACAATTAATTTTGTATCGTACATTTTATCAAAAATAGTAGATACATAATATATTCATTATTTAGGCTTCAAGCATTTACTTGTTAGTAATTTAAAAAACCGAATCTATAAAACAGATATTGGCTTATTTTATTTTTAGTATTTAGAAATATCGTATGTTTTTTGTTGATTAGTTGTATTTGTATAAGTGGATCACTTTTTTTTTCTTAAAAATATTCCATTCAAATTTTGACTAATATATTTGCAGTATATTTCGTTACTAATTGTTTCATTGGCCAAAATATTTTTCTATAAATATTTTAATTCTAGACTAGAATAATGTAAACCGTTTTTATCCATTAGATTTTCTACAAATTGGACCTGATTTGGAATTGTATATATCATGGCTAAACCTTAGCTAAAAGGGCGCGACTAATGTACTAACTCAAGATGAGGACTTGTATGTATTTTTAAAAGATTGAAATTAACTTATTTTGTTAATAAATATAGTTAGTTTTAATGTAAATAACTATTAAACTATAAATTAGTATTCTTATTCAAATATAAATATTAAATATTTTATGGAATGTATTAAAGCTCTTTAAGCTCTTTGCTGCTCATTTATGCATTTTCACTTAAAATATGGCGTGGTGGTAATATGGAGTCTTAGTACAATTAGTGGCCACCACGAAATCGAGCCTATGTAGCGAAAATCCTTAAAATATGCAACTTATATCCTACCGATTGATTGTCCGCCACATGACTATTCCCCGGTGCTTCAAGAGCTCAACGTGTTTACTGTTTACGTTAGTGGATAAGTGGGATTAAGCACATTTAATTTATATGCGTAAATTAATTGATAAAAGTCTTGGTATACTCTTGAATTGCTATGGACTGTCAACTTTTGTACCACTGCACATTGTCTTTAATTCCCGCACAATATATCTTTTATCTATTCCTTTTTATTCCATAATATAATTTTAAATATTTTTTTTTTATAATTTCCTAGTACCACGATGTAATTAAATCTCCTAATTTAATTTTTATTTTAATTGAGCAAGTCCCTTATGGTATATAACAAATAAATAAATAAATAACTATTAAGCATACTTTATAACTATTAATTATAATAATAATATATTTAGTATCTAATTTGAATAATAACATTAGTTTTCTAATTCGTAAATTGAGCGTCTTTTTAAGATATTTACAGCATAACAATATAAATTAACAGTATAATGTATATATATATATGTATATATATTATCGTATTATTTTTAATATTATTATATTGTTATTATTATTAATTACGTAACTTATTATTATTATGAAACTGCAATATTATTTTTTTTTTTATCTGGTTGTATTCTCGTTCTCGTTATAAATGTATACATTATAATTATTATTTTGGTACTCCATTTCATTTCTTACTATAATGTACCTTTTTTATGATTCGCTTAAAATCAAACTCCGTAGATGTTCTTTGAATAAACATTCAAAATTCACTTACATTTTTTAGTTTGTTTATAACACCGTATTCCTTTTTTAATAATTCTTAATGACTAATGTAAAATTATTTATTAAATTATATTAGATACGGCCTTCCTTTTATGTAGATGTTCAATTAAATTACTTTTAACCTACTATTTTTCAAATCGTTTTAAAATTATGAAATATTTCCTTTTTCATCACATCTAACACGTATGTTCATATAAAATTTTATTTTTGATCATTAATGTATAGGAACATATCGTTAATCTCTTTTAGAAAGTTGTTACTATCAAAACTTAGTCTATAATATTCTAAAGATGTACTTACATTATTTTATATGTGTAGTGTGTGTTATCTTGTTTTAATTTAAGTACATAGAGAACAATAGGTACTACTTACAGTAGCTTTGCACCGAGCGTATTTAGTCGTGTTTTGTTCCTTTGTTTGTTTAAATGTAATAGTAGTGTGAAACCAAACTGTGTTATTTACTCACACAAGCAAGTATAATTTTGAAAACTTGAATTCTCTTTTTCAGCTGAGCAGATTTAATGTATTAAAACTGTTTACTTCCTTTTTAGCGTTCAACTATACTGAATTTGTTTATTGTATTACTATTTCTTTCTGAGCTAAAATATTTTAAAGTTAATAACTATATATTATTTATATGACACAGAATTACCTCTCGATCATTTACGATTAATTTTGACTTTTTATATAAAAATCCTTTGAATGTTTCAATAATAATATTATTTCACTTAATATTATAAATTTCTGAAGTTGTAAGTATGAAAAATTATAAAAAAATTTCCACCATTATACAAAAGAATAAATATATCTAAATAATTAAATGTATAGACATTTTAAAATAGTATAATGTGGGTTAAATAGAATGGAGCCAATTATTTCATTATCATTCAATACTATTATTAAAACTAATACTAGATAATATATTAGTTTATATTATACATACTATAATAATATGTTATATTAGAGAAAAATATTGTTGTTTTTCATTCAACAGAGTAAAGACAAAGCTATATACGTTTATGCGCCAATTACTTAAGTAGAGGCTAAAATTAAAGTTAAACTGAAGTTCGAATAGCTATGTTGGTGCAGTAGAACAAGAGTTTTCCTTTGATAAAATTATTTGATAAGATGAATGTTTAAAATAGGTTGCTTTATACAAGAATCAAAATGCGTTTTGGTATAAACTGTAAGAATAATCTTAGTGTAAATAATTTACAACGTTTAGTATCTGTCTATATAAAGTAATTTGATTCGCTATTGAAATAATATTTAATATTATATTCATATTAATTATATAATTTATAGCAGACTTTCTTACATTTATATTTACAAATATGAATTTTTATTTTTGTTGTTATTGCGCTATTTACAATTAAATTAACTATATACTATATATTTTTATTTATAAAATATTATCTATTTTATAATGTTGATACGTATTTATTTAAAGTTAAAACTGTTTTACTATCTATACCAATATTAAACAGATTAAACGGATTGGCTTAGGGCGTTTAGGCTAATCGTTAATTTTGATATGGGTCGTAATAAATACATAGGGAAAATATTTGAGAAATATTTGGATTTATTTGATTATTACAGTACTTTTTATAAAATTGCATAACATAGCATATTTTTGGTACATTATTTTTTAACTATGTTAGCTTAATACTATTTTGTAATTATTTTAAATTTATTTCTTCGATTTTTAGTTTTACATATTATACTTTTTTATTATATTGTGTAAATTTATAATATTATAAAGTTTTTTTGGGAAGACTTGTTAAATATTTTATTAATTAATTTCTTATTTAGTTACATTATTTAAAGTTTAAATATATATATACTTATATGTTTACAAAAACGTTAAATTTCACATTTTAAATGTAGGATACTAGAACTTAATCAAAGGCAATATTACAGTTACATAACTATTGTACAAGAAGGGGATCAGTAAAAATAAACCTAACATGTTATGTACCATAAATAAACATTTTAAGATATTTGTAAAAAAAAATCATTAACTAGTGTATAAGAAAATAATTTTAGTGAAACTAAATATCCTCAAATACAAAGCCCTAACTATAATTCTGTATATACAGTTATATAAATTATCTATAGACTGTAATAAAATGTATTCATGGTACGTTTTTTGGACGATATTTTAAATGATTTACCACTTTTGAATTTAGTTATATTATTTACATAGTTAAACAAAGATAATTTTAGAAACGATGCCAAATCGTCACATTTTTTAATTTAAAATAATGATACTATAACATTTTATACGATACTTTTTTATATCCCAATAGAAATCACTTTTTTAGTCTTTTACTCCATATCTTCTTGAATACGCGTCATTTCACCAATATATACTAGTCGTGATCATCCAAAAGCATTCACATGTTTGTACTCTTATGTCAATGTTATTGCGAGGGTAAAATATCTCCAGGTTTTTAATTTTGGTCATTTTATGCCTTTACATATTTCTCCACCAGTGATCCGAGCGTTAAGTCTAAATACTTCACGGTATTTAAGCAACATTAAAATATAGTTTATACGTGGAAATTTTCCAGTAATATAAATATATTAGTTAGAAACCGTATTATGTGATGTTAAAAGATGAAGTAATATTTTATTAACTAGATAGTATCTAAACAATAATTCAAATGTTAGTAATAAATATAAATAGGATAAATCAGTCATCCGTAATTATTTTTTACTACTATATACTTGTTTTTAATATTGTTAGTTGAATTAATTTGTACTCTATATTTATAAAAAAAAAATCTTCTCCTATTTTTTTTATAATAATATGTAATTCAATTGACAAAAACTCTTCATCCCAAACATAAGATTAAGCTTAATTTAGTAAAAATATTCTCTATTTAAGTATATTTTTATTATGTATTGCATATTTTTGTAAAGAAAAATTATTAATACAAAGAAACATATTGATTGATTTTACTATATTAAAAATGAAAAAAAAAAATATATAATTTGTTGTACCTAACTTAAAAATGTCTCAATGGTTTATATTCTTTGCTTACTACCTACCACTTTTCCTACCATATTTGTTGAATAAGCAAAATATAATTTACTAATGATCCCCAATAAAGAATATTTTTTTGCTCTATTGTTATTTTTTTGGAAAAAATATATGATTTTAATTCACGATTAAAATGTATAATTATTATCGAAGATAGATATAATATATTATAAGTTACGTGTTTCTCCAAATAACAAATATCATTAAAAATAAATTTTAATATTAAACATTTTTATTTAATTTTTCAATTTATGTTTGTAATCTTATTTTATAAATTAAATATTGTATTTTATTATTACATTACATTTTTTCATTTAGGTTTGATTTTTAAAATATTGATTTTAATTTTAACTTATTATTTGTATTTTAAATTAGTGATTTTTAAATGTAATGTATATAATAATATAACATAGTTAAATTTATTTTCATTTCAAGAAATAAGAATTTTATTTATTATAAAATACACCATTTCCCTTATATATTTTCATAAATGTTTATACTCAAAATATTATGTATTTATTTTTAATATGTTAATATCTATTTATAATACCAATAATCTATATCATATAACTAATATTTTGTTTAACTTATTTTTCAGATTGCTTGTATTCAGATTAAGCTAGTGTTTAATTAAAATATAAACTGAGAATTGTTGAAGAAACCTGAAAAAAGTAAGTACCTATTTATTTATTAATTTAGCTAAGTACATGAAATGCTTTATAGAAGTTTTAGTGAATTAACTCTTTCAAACATTTATTATACAATACAACAATATACTTTATATACCTACATTGATATTTTATTTTATTTTATTATTGAATTTTATATTATATTATTTTATATATATTTGTACCTAGTATATATACATCAATAATATTAATTATTTCCAAATCGTATAACTATATTTGTTTATTTATTCATTGTAAATTAAAAATACCATTTATATTGAGATATGTTAGTGAAAATTGTATGTAGAAATAAAATCATATACGAATGCTTGCCTTGAAAATTATAAATAAAAGAAAAACCACTTTTTGTAATTTATACTGCATTTCGAATTTTAAGGGAAAACTTTTAATACAATTATTTTACTCTAACACATTGCGTTTGGCTTAAAACCAAAAATCTTTGCGGTCAATGACTATAATATGTCTGAACTATTCGATTTGTTTAGAATCTGCAGAAATGTTGTGGTTAAAACATTTTTGTTCGTTAATATTTGTATTGTAAAGACCTAAAAAGCGTACATCCTACAGTGGTCACTTTTTGTGCTAGTGCAATGCTTTTTGTTTTTCGGCTTTTATCTTTTTATAAACCATTATACACATTATGCACATTATTTTATGTACTTTATATCTTTGACTGGATAAGTATATGTTTATCACGTATATATATGCATTGTATATATATATATATATATATATATATTAATTTACTGTAACCAAACAACATTCTAAGTACAATATTTTGAAATGTGTTCTGAGTCAAAAATGTTTCTCTTTTTAAGAGCATCCACTTTGTGTACGTGGTACATATTATTATCATACAACTATAATAGTCGACGTACACGTGATCTTCTACTGTACATTCATCTTGTGAAGGTCGCCGGCTGATTTATCTTCTAAAGTCTGTGCAACTTCTCGTTCTCGGCGACTAAAGGTCTACGGTTTTTAGGATAAAATAAATGTTATTATAGTTCCAACTGAGTTTAAAAATTGTCATTCAATTTAAAACTGTTTTTACTTTTGGCGTATCTCGTCTAATTGTATTTTGTAATGAATTTATATTAAAGATATTTCTATTAAAAAATTATGTTTTACTGTAGAAAATAATAACTTACACTTTCTACCTAAGTAGAAAGTGTATAATGATTTATCTCCAATTTTTGAAGCATACAGTTACAGTAATATCAATTTTAACGCGATAACTTAATTTATATCAGACGTAGGTAAGTATGTAAAATAATATGTAACATTATGCATTTATTAGCAAAACGTTTATCGTTAAAAATGTCAAAAAATGTGCCATTCGTTTGCAATTAATATTTTTACTATACAAGGAGTCAATTTTAATATCGAATATTATCTCAGATTTAGGTACGTATATAAAGTTTACTAGTATAAGAACAATGCACGCGAGGCTCCATTCAGTCCGTTCGCTCGGTTGGTGCAGTATAAAACGTGTCAGAAATGCTACCCTGAAGTTACGGCCGTCGCCTACTTTTACATACTCGTGTTTTTATCGTTGAAGTACGTTCCTAATCGTTCGCGTTTCGTTTTATTCTACACACTATTTACGCCTGTCAGTGATTTCTATATTGTGTCGTTAACCGCACGTCGTATTGTGTTTTCGTCGTGTGTTGCGACGGTTTTGTGTTTGGATGTACGCCGTATTCTATGGATATTAGGGTTGTTAATCATCTATAGTGAGTGGCGATATCGTATATTATTGAATTTGTCACACATGGTGTTTCTTTGCTTATTGTACGCTGTACGTACGACGTATCGATCAAGCTGTCGTAGTTACTGCAGTATGGTTAAACGTATTCTTGTCCATATTATGTGATAACTAGAGCAACGATATCTGCTAACGGTTGCCATTATCGAATGGTATACTGTTAGAAATATCTTCAATAGTACAATATAATCCACATAGTATAATAGCTAGGTAGTAGATAAGAAAAAAACTCACGTTTCGCAGTGTTTTTGTCAAAGATTAATACACTTTTTTTACGTAGTGCTCGTTTTGTTTTATTTACTGTCCCCGTTTGTCCTTAACCATACCTACTGTATGGTCCTATACTATCAAAATACAGTATAATTTTGTTAATTTCTTCGATTATGTTGCTGTCAAGTGAGTACCTACACGGTGTGAGTTTATCACATTACATTTTACCATCTGGTTTCTGTCTTAATGGCTATTCACTAAATTCAAAACTTTTTCTAATACTCGTACTACGATTATAATCAGAGTCCACTTCTATCTCCCGTTTATTTATCTTTTAACTGAGTGACTTTTTTCTCCAGTCAAACAATTAACGGGACAGCCTTAGTTTTTAACAATCTATAAAAGAGTAGTACTCACGTGTGTTGTCTATGCCTTATATACAACATAGCAAATTTGCATTCAATAGAACCCGATATAAGTTGTTAGCTTTAATATTAGAAGGAATTTAGGGACCTATTACCAAAGTAAATGTTTAGAACATTATTATTAGAGATGTAAAGTCAATTTTTTTCATTATTTTAGATTTTAAGCAAGATATTAGTATTTTCAGTTTGTAATATTTTACATAATCACAATTTATTTAAAAATTAAAATATTAAATAAAATCCAACGCTATATTACTGATAACATACTAACTTTTATTATATATACACATATAAAATTAACAATATATAATGAAATTTATTGAACAAAAATGTGCTGTTGTATGTACCTATGTAAGACGGAGACACATGAGGGTGTTATGTATTTTTGAACATTTTTAAGACACCTAAATTTTCGCTCTGGATCATCCTATCTCTTATAAGTTATAACCTTTATTTTTAACGAAAAAATATGTTATTTTTGAGCCATCAAGGAACTTGTTGACAATGTGAAGAATGGTTTACATGTACGATTACACTAGGGTCGTTTTCATGGTTTATATCATTCCGAACAATATGGCATGTGATTCCGTCGAATGCCATATAGGGTCATGATAATAAATCAGTTTAGGGTCATAAATATTATTATTCTATCGATCATACAATATAATATAAAGACGTCTTACTAAAGACCACAAGTTGCGTGAAGCATAATCTGTGTACTTATTAGGCCACTAGTGATGGTAAATTATTATTTCACACCATCTAATGGTTAAACATACTGCCATAGGATCATAATTTGGACATCATGATACGTATGTATGTGTAGTTTATGTTTTTGCACCTAAGTCAGTTTAATTATCACTGAACAAACGTTTGACAAAAATACTAAAATTGTTGACTGAAATCATAAATTTCCTATTTGGTTTCATAAGACTAACAAAATGTACTGAATATTTTTCTCTCACAAAAACGACCATGCATAAATTATCAGCGTGCATTGTGATTGTAATAACCAATTCATGACAACTTGGTCGAAAAAATTTCAGCTTATTAAACTATGCTTACGCTATACGCACTTATGTATATTAATATAACTGAGGTAATTTTACGTTATACATCTAATTACAACTAAATTACTGAATTACTGATTATTATTTGGGATTCTAAAAAGACCATTGGAGGTCATGGACTTTAACTTTTTTATTGGAATGTTTATCGTTTTTAAGCCTGGTTGCTAAAATAAAAAAAAGTAGTGAATATTTTCGTCGTTAAAATGTGTGTTATTATTGATTAAAATAAATTGCTTTTTCTTTGTAGGTACATCTAGTATAATAAACATACATATGAGTTGGCGTTTTTAAAGTATTAAGTTCGATTAGTAATAAATAATTATTTACTCATATCAATCCATATGTAACTGTGTCCGTGCTTGTGTTACGTTTCGTCCATCAATATACATTTTCTATACGCTCACACGTTTTATCCGACAAATCCACGGAGGAATAAGAACAGCCGCGTAATCACTTGAATGCAATATATCAATGGATGTTTTCCATGCCATGTGCAAATAATACGAACCATATACGGTAGGAACACAAACATTTATAAATTCAAAGTATTAAATATCGTAGTATGAATGAAAATTATTAAACCAATAACGGAAAAAATACATAAGAAAAGATTGCAAATTTTAAGTTCGTTTTATCTAGTGTCTTTTGTACCATCGTATAATTTGTGAACAAATGTTATCCAATGTAAACAACAATATTAAGTAAAAATGTTTCTATACATATCTAGTTCAATATAATGGAAATTGACAGTTTCAAGTTAACAATCTCTGTTTCAATGCTGTATGTTATGTAAATGTATACACTAATGGCATTTCGAATTTTTGTAAACTTCCCAATATCGATTTTTTTTAATGTGACTTATCTTTGGATATATCTAGACATTTAAGACAATAAAAGTTTGTAAATCGAAAGTGAAATCTAACAGATATTTAATATTATTTCATTTAATAATACCTATAGTTATATCTTCTATTACTTATTATATTTATCTCAACAAAGTTTAATAGGAATGGTAACCATTGAATTTAATTATTAATAAAAACAATATGAATATCTATATATTATAAACTGTATTATTCAACAAAGTAATTTTAGTTTATGAATAATGAACACATAATAAAGAATATTTATATATAGGTAAGTACTTGCATATTAATTGTTACAATGATATTTTTAATGTATTTTAAACGAATCTATAAAAGATAATTTAAATTTACCCAGTGATTTAAGAAATTATAAGTGTAAAATAAAAATGAATAATATAATTTTTCATTATGTTTAATGAGTTCTTTAATGAAGAAGATAAAAAATTTAATATTTTTTAAAATTAAATTCAAGTCCACGCTTTTCATATAATATAGTTCGTTATATTTATTCGTTTTATAATCGCAGTTTATTTTATAGAAACTAGTTAGATATGTATATCATTAACAAAAATGGTTAACTATTAACAATTATTTACATTATTTATTTATTATTATATAATATATTAATATGTACAGTTAACAGAATTCTGTTTGTTTTAGGATAATTATGATTTTTATTAGATCCAATTTTAAATTCTTGAATTACTTTGGTAAATTATTGATTTAATTTATCTTTCTTCAAATATATTTTATTGTTAACACATTTTTTACATTTTTTTTAACTAATACATAATAACACACACGCATATATTATTATTATTTTGTTAGAAAAACTGATCCGTTTAAAATAAACATAAACACGTTAACTAATTTATTAAATTTTAATTGTTCTACATCAATGAAGAAATATTTGATTCTATGCTTAGTAACTGTACATAATAATTTAGTATAAAAATAATATTAATAGTAAATTTTAGGTTAATATCGTTTTTATTTTTTATTTAAACAATTATTAGTTTTTCGGATATCGAAAAAAGTTTAACATTTTCTGTTTATAAATGGGTAAAATACAATGATAATTATGTGATATTTGCTAACTTAAAAATAAATACATCCATATTATATTAAATAAACTTCTAAAAATGTTAAATAATACTCCAATTTCATAAGATTAATTTAAAATTCTTAAACATATTTATGATTTATGAATTCGATAAATAATAGCAAACTTACGAAGACGTGCGTAATATGTCACTTTTATAGTTGTACAATGTTCAGTAATACATTATTATATATACTATAGTATATACAATATATATATATATATATGTGTGTGTGTGTGCTGACTTATTTACTTTGAGTTTCCTTTATAATACACTAAAAACATAATTTTATATTAAATCGTTAGTCTTTACATTCTAATTAATATAGAGCTTATTTTATCCATTTTGAAGAACATCCTATATACCTACGATAAAGTTTAATCCAATAATGATATTATTTAGTTATATAAGTTTGCTAAACGTAGTAGCAGAGCTATACAAATTGGCATGCGATTCATATGTAAACTGTTTTATTGAATAATATCGATTCTTAAAAAAATATTTTGTGTTTGTTTTTATATTTTATTGTATTTTCTAATATTGTTCATATTTACTGTTATTTAGTATTAAACAGGATACTACATTTCAAATAAACTTCAATACTTGAGTTACGCTGTATTATAAGTTCATGCTGTTACTTTTATAAATATTATAATTTTATTATATATATATATAATATATTCATTATTTATCATTAACTTCTAAAATTATTAGAATTATTAAATGTATTTATTATTTATTATAGATATTCTTAATAATAATTAAAGTTAATGGAATAGGTACTATGATTTAAATGTCAAATAGTACTAATCGTTCATGCATTGAAATTATTTTTGATGATTATTTAATTATGAATATCATCTAGGATTTGTTTTAAAGAGTAATTATAATTGAAACTCGTAATTTTAAAAGTATATATTATGAAAAATTATGTTAAGTTTTAAACAAATGATTTATTTTTAATGTATAGATATATAAGTCGTAACTTCAATATTTAGTATTGATGTTCGTCTTTAACTTGTTAGTTGTTACGATGTATTTATTTCGATGCAAATGAAGTTTCAACTTTTATTACTATTCGGAGCACCAAAAACTTTATGAGTAGAATAATACACACACACAGACATACACAGACACACACACACAGACACACACACACACAGACACACACACACAGACACACACAAACACACACACACAGACACACACACACAGACACACACACACAGACACACACAAACACACACACACAGACACACACAGACACACAGACACACACACACACACACACACACACACACACACATATATATATAGCCTTATTCTAAATATACTTGCGGATTTATTGTAAACCAGTGGAAGAAAGTAAGTTCAATTGTCATAGACTACCAACGATTTCCCGGGGGTATTTAGGTGTACATTTTTATTTTGTACTTGACAAGTTGGATAAGGTCGATACAGTCTTTTTTTCTAAACCACCGATTTCCTTTATATTGTGACTTGTTGATTTATTCTGGTCCGTTATTTATGCACATACCATCGTTTTTCTTAAAAATTTACTTACATTCGTTAAAATATATCCCTCAAAACTAAAATTATTTTGAAAATAATAAATTTAACTGTACATTTATTCAATTGTTTATATACATGACAAAATGTACATTTTAAATAATATTGATGCATATTTAGATTGTATCTCACTTGAAAAAATAATAAAATAAACTCGGCTCTTATTCTACGAAAGTATTTTTTTATTGTTAAAAACAATGACGTAGAAATGACTCAACAGTTTATACTTTTTTCACTTATTCACACCACTAAGAAATAATTGTTATATATGTGTGTGTGTGTGTGTGTGTGTGTGTGTGTGTGTGTGTGTGTGTGCGTGCGTGTTTGTGTGTGTGTGTGTGTGTGTGTGTGTGTGTGTGTGTGTGTGTGTGTGTGTGTGTGTGTGTGTGTGTGTGTTTGTGTGTGTGTGTGTAGTGTGTGTGTGTGTGTGGATGTTTTGGTTTAATCTCATTGAGTTCTATATAATTTACTTCTTAAGTTAAGGTATCATATTTAAATTTAAAAATATTGAGTACAATAAATTGTTAATTTTGACAGTGAAACAATACTCTAAAAGAAATAGAAATATTGAATGAATATTTTTATACGTGTTGATTACTTATATCCTATTGTCAATAAAATACCTACATATAATATAAATATGTTAAATTATATAGTATATAATGTAATGTATACGTGTCAATTGTATTTAAAATTTAAATTTAAAGCCAATTAGGTACTTGTTACCATCAAAATCTACAATAACTACGTCTGTATCAACGATTTTTAATTTATTAAAGACTCTTTTGAATCTATAATTTGAATTAATAGTGCATATTTTTAAGTTAATTTTTTTTGGCATTTTAATGGACCGAATTTATTCAGTAGTATTCCTTATAACTTATTAGTGTTATTTTGACTATGTTTAATGTTCATGGTGATATTTGCATTCATTGGAGATATCTAAAGTATCGATTGAACGATGTTTACGCATGTATGTATCCGTCACTAAATATTGTTTAAATTACAGTACTTTTAATGCAACATTACATTGGTAAGTTACCGTTCTAATTAAGTTGCAAACCATGTAGTAATAAAAATGATATCTTCATTATGCAGTAATATAGCTTATAATGTTAAATATAATATAACATATTATAACGTAAAATCGATAATATTCGACAATCGTAAATCATTATACTACAAATATTAATTTGAATAGGTAGTTTTAATCACTTTAATAACCACTCATTTTAAGACGTTTTGTTTTTATAAAAATTAAAATGTTGTTTCGTTCATCATTGATAAAATAATATTACATATTAATTAGGTAAGTTTTTTTTTTGATATTATTGTAATATATCAACTTTTTAATTACAATACAATTCAATCTTAATTTTCATATTATAGATATCTAAATAACATAGTAAAAAAAATTTTCAAGTATTTACTTTATTTCTGATATCTCTAATATAGAGTAAATGTGATTTAATTAAAATCGGACGTGCTTACTCTTTATTATTACTTTAATAAATATTTAAATGTTTTCTTTTGCATCACAGTAAAACTGCTTAAATTGACTTTTTAAATACTACGTATTCCGTCAAAAATTAACTTACCTACTGTCCAATGATGGTGATTTTCGAAAAAAAAGCAAACACACACCACCATTGTTGATAACTATTATATAACATTCTTCACTTCTCTATATCTTAACTGTTACATATTTATTCTTATAATATATAAGTGTATACTTTATTATATTATATTCTTTCACGTATAATATAAATGTTATGTATTATTATTACATCCTATTATGTATTATCGTATATTTTATTCAGTAGTCAATCATAATTCAATTACATATTCAATTCATCGAATCTCCATTTAATTCATCAATAATACAATATTATAAGTATTTACATAATTTATAGAATAAAAAAAATAAAAATAAAGAGCCTAAACTACTTCAATCGATTAACGTATAATAACAGAATTTTTGTTTTCACATTGATTTTATTGTTAATGACATAATATGTTCATTGATCAAGCTATACATTTTTAGTTTCGATTATTTGATATTGTTTATGCAAAGTTATAATAAACATAGATGGATAATTTATTTTTACTTATATAAGTGAAAACGAAAAGTAAATAGATTTTGTTTTTACAAAAATAATAAAATAATACTTGTACCTATTACTGATATTAAAATACATTTTTAATGATAACTTTGTTAGTTTATTATATAAACATTGAAGATGACAAAATAACAGAATTTGTTTAAAATTATTCTAAAGTATTTATATTAAAATAATATTATAGTTATAATTAGTTTATTTATATAGATGCATTATTAAATAATAAATAGATACTATAATATTTTAATATTTGTATGTTATTACTTATTGATTTGATATCTAAACTATTTTTTTGTCCTACTTAATATGTGTTTTTGACTTTAAATAACAAAACATGTGTTCGTTAATAATTGACCTTATTTTAAATTCTTAGCAATATAAGTTAGTTATCAATGAACTTTATTGAATTTAACAAATGTTTAGCAAACATTATTGATCGGATCATTTATTTTAGTCTCAAGAGAAAGAGTGATTATTTACATTATTAAGAATCGTACTATATTACAATTAAGTTAATGTTGTTCATAGTTTCTTATTTTTCAATAAAATATATATTATTTATTTCAATTATTTAAATAAATCCAATATGTACAAACTAACATTTTATATTGTATTTTAAGTATTGTTAATTATTCATAAATAATCACTGAAAGAAAAATATCGCTCTTAGAACGTTTACATATTTTTTTAAGTTAGAATAGATACATCTAGATACAATTATAGTTAGGTCAGGACATGACATGTGTGTTGCTAAAATTTTAAGGGACTCACCCATTCGAGAACTAGCAACTTGTTATATATATATTTAAGTCTATTATTGTTCTATAACCGTATTTGCATAAATTCCAATTGATAAATAAACATAATACGCTTGCTTTTCCATTCTCACAAAAGCACTATTAATAACGTAGTTCAATTCCTAAAATA
Source organism: Rhopalosiphum nymphaeae (assembly GCA_036289425.1). Lineage (NCBI taxonomy): Eukaryota > Metazoa > Arthropoda > Insecta > Hemiptera > Aphididae > Rhopalosiphum > Rhopalosiphum nymphaeae. Next base: position 373,423 of record JAZAQC010000036.1, on the reverse strand, counting down.
AATTGTATGAGAATTTATAAGTTTTCCATATTTTATGATCGCATATTTCGAAAAAGTTGAAAGGATTCAACTCATCTAAATGTTTCACAAATATAGTTTACTAGCAATATATATGAATAGGTGTATGTAGATGCCTTATTCATGCTGTTTATAGACATTCTTTAGTTCAAACGAATAAATAACAACAACTTTGGAGAAAAAAAAAAGTAAATTTATAAGCGTTATTTGTACATATTATACCTATAGATGACATATGTATATGTGGTTGTGTATTAGGTCAACATATCATAAATACTTCTATATCGAATCGTCCAAGTACGATGTCTCCGATCAACCGGGATCGTTATGATTTCGACCAAGTTTGAAATAAAGCTTTTGAAAAAATCTATTTAAACTACCGTCACTCGAGTGGAAACCACTTTTGGCGCACACTGGTCGATTCATCCCTTTGAATGGCCATTGTAATACGGGGGACGTGAAACACGGCAACCGGATAGAACCGACCGTAGAAAAATATGATTTACGGTTTCTAGTTTTTTTTCCATTCCCTTCCGTATTCAGTGACACGTTTTTACAAACGATATTTTCTGTCCCCGAACTGCCGTATTTCCATCGTCAAAGGTTCACACCATGTGGTTTCTAGGTGATTTCAATTTGTCTGTCAGGCGTGATATCGGGTTGAAAAGACACCTACAGTTTGGACAACTATAACGCGTGTCGTTGTGGTAAGTCAAAGGCTTAACACAGCCAAAACTATAGAAATTCCATTATCTGCTCTAGACATGTTTCATATATATGTATGTGTGAGTGTGAGCGTAAAATTTACGCAATTTTTTGTTACAAAATGCAGTAACGTCTATTAATTATTCAACTAGCGTCAGATATAATATAAATAGTAAATTATTTGAAACGTTTCAAATAATATTATACGCTATTATAGCATAACGTTTTTGTGTAAGCCTATTCATTTTAGCAATCATATTTTATAAAACATATTTTACAAAGCCTTAAATTTTTTTTCAAATATAAAATTAATTATAATATATTTTTATACATTTCAGTCAATCCAATAATTTTAGATTATCAGCAATGATTGTGTACGTTTTACAATGCTATACTTTTTTTTTTTGCACTTGAAGAAACTTTTTACAATAAAAAAAATTCTTCAATCCGAGAACGGTTTCTGGTAGAAAATAAAACTCAACTACACTTTGCAAGTGTTAGGGAGAGAAAAAAAGTAAAAATGTACAATACTACTTCAAAAAAAAATAATAAACATATTTTTTAAAAATCCGAAAATGTTTGTAAATCACCTATTTCAGATTCTGATAAATATTATATACATTTTACATTGATTTCTTCTTATTTAAGGATAGTGTTCTAATAGTAGTTCTGGTAGTAGAGAAATTTGTAACATTTTTCAAAATAATCGGATATAATCGAAAAAAAAATAACAAAAATCATACATTTAGGAGAACTATGCTTATACCGCCGCAAATCTATAAAGTTATAAAAATAGTGTAATTCAAAAACGAATAACTGTAGATACTTGAATTTTCACCAAATGCTTATAATAGCATTTCTTTACAATCTATAAATGTTGAAATATTTTGACTTTTTTGACATCTTGACTTATTTAAATTTTAAATTTTTCTTTTATTTTTGACAAAATAAATATCGATAAGATAATATTACCTTATATAGTAAGTATAATCGTCCATACCGAAACTGAAAAATCTAAAACAAGAATTTTTTTTTTTTTTATAAATATTTTGAAATCAAATTTTGTTGAAATTATTGCAACGGTTTCGTCTAAAATTAATTTAACGAACCGTATTACTAACAATAAAATTAATTAATTAAATGAAAATATGAATGTTTTATTAAATATATTATAGTAATATAGACTGTTCAACCATCGTCATTCAGATTTGTTTTTCGTATTCAATGATGATTTATCATTGAATTAAAAATTAACATATATATTATAATAGTATACTTATTGCATGACAAAAATTCTTTAATGTCCTTTGTGTAGCACAGCGGTTACTTAGATTTGTTTCTTTTTAAATCATCAATATCATACAATACATTCTAATAATTTCAATAAATTTTCTAAAAATATACATGTAATTTAATATTTAATTCTTCTTAAATATTAATTTAAATAGTGTATTATATTTTAACTGATAAATATAGATATATATATATTTTAAAAAAAGTGAATTTTAAATTTAAGTGCTGTAATAATATATTCTCCTATAATGTCCCTATATTACTAAGCATACTTGGGTGTTCAGGTGTTTTCAGAAATATTTAACGAGTAGGATGAAATATTAATGTCTAAAAAGTAATGCTTGGGAGAAAAAAACCTCTATTCATACTATCTATATTTATCATAAAGTTAAAGTATAATTTCTTTAAAACTATTCAAGCTATATATTAAAAACATCTTGCAATTCTTTTCTTGAAAAAGTGACCAGTAATTTTTGCTACTATACTACTTCTATGTAATCGTGTGTGTGCATAGTTAAATCATGATGTTAATAATATTATGTGACTTATAAAATAAATAATTCTTAATTTATCAAACTCTATTTGGTTCCATATTTTAATTTATACATTTTTCACTAAAACTCTATCTATCTTATTTTTTGAATATTAGTGCTCATAGATGAGTTAATAATATTTTAATGTAAACTTTGTTAATTTATAGTTTGAAGCTTGTAAAATATAAACAATAATACAATCACATTTCAAAATTGTTGATCTCTTTGTCATTACATAGTTTATATTATTATTTTATAGAGATAAAATGAATAATAATAAATCAAAAAAAAAAAAAAAAAAATAATTACAATATATTTTTAATTTACCATATTTTCGGTAGAATTTTAATAGTTTAAACGAAAGTTCTCGTAAAAAAATATGATTATATTTTATAGGAATTTAACTATAGGTAATATTCTTGAAATCAAATTACACTTTGTTCCGTTGTTTTTGAAATGTATATTTTTTTTTAATTTGTCAATGAAAATGAAATAAATATTTGTTAAATTATGTAGTGATAGGCAAAATATTAAAACTGAACAAGAAAAACATTACAACATATGCTTTGTAACCTCCAAATTAGATGCCAAAATATCAGATTAGATAGTTACTATTATTTTTTTGAGTGTAAGAAATACCATTTTATTTTTACATTGTATTTCGGATATGTTCTAAACTTATACCACTATATATTATACCTGTATATATATATATATTTATATTATTAAAAAGCATTGATTGTTGCTTATTGTACATGATATAGTCGAATGAACAGAACAAATACGTGAATAGATTTTTGTCGCTTTCAAAATGATGGTGAATTGTGCAATCGGCTTTTCACTATAAAGTTTCTTCAGCAGACGATTTGGGTTTCTTTATCTTTCTCAATTTCCAGGTTTGTTGCGCGCACCAATAGTATTGTTATCGCTCACGGGTTACTATGTACGTGGTGTTCTATTGGGATGAAAAGTTTGAAGGCTGTTGTATAGTAACTTAATATAAATAAATAGTGCTTGTAGTGTTTGCGTGTTTGTTAAAAATGAATATTTTGCAGAACAAGTACCTACTCACTGGTTTAATGTGAATAATTGATGGAACCTAAGATAATCGCTCGGTCGGAAATCGTTAAGTTGTTGAATACAATATAGCATCGTGAATCAAAAATTGATACTATTTCATTGAATAATATTTTTAAGGTTCGGAGTTCATTGTAACTTATTTTGTGAAGTATAATTTATTACTGTCATTATTATATAAATTTGTTTCATCAAATATTTATTATAGAGATATTTTTCTATTAAACTTGATATGTACAGAAAATCTTTTAATGAACACTTATTATTTCAGAATCTATTAACGTTTTTGAAAATATTTTTTTTACGTTAATCAAAATAAAACATTCTTTAAAAGAAATATATATATTTGTATCGTTATATTTTTCTTAACCCTTTCGAATACTGATGTATATTAATTTTAATTTTAATTCCGTATCCCGAATCAAAATACTTTTAGAATATTTTGATGCATACAAATCAAATTTGGACGATTAGTTTATGACTTTATGAGTTATAAGTATTTAAAGTATAAGTAAGCGGAATAGTAGACCAACATTTTGCGGGTTACCCCATATCAGTCCACTTTGCTTAAATATTATAAACTAATTAACTATTTTGTTTCAAAATACGGTATTTAAAATATATATTGTTGGTCAAAAGGGTAATAACTTAAAAAATGATAATGATAAAAATATAATTTAAAAAAAAAAGGTGGGCAAGTGGGTATTGCTCTGCTGTATAGTAGAGATGGAGAATAGGTCACTATAATGGATGTGTTAAATTTGAATGCAATGACAGGTATCATTGTATACGATAAACGATTCTAAACGGAGTTGATTTGTCAGTCTATGATAATTAATAGGATATATTATATTATTACCTATATTTAAATTGTAACATATCGTTATTTTAAACGATTTCGTAAATAATTAAATTTAATACGCTCATAACATTTTTTCTATATTGATCCTAGAATTTTTTTTCTACTTAATCAAAGGAAAACTTATAGGTAACCTTATATTGGATTAGGCTTTAGGTATAAATCATAAAAATTTTACGTTTTATCAACTTGCAAGTTATCGCGATTTTGATATATTTCAAAAAACATTTGAACTTTAAATGCTTATAAACAACAATTGTGAATAACGATTTTTGATTTTTTTTTACTACAATAATTAAAACTTACAATAAACTTTGTATTCAATTTTAAAGATTTTTGGTGTGCCAAATTTTTTTTTATAGGAATTTTAAAGAAAAAACTTAGAAAAATGGAAAATTTTAATTATCTATAAAAAGCTAAAAAAAAAAGTCAAAATATTTTGAAAAATTAATCGTAAATAGATAACGCTAACATAAATATTTGGTGATAATTTCAAGTATTTACAATAATTCGTTTTTGAGTTACAGCAAAATAAAATTCTATTTTGGCAAAAACTAATTATGCGTAAAGATTCCCGTTTTTCCGTTACTTTTCTGGTTTTCCCTGACGCTTTAGAAAACTACTGAATTTTTTTTACTTTTAACCCCCTCCCTCCCCTCAAAAAAAGTACCAATCAAATGAATTTTCTTTTTCAAAGAGGGGCTGAAGTCAATAATTAAAGCATTATTTCTACTCCAAAACATGATGGCAAGCACAACAATAATAATTATAATAAAAAAAAACATACATTATTGTAAAATCAATACATTCTCCACTCCGTTCAGAATTTAAAATGAAAATTATTGAAAAAAAATTAAAAAATATTAACAAAAACATAAAAAGATTATTTAAAAAATAATATAATTGTTGTTTGATAAAAGAATCAACCAGTACATAGGTAATATATGTATATATTAATCATAATAATATATGAATAATGCTATAAACATCATAATTTTTATTTAATCATTTATTAGGTTAATGATAATATCATAAGCTAAAATCACAATAGAAAACAATGTATGTTTTATTATTTATGATTCTTAGATATTATAGTAGAGCTATTATAACAATATTTATAAAAACTTGACCAATAAAAAAAATAACTTGAGTCAGCAGATTGTACTGTGTAATAACATCACCATTGAAAATGAGAGTGTCGGCACTCGTGATTCATGAGTGTTAACTCGTGGTTTTTATGAATTTAATAAAAGTGTTATTTGTATTTATCGCATGATTTTATGCTTTCAATAATTTAGTGTATGAGTAACAGGAATCAACTTCATTTGATACAACGTTGCGGATATTCGAAATTCGTATCTGGTTATACGTTACACCATAGGACCAAGTTATCAATAGTTTCTGGTAATTTAGTATTTATTAGGTTAATACCATAACTGAATAAAAAATGTGATGAACATTAGATAATTGAAATAGTAATGAACAATGATATATATTACAAAATACTATGCTATTTATCATTAATATTGACAGTATATATTTATATTCACCTTCAACAGTATCACTCTTCCTTTTTTTTTCTTTAACTTAGTGAATACCAAGCGCACCGAAAAAAAATTTAAACTCAATTTATCTGTAACATTTGAAAATTTAAATTGTTCAATTACTGAAATTGTAAACGAATATGCAAAAGAATTCGGTGAAAATATATTTTCTATAGATGAGCACATCATATTACGTAAAATAAAAATAAATTGTAAGCCAAAGGCATACCTATTGTTGTAATAAAAAAAAAAAATGTTATGTCACGTAATTTTATATTTGAAACCTAGATAATTATGGTATGAAAAATGTCGAAAATATTTTCGATATAATAAATTAATTTGGAAAGATCGGTTATTTATTAGAAACGAGAGGTCAATAGGTAATTTGGTCTATTTTTTTTTTCTCAAAACACGCTATGAACCGCTATGTATTTATGTTATGCGTCTGACCTATGCCACAAAAATACCTAATCATAATACTTAACACAACGAACGATATTATAATTTATAATTTATTGTCGGTAAACGTATGTGCTGCGCTATAACAATCGATCGGACTGTCACAATCGTTGAGAAGAATTATTGTTAAACGTACGCGCGTGTAGTTCGTGTGAAACTGCGAATCGCAGGGATAGACTTGTTCGTACGGGTAAGGGTAAATGGATTTTTCGCCTATCCGATACGGGCCGAACGTAAACAATCGAAAAAAATGCTTATCCCCACACGGGCTACTGCAGTTATGTCGTTATTGGTGTCGCTTAGAAAACACGTTATACTTGTATAAGAAATCCAATAGTGTTAAGTATGTATTGACGTAAAAACGAACACTTATTATGTTTGTCTAGTTATGATATTATATATTTACTAAATTAATATTTTTAAAACAGAAGTTACAATTATATTCTATAGTCCGATGTGTATTGAGCGGTTTTATGACCTTATACATAAAATAATATTGAAGATTTAACAAGTAATTTCATGACCTGTGTCAAGTATCTTTGGTATCTTTAACTTACTGTCTACCCGTTTATTAACCCATACTTCAAATCGTCTGACAAGTTTTTGTGAAGGATCTCCTTATATATTGGCATATCAAGAAGAGTAGTCACTTGTATTGGTAATTGTACTTTTTAATAGTTTTTGGTATACTAGGCAACCAATTTTCTTTTGGTAATTATTGATTTGAACATTTTTTCCCCACTGAGACATATTCCACTTACACTGGCCTTAACATGTTGGAATTGTTAATTGTCTGATTTGTATTATATTACCATACCTTTTAGCATTTGAGTTATATGTGTTTATAATATGATGCTATTTGGTTTATGCCTTTGTAAATAAGTTCACTAGACGACAGTAACGTAACGGTATTTGAATCAATGTATAACATAATTTTATACGGTAATTATAGCTGTTAATATCTGATGTAGAATGGCCTATATCCATACTGCAGCTGATATATAATTCTTAAATTATAACGAAAAAAATTATTTATTCTTCTTACAAAAAAAGATGGAGTATGTATGTAGCAAATATCGCATGAAATTAATTATTATTCGGATTTATGCGTGTTCTTAAAAAAATAGTATCATAAATATGTTTTATCACAATCTGCTGAATACTTACAGTTAATATATTTTTTTTATTTTCACGATAGTCATATGGACATCGTTGCATAATCCTAATTATATAGCGTATATATGTTAATTAATATTTTAGCTGTAAATTCATTATACTAAAAACCGATTATACGACATGTAATTGTATATGACACATGTATAGATTCAAATACAGGAAAATATGTATTAACATTTTCAAGTACGTAAAGTTTTGCATAATAAACTAAATGAAAAAACACCAGGGTAGTAGCTCGGGCGTAAATTAAATTTTAATCAGAGGCGGCTTGTAGTAATTTAGCACAGGAGTGCGATGAAAAAATTAAAGAACTATATTAATACATCATACAAAAAATTAAACACGTCGTTGCCGTCCGATTTGAGCGACAAAATTTCCCGCACATCATAAGCTTCTATGGCCGCCGCGTTATCGTGATGATATTATTACTCATATATTAATATTATTAAACCTACAGTTTATACGGAAAACCGGTATTTTCATGTGCGATTCACAATGTCGCACAAGCTGCGTCGTTGCATAGGCGTATATAGTACCATATACCCGTATAATAACATCACGAGTTCGTAACGATATTATAGTAAACTATGAAAATAATTTTAATAATAATTAAAAATATATTTAATTGTTAATTTGTTAATGTATAATATACTATATACTAAAATATGTACCTATTTATTTTGTAAATATATTTGTACTTTCCCATGGAAGCCTAGAATTATAATACTTAAAATTGCCTAAACATTTAAATCTATTTTTTTTCTTGATATGATGTCGTTTTGTACAGAAATCGAGAATGTAAATTCAAACATTTCAAGCAAGAATAGAATAAAAGAAGTTGAGAAATTGAATAAAAAATGCAAATTAAAAATTTAGAACTATTTAACTTTGAACCTATACTATATTTCCCATTATACCACAATGAAACGTTTTCAGATATTAAGATGATTACCTATACTATTTATTATTTAAAATAGTATCGTAAAAAATAAAACTTAAATTGCTAATATCTTTGAAACTAAATTCTGACGTCTTCACCGTTTTTAGCTTACCAACAAATTATGTATAATTTCTCTCTATAATAGTATTGTTACAAATTTGGTTACCCGATAAAGTAATAATGGTTCAATACCATATTAGATTTATTTTAAATTATAAAATAATTGTTAAATCTATCATATTATAATTTCTTAGAATACCTACTCAATATAAACATTAAAAAAAATATACGTATACACATTAAGATTTAAAATATTGAAAAATATGCGAAATCAGATTTTGTATTAATATACCTATAATATCACAAGAATCAAATTTATATCTTACTTATTTTGAATTTCGAATTAAATTTGTCGACAAAATTATGCAAAATCATCGAATTTTCGACCCTGATTATTATTTAAAACAATATTTGAATAACTCTCAACACTGGCCGTTATTTATATTACTATGTTATACTTACACGGTCGTCTCTCTAAATTATATTTTTATAACAGTTACATATTTTGTTAGATTTAAATTTTTTATGCAACACAAGCAGCATTAACTTCATCCATCAATGTATTTTGAGGAAAATAATCTTTAAAAAATCTAAGGTGACACAAATATTGAATTTATTCGGAATGCGCCATTTTTTCATACTACCTACATAATGTTATGTCTGGTAGGTATAATGATTTCCATACTTTTATAATTGATAACTTTATTATTTAGGTATGATAAGATACGATTATTTTTATTATTATTATTTTTTTTATTAAATGCAAAATTTCATAATAAAATAAAAATATTTTCACGTGTCGTTACTCGTTAACATAAATTGACCAACGTGACATGGACTCGACATATTTGTCATTCAATGATATAAAACTTACGGTTGCGTCATTATACTCGTGTTATACAAATATGTTAACGGATTCCTTCTTAACCACAATATCATTGCATTTATTTTTACTCTTATTTAAATGTTAGTTTCTTTATCGCTTAAAAATGTCTGTGTATATGCGAAAAAATAAACCATCGTTTAATTTTCATTTTATTAGCCTAAAATTGTATTTTTAGTGAGATATAAGTGCCGTATCTATATACTTAATATCATTTTTACTATTTATAATTTAATTCAATGGTGAATTTAGATCGGGGCCCGACTGATACGTCCAATTTATTATTTTTTAAATCAAACTAAAACTTGAAAAGTTAATCTAAAAGAAAACGATGTTATTGTTTTAAATACATTTATAATAAGTATAGTAAAACGATTATTATTATTATAATAATATTTTTTTTTAAATTATAAATATGTGTTTTTGGGCTAGTTGCAATGTTATTTTTCTGACTGATTTCGTGACGCAACCAATTTTTTTACATTTACACGACACCCACTGTTATTATTAGTATAATTTTTTAGTCGGGATTTTCGTAAGGTTATCTATAGTCACTGATAATTAATATAATAACGTTACTATAGTAACCTTGTCGATGATTCTTTTTTAAATACAATTTTAAAAACATATGTTTCAATGTTTTTTTCCGAACAACGAAAATAATATTAAGTAGTTTCACAGATTTATTTTTCATTACAGTACCTAAGTTACACTTATCAACCATTGAATAATACGATAAAATTACCATAGCGACATCGTATGTACACTTTTGTTTTTAATTAAGTAATATTAACTAATAACAATTTATTTGCAATAGAAAATTTCAAATGTTCGTTGTTATACTATTTTATTTTTCTAACCGATTTCACATTACATTAGCTATGTTATCTCTAGCAACCTATGCATATCAATATATAAATTCGATACCATAGCAATCTCTTCTTTTTTTTTTTGTATTTATAATACTTAACCTAACATATTTATGGTTCAATGTTATAACCACGCATCGGAGAAAATATCGAGTCGATCGATACATTTTTTTTATTTAATTAGCTTCTGCAGGCATCACTATTAAAACGTACTTATTATTATTAAATCTTAAGGGTGTCTCCAATTCTTTATTCCACATAATTTCGCTCAACACCACTGACTACTACAATACCAAGCTAATATAATATCGGCGTGTTTGTTCACAGGAATCGGGAAATGGCCGCAACGGCGGCTGCGGCGACGACGACAACAGTGGCGGCGGCGGCGGCGGCGGCGTCGGACACTGTTGTTTTGAGTGTACGTCATTTGCGGCGAAAACGAGTGGGACGTCGGCCGCGGCCATCGCTATTGGCGGACCACACGAACCACACCGTTACGGCTTTGCGGACGGATTACCGACGGAGTCGGCTCGCTGGTGCGATGGAGTCGGCCACGGTCGATATGGTGGCGTGATGGTTTCCCGCGACGAACACAAGACAGCCGTGGCCGCGTCGCGGCGGTGTGTTTGCGCGTCCTTACTGTCCATCGTGCTGGCTGTGCTCTGTGTGGCCGCTCCGACAGCGGCGGGCAACGAGTTCGACGGCGGCGGTGATGACGGCGTCATCGGCACGGTGCATCGGTGCGGCACGCAGCCCTATCAGCCGCTGGTCGGTACCAAAGGCGTGATCACCACACCGAAATTCCCCGGCCCGTTCCCGGTGCCCATCGAGTGCGAGTGGGTGATCCAAGCGGACGCCGCCGCCGCCGACTCCATGATCGAGGTGTACTTCACGCAGCTGTACGTTACCGACGGGCTGACCATCACCGAATACTCGCAGTATCCCGTCGACTTTGGCTTCGTCACCGTGCGCGAGGTGTTCAACAAGTCGCACATCACGCAGTACGGCCAGTCGATGCTGTCCACGTTACCGTACCTGGTCATCCGATTCCAACTGGACCGGTTGCAGGGTAACCACATACGCGTGCACGACGACCTGATGGACGTGTACGGTTTCAACATCACATACGAGATGAGGCCCATCGGCAACGAGCGCAGCGACGTGTGCAGTCTGTACCATTGCTCGTACTCGGGCAACTGTCTGGGCAACGCCGACCTCACGTGAGTACAGCAATAAAATAAACTGTTCTTTTTCGATACAAAAGCTCCCGATGGCTCTCGAGATTCACAGCACACGAATTCGTGTCCTTATAAAAGCAAATGATGCGGTTGACGTTTTGGATCAATTTTTTTATTTGCTACTTAAACTATTGCGTGTGTACACCGTGTGGCCACTACACAATTGTTGGTCGTTTGTAATAATCTGCTTTACATCGCTAATTGTAGTTAATCAATTTTGATGTAACATAATACAGTCAAATATATATGCTGATATGTTATACGAAATACACGAAAAGAATATCTATTTATTTATTTATTATTATAAATAAATAACTGATCATCGTCTGTTTAACGAATTACTACATAATATTAAGCTACTAATACATATTTTAAAGTCCCAAAAGGTATATTATAATCACATTATTTACATTTATATAATAGGTAGGCACGTGTATATTATGTTAGATAGTATCATACAGTCAATAATGAATAAAGTAGCAATTCTGTAATACAAACAAATATAGATACTTTATTTAAAATAAATAACGACCAATATTATTATAGTTAAAAGGTCGTATATAAAATACTATATTTACGTTGCATTTTTTTTCTTGAACCAAATAATGTATTATTATTTTTTTAATTTCAATAATATCATAATTTTATTATGAATTATTTTTGAACTATGCATAATAGTATTATTTAAGAAATATAACCATATTCATACATCTTAATGTAACACGCGCCCATGGAGCTTGATGATTATTGATTATAGTTTAGTGTGAACTTTGTATACAAATACACAACTTATATGTTCAAACTAAATTATTCAATTAACTTTACAACTCGCATTATTAAGGTAACTGAAAACATTGAATTACATAATATACTGGTTGTGGCTAGTAACATAAATATAAACAAAATACAATAATATACGCCATAGAGAATAACTAATAATAATATTATTTATAATGATAACAATTGTTATCTACGACAAATAACAAATTAAAAAAAAAAAAAAATTATAAGCAAGTGAGTACCGCTTTACTGCACAATAGGTTTCATGAGGGTCACTATTGTGAGCGTGTGTTAACGTTTAATTCAATGATATAATTCATTGTATACAAAAAGCGATTCTAAGCAGAGACATCAGCCTCAGCATATATCATAAACTATTTCCATGATATATTTCTTTAATATTACCATTAAGATCTTTTATTCCATTTTTAATATTACGGTAGATTGGTATTATTTTTTCCGAAAATCATATTATTATTAATAACATAATATATTTATATTTTATACTGTAATGACTTATATAATTCAATATGTAATACAATTTTTTTTTTAAAAATAGATCAATAAATAAATAAATCAAAAATTTAAATGTGTATAGTAAATTCATTATAATATAATATGTTTAAAAGCTTTAAATACTCATGAATAATGAATATAATTCTTGAATTCTTGATTTATAACATAATAATTAACATCGTTATTTATCGTTTAACTAAGTAATTACGTCCAAATTTAAAATTGAAATGTCTATAAAAAATAAGTATCTTTAAATATTTGTTTAAATGTTATGTTTCCAATATACTTACTACTTATGAAAAATCTTTATTAATTTGTTCAGTTAAAAATTTAGATACAATAAGAAAACATTTTATGAATTTCTAATTATACAATTATTTGCATTTTTTTTTACAATTTTGACGAATTTTTATATAAAAAAATGTATCAATATATTTTTAGTATTTTAATAAAGTTGTAAGATCAACTTATGTGGAATTTTGTACTCAATTTTGAAAAATGTTTACTTAGTTGTTTATTGATATTTATAAAAAAACGATTGAAAATATATTATGCCTATAAATAGCTGAAAAAAAATCATAATATTTTGAAAATGTTATCATAAATAAAATGATAATACAGTAAATTCTTATTATGTCAAATATTGCTATCTCGATCTACATTTGAATCCACTGGAAACTACCATTACACTTAATAGCGTTTTGCTATCAATAACTCGAAATAAAATTAATTGTTTTGTGTTATCTCAAGTACACAAATAATATTTTTATTATGGTAAGAACAAAAAATTAAATAGTACATTCAGTATAGTGATTATGATTTCACGTGTTGGTAGTCAATAATTGTAGTCATTCATATACATTATACAATATATTGAAATGGAAAATAAGCGTGAATTAAATGTCTTTGCAATTAGTTTTTTATAATCTTACAAAAACAAAAGTAATATTTAACAAACCGTAATGACAGATTAAAAAAAAATATATAGTTAATAAATATTGTAGTTTATTGATATTCATGTAGTATATAGTATTAGTATATTAAGTATTCAAACTATGAACTTTTAATAATAAAAATACTTACTTCACACATTTTAATTAAAGTCTTCTTAGCCATGCTAATACATTGCCGGTAAATTGATCACACATTATGTATTACCAGGATTTTATAAATTACCACCGACTCACTGCATTCGCATAACAATGATATGTCAATACGATGAAATAGTATGTAGTTTTGACGTAAAAGTATACGTTAGACGTTAGATAAACAAAAGAGAATTTAAAATATCTTTATCGCACGTATGTCATTGCTCGTCAGTTATTGGTGGTAGGATAAAAGACGTTATATCGAATGGTCGTCTACACACTTCACGCCTTTACGGTACCTGGCTCTAGCAAACCTTTTAAAATAGTCGTCCCTCGTTGTTGTCAATTTAGAATATATTATACATAGTTTATGATATATATTATGTACTCCATACGGCGTGTAAAATGTATTCAAATAGAATCGATGTCTACTGACGTTCGTACACCTTCAATTCTCGTTAAAAGTTTGTTTTGTGTAATATCGAAGACGAGTGTATACAAACCTATATATTATTATCCTTGACAGTCATATTATTAAAAAATAATTTTTTTTCTCAGTGAATCGTTTTCTTCTTTTGTTATCCTTATAAACAACACTCTTAATACAAGTCAAGTATATAAATTGATGTTTTACTAATTTAAAAATAAATATTATTGATCATGCATACAGATTATGTATTTAGATACTATTATACTGATCACATTTGTTTTTTTAATATTATTATCTAATTAAGTTTCACTGATAATGAGTAATCTATATTTAGAAATATTATTATATAAGTTGATAGTACCTAATATTATTAAAGAGTTATAAATATTATGATTTTGTCGTAAAATTTGAATATATGTTATTGTGTAAAAAATTAAAAGTTTTCAATTTACGAAAAAAAATTAATTTTTACACATATACAACAACTAATGTAGGTGGTTTTAAGTATTTCTATGTTATTCGATCATTTTTTTAGATATAATATAGACATGATATGATGGTTATTATTTAATAAATTCTAAAATTAATTAGATTTTTATTAAATTATTCGTCTTCTTGACTTCATGGAAATGTTTTAAATCAAAATATAGGTGACCAATACCTATATAGTAAAAATCTCTGCAATTAATATATTTTGACCAAGATTTTTAAAAGTCTTCGTTTTATCGACGCCTCTGATTAGAATATTTACTATAATATATTTAATAACTTGGTATAATTATTATTTGAATAGTATATTTATTGATAATATCAATTAAGTTCATTTACAGCTAAAAAAATCCGTAACAGACAGTTTCTTTAAATGGGATACAAGGGTTTCATTAAAATACATACTGGACTAAATATTAAACACGATTTTAAACAATAAAGATTAAAATATAGGTAAAAGTAAAGAAATATTTATTTCTATTTAATTTTAATTTAACCCAAATAATATTAGCACGATACTTGAAAATAATAATTTCCAATTAGTATTCATTGTATAGTCTATAGTTTTAAAATTGAATTAACAAATTTTGCTATTTTATTTTATAAAAGTCCCATCTGTAAATTAAGGGGGACTCTGAAAAAAATGTCCATTATTTTCATTTTTTAAAACATTAAAAATATTAAACATATAAATTGTATAATAGTAATAATGATATGAATAATGGAATAATTATATTATATTCATTTCATAAAAATTAAACTTTTTTTTTCTAGGAATTTAAAATTAAACATTGGATATTTATGTAAAACAATTAATTACAAATAATACAAATAATAATTATTATTTTAAAAATTTTAGTATGTTTGTCGTAATTAAAAAATAATAATTTGTTTAGATTTTTAACTTTTTTTTAATTACATATATTATTATTTGCTCTTCACAACATGACATTTTTAATATATTTTGACTTATTTTAAATAATTAAACCACGAAACTATTTACAACGTTCTAATATATAATAAATAACATAAATTGACTTATAAATTAATCACAACATAATATTATGTAATAATTTTTCTAGTAAAATTAACTCAAAATACTGTATTATTGATAATAAAATAAATTACTTATTGAGTTATAAATATATAATATAATATTGAAATTTAACATATCCTTTAGCATATATCTCATAACTCATGTATTTCATAAATAATTGCCATGTAATAGGAACAAAGTACTTAGTATTTGTTGTTTTCCACATTTCCACAAATTTTCTGTAAAATGACACGAGCCAAAAAAATATAATATATAATATACATCAAATATACGAATAGTGATGGATACGATATACTTGAATATTCCTGTAATTTGACGATTATTTGAGTGAACGTATATTATATTCGTTAAATAAGAATAGAATCTGACACACCATTACTACTCGTTAAATGATTTATCAGTCAATTTAAATTGTACACATCCAATATAATGACCTTTTCAATGATGACGAATTAACATGAAACTTACGATACAACAGAATATTATTTTTGATTTTATTATTATATGTATTCTATAATAATAGCAAATAATATTTAATATGAAATCAAATCTACTGGTTGATATTATTTATAATATGTGTTTAAATAAGTTCATTAATTAAAATCTATTAAGAAGAAAATATAAATGTTATTTTACAATATTTTGAAAAAAATATATTGTAATTAGGTATGTTAATATTATATTATGTATTAGTTTGAATTTTCTAAAGCTTGCATTTTTTTTTTTTTTTTGTAGTCGAATAATAAATTAATATTTTTATACAACATATTTACTGTATAATTCTGATATCTTGTATGAGTATTTTTTAAATAATTTTTTTTTTCGAAATACAAATTTCAGCATGCTGTTATAAATCTGCAAATTTTCATTCAATACATTATATTTGTTTTTATACTTATTTTAGCATACAAGTAATATTCTATAAATATTTCTATTTAAGCTAGATAGTTATTTATTTTGTAGGAATAACTAATAATTATTTACCAAAATATGTACTCGTCTAAAATCATATAAAAAAGACAAAAATAATTTTGTTTTCTAATTATTCAATCAGGTTATAATTCTGTAGTTTATATAACTATTATTTATAATCCTTTATTAACTAACAGTCGTTTCGTTTTTCCGTTATAGTGAAAACTGAGAAGTATATTGTATTTTATTGAATATACATGCATTTAGATGCACAATTATTTTTGCAAATAGGTATTCAAAGTGTATGTATTTAATGTATCATTTTATATTTACTTATATTATACATGATCTGCGTGTAAATATTTTTGATTATCTATCTATATATCCGAGGAACGTTGAATAGTATTATTGATATTTATCTAAAATATTCTAAATAGAATTGCAATTTCAGATTCTGATTCGCTTTTTGGATACCAAACGCCGTAGGTACTGTAATTGGACAATGAACGAGTAAGACCTATCTCAACTAGTTTCTTTTGTTGGTTAACGAGCTGAATCAAAAGTTATTCGGCTATCTTTGGACGATCTGTTGTACATAAATGACCCATCTACACTTCAAAGGCTGAAATGTACACAAAACCTACGGGGAATTAATAGGTTTTTTTGACGAGAAATCTAACATTGTGTATGAGTGTGTATGAAAAATGTATATAACATGAGATGAAATTGAGGTGTAATTGCCATGCTATCATTTTCCCAATATTTTTTCTTTTCACCATTATAAATGAAAATTAGTGGATGTATTATAGGTGACAAAACTTTTGTCATCTATAACTTGTTTGTATATTTATTCTATCAGATAGTATCACGTGGTTTATATGGAAGTAAAAGTTTTATATGAGAGGATTATATAATGGTGGTGATCAAATGAGAAGTTTACATGGCAATAAGGCCGAAAGGAAGGTGTAAACAACAAATATCTAGCATATGAATCTGACACTGTCTAGTTAAATGTTATTTTGTGTGCTTGCTTTGCTATTTTTTTATTTCGTTTTCAGAAAGTTATATGTGACAAAATACTGTCGAGGTTTATTGCTTAAAATGTTGAACCTCGGGCTATGGTTCATTGTTAAAATTTAACCCAGTAACTCATTAATTTAAATAAATCGTTAGGTCTTCCTATTGTTTATGTATTTCAGCTGTAACTCGGTAGATACCATGCATTGTATTCAATAATAATAATAATAATTCGTATTATTAATATTATTATAAAGTAAAACTTAAAAGTACCGTGTATTATTTTATAGAAATAAAATATTTCAAAATATCTAAAGATAGTAATATTATGGTATACATTTTACGCGGCCTATAGGCTATAGTGTTATATCGAGTATTAATAATAGATTAAGTAACAAGGTTAGGTTAGGTACAAATAAATATTCGAATATTCTACAATTCTACATCACAGATTAATAAAATTATGCTAAGTCCTACATATTTTGATAATAATTATTCGAAGTGATAAATAATAAATTATTGTGATGATTAACTTTGAAAACTGCATGAGAAGAAACCCTTTATATGCTGTCGTTCCATTAGGGTCACGTACACCTATCCGATCATCGAAAATGTCTTATCTCAAAGCTATATTTAAGTGACCTTTAATTAACTTGCCATTACAATATTACTACAGTTTTTTTTATGATTATAACAAAATCATAATATTTTTACAATTTTTTGGCTTCACTATGAGCTTATTATTTATGTAATAATAGCTTATATTTTATTTTTAGAAATTAAGAATCATTTTTTCATTGTATGATAAATATCTAAAATCAATTACATTGTAAAGGTATTCCGAACGTCGTTAAAAAAAACCCCAATGAAATGTATATTACTTCTACATAATAGTTTCTCAATCATATATTATTATAATATTTTAAGTAGAGATAATTCTTATTAACGAATATATAATAAGAAAAATGAAAAATATATTTACTACTCTAATTTTAGTTTGTTTTTTCTTTTTTTGTGAAATGGTCACTATTATGCAAGAATAAGCTGTCTGAACATTTTGAAAATAGTTTTTACTGAACAAAAATAGCATCATGTTTTTACCTAATTATTTTAACATTTTTATCATATTATTTGTTTAAACAAAATTCAGTATTATTTTATAATGTATCTATATGTTTTAATTAGTTAAAATAAAAAGCTACTATTGCACAAAATATTACAATAAAAATAAAATCAATAGTTTAATATAAAATCTACTAGTTTATAAACAACATTATTGTAAAATCTGTAGTTTTAAATTCTGAGTAGATCAGTGTATTATTTTTACAATGATTTGTGTATGTTTTTAGTCTGATAATTTAATTGTTCCTTTAGGAACAATAAAAATGTTTCAATCTTTGTTGTTATTATGATTTCTTTAAGTTGAGTATATATTTAACTACTCGTATTTATAAATTAAAATATTTCACAATAATTATAACATAATATCATATTATAAATATACAACTATAAACTATAGGAATTATTTATTTTGGTAATATAAAATAAAATAACTATTGCGTATATGTTTTTAATAATTGTTACAAAATATTATATTTATTAATTCTAAATATTTTTTGATATTCCACATATATATAATATATATATATTTTTTATGGTTTAAGTATCAGTAAGTTGTATATTATGGTCAACCAAGTGAACTAATTATTTTTATTAAAATATTAATATTTTTCAGATACAATTTTTTCATATTATAAAAATACCTCCTCTACTTTATTGTTTAATAATTTAATGTTAAAAGAAAAAAAGTAATATTAAGACTGATAAATTGTATACATGCTATACAATACTCGTCATAATAACTATTCATAAATTTAAATTTTTCAAGTTCGTTATGTTGGTCCCTAGCCCATTTTTGTATCGGCCTAAAAAATATTTAGAATTAAAATTATTTTAATTTATAATATTATGAATATATTTAAAATTATAATAAGAAATATTGTAGATGGCCTGATCGCTGAAAATAAATTATAGATTGTTATAGGCCAGCATTTCCCAAAGTTTAGTCTACGGAATCCTAAGGTTAGGTTTATATTATTAAAAATTATTATTTTATATTATTTAAAAAAGGGGTTTCCACGAAACACATACTATTTTGCAAGGGTATCGTGGTCATAAAAGTTTAGGAACCATTGTTATATCTTGGTTATGGACATCATCCTTGTCAAAGGATATTTTTTTTCTAAAACTACTCTACCTTACTGGTAGGTAAAACGATTCCTATAGTAGTTCCTGATATTAACAATAACAGAAATACAGAATTGTTCTAACAATCAGAATGTACCAACGGCTCGCTCAATCAATCAACAAATGAAACGACATCTAACAATGTTCAGACAAATATTTAAACTAAAGTATTTCATTAATAATATGCCCGTAAGGCTGTAATTATTATGAGGTGGATAAATAATACTTAACAGTTAAACTCAAAAATCGGTTTTTGACTTAATCAAGTTTCCTTTATAGTATAAGGCAAGTTAGTAACAGTATCGTATTTTAAAAAGCCTATATATAAATTGTATTGCTATAAATTACAAAAAGACATTAAAGACAGTCAAAGTTAAATCAATGTTGTATAATAAAGTCGTAAGCATGCGTAGTATTTTACTAGTGATGAACACAATATAAGTTTGAAAATTAAATCAATTAACACATAGAAAGTTTATTTAGAACCCATCCAGATCATAATAAAATCTTTTATTTTTGGAAAAAAATCAAAATACTAGGTGAATTAATTTACTGAATAAATGGTACCTATTTATGTAAATGTTAAAAAAAATAATCAGAATAATTGTTATATCGATTTAGATATGCTTGGTAATAGCCGATATTTTTTAATATTTTATGAAGTATATCAAGTAGATTAATAAACTTTCTGCGAGTGTTTCAATAAGATCGTATCAAAGATAAGAGTTACTCAACAATTTCGAGCTGATTCATGAAATAAATCAATTAAATCAAACATTTTTAAAATTCAAAGTAAATTAAGTTTACTTACTTCTTTAAATATAATGACACATGTATAAGAAATAAAATCAACGGCATTGGTAACTATTGAATGCCCGAAAATGAACAAACATTTTGGTCTACTGAGATAGCTGACCAAAGTGTTCTCTCAGTAAGTTCTATTGTAATCAATTAAAATATTTACTCTAAAAATAAAAAATATGTAATGTGTGACATTAAATGAATCAGACGAATGACGTAATAATTGTTTTTTTTTTTTTTTGTTACATGATTACCATAATAATAGTTAATTACATGTACAATTCTAGCAAGAAAAACAGTGCCTCTTATAGTATATGGTGATGGCTAGAGTCCAAACGCGACCGTGTACCATACCGTCAGTAAACTTTTAGCGGACTGTAGCCATCCATCAGTATATATTCTGCAAAGGCCGTTTCGTAAAGCTCCCTGGGGCACGATTTTGCATGTATGTAATAGTCGTCTTCCGTCCGGTTCAAAAATCTATTCTATTGCTTCTATAGCGTTTTGGACAGCAGACAAACAAACATTATATTCGAAAACACGCGCGTGCATAATATCTACATATATATATATACATATATATTTAAGTGATATGTACGATACGATGTTTTTACGTTAGAACAATTCCAACGGCGACAAATTGTTTCCCCTCTCCGTCCACACAAGCTAATAGCTTTCCCGTCGGTCGTCTTTTTTTTTACACGTGACCAAGCTCCTCTTTATTTTTATGGAGTTTTAGAATGTACGAGTATATAGGTATATAAAAGTAGAGACATAAGTATATATTACGTAGGTATAATAAAAAGGTCAAGTTTTCAAGATGATATTATTTTTCCGTATCTGTAGGCTATATGTGTGTTCTGGGATAAATAATATAATAAAAAGAACCCGCCCCGTTTAATTGCTCTTGTGATTTTTTTTTAGTAATTTGTTCGTTCAACCGGAAATAGTGGCGGCGAACAAGAATCCGTATATTTTTATTGTTTTCATTGCGTTATTAACATTAGGACCACGGCGGATTCCGACTTTTATTTTCTGTCCGCTTGATTCCTTAGCCGAGGATGCAATATTATTAATTTAGTGGCTTCGTTAACAACGCACAACGCTCCAAACAATAATCACACGCGTAAACATAATATAATGGAACTTAAGATTTAGAGGGTTGCGTTTCATTTCAACGGTTGTGAAATCGGAAGTCAGAACGTCTTCAGTACACGCGGTGCCGGAACGTTTCAAATTTGGCTCACCGTTTACGGCAGTGCGCTACGCGTCGAACAATCTGTCAAACACACCCTTTCGGTAGATAATTGAGCTGTCTAGAGTTTTTTTCTTCTCCGAAATAGATTTCCTGCTGAACCAGCTTTCCATCCCCACGCACTACTATATTATATTATTATACATACGCGCGTTATGGTCAAAGTGAATAATTCGGAAATTGTATTACAGTCTCGGGGCATTTTGCACAATGCTCATTATATTTGGGTAAAGCTGAATCTGCTTTTTAATTTAGTTACATTGCCCAGACATCGTAATACAATAGCTGGGCATTGTCTATGGACAATGCAAATTTTTTAGTTCGTCTTAAAAAGAAATACGTGTTCCGACTATTACCTATAAAGTATTCAAATATTTGTATTATTATAAGCATGGTTATAGAGTGCATTCACTCCACACTGGTAAGATATAAGTAATAATTGTATTGTAATAGCGATACGGTGTTTGATCTCAGTAAGTATCTGTAATAATGTAGAGCAGAAAAATAGCTTTCTGCTTTGTGACAACTTAATCAGAGTATATTCCAACGAAAATCTAAACCCAAGATATAGTATACAATTTAAAATCAGTTGAAATTGCATCATTTAACGGTTTGGCGGTATTTTCACGTATTGTTTTTTTTTGGATATCATAGATTTAATAATTTTACTTAATATTTAAAATAGGTGATTTAAAATTATACGAAAAATGTAATGTTATTCCAAAAGCAAAAATTCAAATAATGTATATTTAAAACAGGTTAATACAATTAAATACTACAAAAGTTAAATGGTTAAAAAGTAAAAGAAAATTAAAAAAAATATGACTTAAAATTATTAAAACGCTATAATATAATGAATGTAAGTAATGTTGAAGAATCAATTGTACTGATAATTGAATATTATTCAGTATTATATTTATAACAAATAATTATATAAAATAATGCATAACGTGCATTTACAAACTAGTCACAGAAGTAGAAACTAAATGGAATTTGAATTGAACGCAAAAAATGAATAAACTATTAATATAATACTATATACTCTTTAATAATACATTTAAATCTATATTAACTATGTTTTAGAAAAGGTAAAACTATAAAAATAAAAATCTATTTGTAATCCAATAATTTCTTCATACATAAATTTTCGTTATCAAATAAATTGTATAGACATGCTCAACCTGATGGTAATAATATATTTATTGTCGTTATTAAAATTAATTAACGAAATATGTTTTACTTAAACCATTAAATTACAAAAGTACCAGCTAAAGCTATACAATTAATACAGAGACAATAATTTTAAAAAGAATTGAATCGTTACATAATTTGAAAATCCAAGCTTCAAAAATGAAAAATTATTTTTAAAATTAAATTTATGAAGGTAAAATTGAGGAAAAGTGTTAAAATGATGATGATAAAACAAGGAATGAATTGCGATCCATTTTAGGGGTCATTATATCTGATAAAAATAATAATTAGTTAAATCTTTATCAAATAATAAATACAACCTGGATTCTTTCAGTATAAAACAATAATTATAAATTGACATTTACTATTGAAATTAAGCTTCAACAACTATTGACACTAGTAACGAATTTAAAAAAATGAATGCAAAGATTGGTTCGTTTGAATTGAAACAGTACCAATAGGATATTTTATATCATTAAAAGGGATGGCTAAAAAAGTTTTCACTCTTGGTGTTCAAGAATATGCAGGTGTAACTGTAAACAATAATATAAATCATATAAATGCAAATTTAGGGCTGGAAGAAAACTGTGTACTATGGTATACTTAAATGCTATGATAACCTAAGTTGCAAAATTAAATGGAACAATAAGAAAAAGTTATTATTTATATTATGTCAATACTATAACAAAACAATAGTTTAATTAAAATTTGAATGTATATTAATTTTATAACATTTATTTCATAAATAAATAAATAATTATAAGCTATTTATTGTAAACAAAAACTGTTATATAGCTTTTTCATTATAATTGCCCACTGTATTTTGTATAATAGTAAAATAATTTCCAAAATGTTCAATGGAATTGGGCATTGTACCTACTACAACGATTGATTATAAATTTTAACCGTAACATATTATAATAAATAGATACCTTCTATACCTGACCATGACTGTTATATCATTATTATTTATGTCCGACTAATACTGATTGGTGGTGGCCTTAAATACATCTTCACGATCAATCTTATATCGGTCAGGTACACCAAATCACTAAGTATATTATATAATATAAAATACTAGTTAGAACGTGTTCGGATATTGTTGAAACCACACGTTTATAACTATCGAGCTCCATAATATATTATAGCTCCCTATAGCAGAGCAGTATTGCATAACCGATGAATCGTTGTATCGCAGCTTATCGGTAATGTATATTATATCGCACTAATAGGTACACTACAATACCATATTATCAGTATAATTATAATGCAAATTAGTACAACGGATGAGACAAATCATCTCAAAAAACCACGTATTTCTATTGAAGACATTAGTCATCTAATAACGTAGTGTCAAAAAAAAACCAAAAAAACTTACACAATTAATTAAATACCAGTAACAAATCAATCATGATCCAAAAAAACACACATACTTCAACCTCTAATAACAATAGCCAAATAAATGATAATGTCACACAAAAATGTTTTTCCGAAAATACAGTTAACCTATTTTTACAAAATAAAAATACCATTAATTTTAACACAACTGTGAAGGTATTCCGTTAATTTAAAACATTAAAGCGTTTAGACTAATTACAAATCCTTTAAGCATCAAATTTGTCTCGATAATTTCAAATAATCATTTTTGTGTCTATTTTATCAATATTAATATGGTTATGATATTTTTAATCGTTATACGACAATATTATAATTGATAATCGTGATGTTGATGTACGTAGATTTTAAAATAACAAAACGTATTATCTTTTCAAACGTACCTTCCACTATTTCACACTCATATATTACTGACGCATTAAATATTATAGCTATAATATTATATCAGTTCACTGTAAAAACACAATAGAATATAATAAAAACTCCAACACAAGCCAAGATTTTAACTTTTTTTTACAATTATAGCTCAATGTTACCTTAAAATTAAATATAATCCATACAAAGAATAGCAAACCATATAAACAGAAAAGAATCACAACACTGATTTTAACAAACTCCTATGCTATAAAAATCAAATCACACTTTAATTAACAAAAGTTATAAATCTCAATAAAATTATATTCACACCACAGTTGCCTATGAAGAACATATTTATCCTAATAGCACATCCATAATTTATCCAGATCAAAAGACCAATATACAACATATCATCTCTAACATTTTGACTTAAGAAAAAAATGGACACCTCAAATAAACCAAAAATACGATTGCGAAATCTTACGAAAATAGAAGTGCGAAGCATTCAAACTTATTGAACATTTTTTTTCCGATAACCAAGACACCCCAATAAACTTTCTTCAATTTAAATACATACTAGATACAATTTCCTATTAAATAAATCAACATATTTACATTCATTCACTCTGTGAACTCATTAACATAGATATTATATCTATAATGAATCTAGTTGAAGGTATTCGTTCACAAATGTTAGAAAACGAAATCTCGTTTAATGAAATTCTCAAATATATTATTCCAAGTATTCCCTCTTCGATATACCCAAACATCTTACTAAAATGAAAAATCATACTCTCAATACCTAACAAATAATTCAATAAAATATCAATTGCCTTCTTAAATATTTCACCGACATTCAACGTGCAAAATACTATATTAAATCAATATTTTTTTGGTTTCAAGAAACTTACCTAAAACCCAATAAGAAATTTCAAATATGCGGATATGAAGGTACTATTATAAAAATCACCAAAACCCTACCATTGCTAGTGGTGTCACAAAATATGTCACACACCTAATCAAAAGTAAAGAAATCCAAATTTAGTTACCTCTAAAAGTAAATATTATCCTTATAAAACTCAATACCCAAATATATACCTGTAAAAACCAATTTTATACTTTTATCTAAAAAGATTATGCTTTTTAAATTTATTGTAATAAATAAACATCATTATAGCGAATTTAACAAATTGAGTTGACTTATTTTATGCGAAAATTTATTGAATTTCAGTCATTGTACACCAAGTATTTTATCCGAGCAAGATAATGGTTGGTTAGAATGATAAATTTCTCAAATAGAAAAAAAATAATAAAATAAAAATAAGATAAAAGCTACTATCTCCTGAAAAATTAAATTATGTGTACTATTTTTATTTAGAAACTATATAATTTAAAGCCATATTACTTTTATATTAGGTATTTAGAATCAATATAGACAATGTATTAATATAATTATTTTAAAAACCTGAATTGGGTGGAAAAATAAGCAGGTTATATAAATATATCTATATAAATAAATATATTTGTGTGCAAAATTAAATTTAACATACAATTATACATACTCGTATTATGTAATAATAAAGTTATTTAGAATTAGGGGATATTTCTGCAAGATATAAATATTTAAATCAAAATATAGGTAAATTATTTAAAACACAAAAAAATAACAATCTCCGTATTATAGGTATCAATAGATAATTTAATTTTATAAATAAATGTGTATATTTATATTATGTTTGATTATTAGATTTTTCCTTTAACAAATGAACATGTACCTATTTTTATTATTTTATTATGACTAGTGATTATTGTGTAAATTTTAGGATTAGAAAAAAAATACTGACTCGTTCTATCACACGTCTCAACATCAGATGATCCATCGACCTGCACATTAATTTTATTTAATAACAAAAGAAACAGTCACAAAAATATAAATGTATTTACATTACAAAAATTAAGTATACTCTTTTGAATAATATAATTTTTACAACAAGCTTGTACTTTTTTATATTATTTGTAAGTAGTCATTGTATCACAAATATTTATTTCGGTATTTATATTATTTTTTCAACCTACCGAGTTATTGTTAGTTACAAGTCGTAATATACAATAATTTTTATTATTTTACTTTGTATAAATAATCGTATTATTAATGTTATTTAATTTCATCGATATTTATTATAAATAACTATAGAAATACTGTCATGTTATTATTTTATTATTATTTATTTATTCACGTTAAAAATACCGGTAACCCAATCTATATTATTAGTAATTTTCATTTGTATTATTCATATTAAAAAGCATAATATACTTAAATGTAATTTAGTAGGAATTTTAATTTATAAAACATTTTTGAAGAATGTGTATTTACACGTTTTAGATTTCTATAGCAATCAGTAAACATGTAAATATACTCCACATTAGTTTATAGATGAGTACCTATAGGATATAATTATATATGAACAGATTGTACCTACCTACACATCAAGTCGAGTAAATGGAGTGCTTGTGGTCGCCCACATAATTATTACATATTATGAATTTCCATTATGCACCTACTACATGTATATTAACAAGAAATTTATTTTGATTGTAATCATTTATTAACTCTAAAAAGCATTGGTTTTTTTTTATACATTATTGATATTAAATACTAATCAAATAGTTTTTCTTTAAAAATTATTTTTATAACAATGTGTAGTAGATAAACATATATCATAAATCTTTTACTAGAGTTGTCTTTATTATTATTATAATCAAATCAATACTATATATGTGTATTATTTTGTTTATTTAAGTTATAGTAAAAATTAAGTTTGATGTCGGGTAGATGTTTATATGACATTACCAATAGGAGTTTGGTATTCCGTCTATTATTTGAAATGCATATTTCTTATTAATGTGCACAAATCGATTTATCTTTGGGGTTTTAATACAGTCATATAATGGTATAGGTAATGTAACTTATTGTAGTAGAAATGTGAGCGAGCCAGACCACTGTTTCGTTAGGTTTATTTTAAATGAATATTCTACACAATGAATACATTTAATTTAAGTTTTTATTTTACACTTTTCAATAGTTCATATTACTTTTTTAAACTTCGTAAAATGTATTGTCTTACAATATTGTATAGTTATTAAAAACTTGGCGATAAGTATCATTATTAAATAAAGTTCATGTCGACTTAAAATTCGTAATCAGATTTGAATTCATATTATTAGGTTAAAACAGAATTTAAGTTCACACCAAATAAAATATAAGACTGACGATAACTTAAAATTTAACTTCCAACTATAATGAAGATAGTGTAATAAATATTTTATGCATTCACACTGGTGTCGTTACATTTAAAAGAAAATTAAAATATAAATTGAGTCCAATTTCAAAGTTAATTAAGTGAATTGTATTATCTTTTATATATTATTTAAATAGATTAATATCTCAGACTGAATATTATAATATGTAAATTATAAAGTGTAAAATGTATAAACACACTTTACTAAATGTTTTAATTTTAATTTTAGAGAATACAAATGTTCATGTTTTCCTGGATTTTCTGGTGAAGATTGTGGATATGGCCCGATTTGTAAGATGAACAATACAGATTCCTGTGAAAATGGTGGAGTTTGCAGGTAAATTTCACCTAGTTGTAAACTAACTACTATTATAATATTATAATTTCTTCAAAAATTAG
Organism: Rhopalosiphum nymphaeae; assembly: GCA_036289425.1. Taxonomy (NCBI): domain Eukaryota; kingdom Metazoa; phylum Arthropoda; class Insecta; order Hemiptera; family Aphididae; genus Rhopalosiphum; species Rhopalosiphum nymphaeae. Next base: position 344,536 of record JAZAQC010000036.1, on the reverse strand, counting down.
TTCCTGTTTTAAAAAAAACTAAATCAATAATTATTACTTAATAATGAGTATTTTTATAGACATATTATTCATTAATAATCATTGGCATTTGTGTACATTTAAATGTAATATAAATTGTTTGAATTTCTAAATATTATAAGTATATGCTTAATAAATGATAAAAATACTATTACATTATATTATTTCTCTTATATATTACAAATAATTACTTATAATCCTATGATTATTTGTTTTTTAAGCATTCATACTTTTTAGTCCATACTCTGAATACTTGGTATTTTTAATGATTGTATAGAACTTACATACCTAGATTAGTCAAAAAGTTTCAATACATCAAAAATATTTGCTTTTAGTTTATTTAGTTATAATTTATACGAAAAAATTTACTTAAGGTGAAGAGTATTGTTTTTGATTGAAAAGTACTAAATTATTCGACGATATTCTGTACGAACACTGTATAACAATATATTTTTATATGATCAAATATGTATTAGACATAAATTTATATTTTTTCTAATGTAAAAGTGAGATCATGAAACATCAAGCTGGTAAAAATGTTTTAACTTGTTCGTAATCTTGTTTATTTATTTAGGTACATACATTTGTTGTTTTTTCCAATACGATAAGTCGATTCACTTTTTTAAAAACTTTATGTTTGGCCGAGTTTTGCAAGTTTAAAGGTAGAAACTTTCTTATTTATTTTTTCATTTTTGTTTTATTTTATTTGTATTCTTATCAACTGTTATATTCTCAATAGTTTTTTTTTTTGATACTATTTGCAACAGACACTTAAGTTTTATTAATTAACAAAAAAAAAACTACTTTTATTTGATTTATGTGTCTAGGTGTTACAAATTAATTAAATCATTTTTACTTAAATTGAAAAAAAGTTTAAAAAATCAATACATTTCATATATATAAGTTGTTAGTATTTCATATACGTATAATTTCTAAAAGTTTTAAATATTTGAATTATATTTTAAATTTGTTGCTAAAAAAATGTAAAGTGAAAATAAATTACAAAAGCACACCAATAACACAAAATAACTGAGTTTTTCGTTACCATAAATACCACTAGAAGATTGCTTCATAATGAACTCATTGTTTTAATTGCTATTGATCCTGGAGAATCGTAACAACTTATTGGAACTATTGGAGTGGCTTGTTCATTGAATTGTAAATTTTATTTCAAATATTTATTTTTATTTAAAACTACAAAATGCATAATTTTACGAGTGTCGAAAAATAATAATAAAAAGCTGTTTTATTACTACATTTAATATTTGTTATTGCTTTTTTACTCATGAATTCTCTTTCTACATTATTTAATAGCATAAAAATTGTTTTTACGGTTTAGTAACATTGATTTAACACAATTAATAATTAAAAAAATTATTTTGCAGTGATTCTTGTAAAAACGATATATGGTATTTTGCTTAATGTATATTTTATATGTACAATCAATAATTCAAGAAAATCAAATTAATAGATTGTCAAATAATTTTGTATTTTTCATCTTTTGAAAACATTTTTTATATATTACTATAATAAATTTTAATACTTTATTCATAATTAACGGGGCATGAACCAATTCTACTAAAAAAGAGTTTAGTTTAGGGTCAGTGTATCAATTTGCGTTCTTTATATTTTAAGGTAAGTATAATACCAATTGCGCTTGTATTCAAGTTTGTCTATTTTTAGATATGAAAATATTGTTGTTTGATCTAATTCCATCAACATAAAAATAAACAATCTACACACTAAAATGCTTGAAAATTAAAAACTTATTTATTTATCACTTGATTACTTATACTGATTATAATATATTAAAGTATATTTTATGAAATTTTATTATTGCCACGCACATTTGATCACACAAGTAAAGTAGCTTGTCAAATGTGAAGAAAACAAATTATTTATTTACATTATATCATGCATTAATACTCGCAAAAAATCAGTTATTACATTAGTTTATTATAAAATTATAACTAACTAAAAGATTTTCCTTAGGTATTGTAAAATGTTTTGAGCATATTTGATGTATAAAAAAGTAATTTTAATCGCAATTGGTAAATTGAAAAATCATATTAAAAACCACATATCGCCGTTTTAATTCCAGTTGTAAAAGATTCAATGTTAATATAATGATATTATTATATGATTATTTTGCTCAGTATATATTTTTTTTATATATATATATATATAATAAATAATTCAGAAAAATCGAAAGTTACCGATTGTCAAATAATTTTGTATTTTTCATCTTTTGATAACTTTTTTTTTATGCAAAAGCCCCATATTAATTATTTTTAGCAGTTTTAAATATATTTATTTATTTTTGTACGAATGTTATTTGTAATTTGAATATTTTGTCTATGATTTGTAAAATTATAAATGTTATAGACCATAACACGAATCATTTCAAAAATTGTGATGGTTCAAAATTAAAAGATTAAGTGTTAACCAAATACTTGACACAAGCTACAAGACAAGTATAAAGTACAGACTTATGTAACATTCTCGATAATTTTTAAGGTATCATAAAATGTTAAAAACTATAATGTTTGCATCAATATAATTTCCTGGATTCATATAATATATTCCTAATTACTTGTTTAATTTAAGAGAAATTTATATTTATATTATAAAAAAAAAACAGTATAAATAAGTATATTAAAAAAACATATAGTTATTATGTTAAAACGAATGTTCAATAATATTAAATTAATACACGTAAATATGACATTTGCTAAACATAATTATTTATGTTTGTGAAATACATTACATATTATATAAAAGTAACGCCTAGAAAATCATTTATATTTTTAATAAATCGATAAAATAATTCTCTGATTTAAAAATATATATTTTCAATACAAATTATAACTGAGCGTATTTATTGACATGTATATAATCGTATTTATTAACATAAATATATTTATCCCATACGATATACTTTTTTAAGTTATATAACTATTTTTAATACTCATACTATTACTCGTATTTTCACAAATAATAAATATATAATAGTGGATAGTGCTAAATAATATACTAATACTTCGATATGCATACTTATATATTCATAATATGTAGAATAGAGTAATCTAGAAGGATACAATACCAATACCAACCATTATTAATATGATCAGTTATACATGAACCAATATTTTTTTTTTGAATTGGCAGTACCATAGTCTTATTGTAATATACATTGGTATGCGGATACTGTAAAAACTATAGGAATACGCTCTGTGTACAAATGTGATCTATTTAAGATCGTATACATATTTGCTCAACAAACAAATGCGGGAAAAATATATTATTTTTAAATAATATTTTATTGTATACTAAAAAATACGAAACTCAATACATTTAATATTATTTAAATACGAATTACGTCTCTATGGAATTATTTTCCATAATATTACTTTTCACTTACTAATTTATACGAAACAAAATTTTCATAAATTCAATTTTTTAATCGAAAGAATACTCTAAGTACTTTACATAATTTTTTTAGAGTAATTTCAATGGTCTAAAATGTGTTTTAAAAAAAACTTGAAAAACACATTGTTTTTAAACTGATATAGTTCCTGTCTTCCACTTAAATCTAAAAGTGGCTTGGAAAAGTTTGAAGACATTTATAATATGCTTGTTAGTCATTCATATCAAAAACTTTTATATTTATTTTGTTCGTTTGGTGTTCAATTATCGAGAACCTATTTAACGAAATTTAACTTCTATTACAATTCTTTATTTTTTATATACTCGTAGTATAGTATACAGTATCAGAAGTCTTTATGATTACCAATTTCACTCAAAAATAATATTTTTTGTTCATAATAATATAACATTTATATCATTTTACTCACGTGTTTATCACTTGTGCATCAAAACCAATGTAAATAACATAAGAAAATCACGCCAGCCTGCCTGTATATACCTAGTGGTATAGATAATACTTGGAAAAATACAATTTAAATTTCTTGTCAGATTAATATTGCTATGGTTATCTTACATAATATGGCGACAGACATGACGCGGTGGATGGCTTTATAAATGAACGCTCATTTATAACATCATCTTGTTTTCCTTCCACTGGGTTCTACGATAATCGTGCTTGCCTATCGTTTTTCCTACAATAACCTGGAAATGATGACGAAGGATGGTGGAAATATTCACCTGAGCAAGCATTTATGTTTGTTCTCTTCTAGGTTTTGTCCCGTTTCGACCCTATTCCCTTCGGCTTTTGTACGACCACTAGTCGACACATGCAAATCATATCGCGAGATTAATTTCCACAACAATTCGTGAGATGTAACAAAAACTCTAGTACCAACTATTCACTGATAGATAAACAGATAATGTTTTCTATCAGTTTATTTTGTATAATATAATAATGCGAATAAAAAAGTTGTCAACTTTAAACGTTGACATTGAGCGTGTAATAATTTATTTTATGTGTCTCGTATAAAACATATATTATTTCAAAGAATTTATAAAATTGTGTTATTATTTAATTACAATAGATTTCCTACTGAGATTTTGACCATTTGATTTACATAATATTTAATTAGTCTTGTGTTATAACATATACTTATAACATATTTAATTAAAATTAATGCAATATTTTTTTTCTATTATTATAAATTAGAATTATGATAATATCAAGTATGACGTGATATATATTATATAAATATAAAATATATTTGTAAAATAAACTCAATACATAAAATTAATGCAATAAAATAATACACTAGTATCAATTTTATCATTTACATATAAGAATATATTAAAAATTAATTTTAAATTGATTTTAAGTCATTTAAATATTTCAAGTTCAAAACCATACAAAAGAAGGATGACTTCGCGCAGTCTACTAGTTTTGTCGAATTTATTTAAAAAAATATTTTATATTCTAATATTTTGAAAATAAATATCAAATGACTTCGAATTGGTTTTAATAATTTTTAAATCAATTTTATTTTTAACGAATTAAACAAATTCTTTTCACTAAAACAATTTATGTCTTAAAATAATTTAATGACTCAATTAATTTTCTAAATATTTCTATATTTTTCGTATTAAGGGTATATTTACCCATTTCCCAAAAATCACAAAATAATTATTTATTCATTATTATATTCTTCTAACTACTGTCTTAAATAATGAAATCATCTTAAAGTCTTCCACTCAATAAGTTATAAATTGTATCTTACGTTATGAATTGTTTCTTAGAATTATTCATATTATCAGTGTAATTGTATATTATAATTTTTACAACTTTTTTTTTTTTTAATTTTTGCTTGCTGTAACTATATTTTTAATTAACTTATGAGTATTTATTTTTATATACTAGATCCTATAAATATAAAAAATTAGGTATACAATTTTTAAATTAGATTTTTCATGAACGTCCACATTTACCTGAATAATAACGCTTATAAACACCCAAACGTTTGTTTGAATTTTTCATTACCAAAATCTGATATTTAAACAAATGATCGAAGTGTAAGGTTTTGCTTAAAATGTTAATTAAATATATGGACGATTATTTTAAAAAAAAAAAAACAAGGCATATTAGCTTTTTTAATACCTAATAATTTTTAATTAATTTATATATTTTATTGAAATGTTATTGTTATTTTTTTTTATCGATTTTAAATATATAGCTCATGAATTTGGTTCAAAAGATTCATTTTTATAAAAAATATAATATTCAAAAATGTAATATCAGTTTTTACAGAAGATAGAATATGTGAAAGTATCGACAGTAAGTACTGTTGGTTACGTTAGATTAATTTTATCTCATATAAGGTTATGCATCAAAGACTTAGAATATTTTTCACTGTCGGAAAATAAAAATCAGTACTATTACACACACACACACACACACACACACACACACACACACACACACACACACACACACACACACACACACACACAAAAACATTAGATATCTGTTCGAGGATAGATCACATAAATGCGAATAATAAATTAACATACAATTATTAGTTTACTTATAATATAACGTACAAAAACAAATACATTAGAATATTAAACGGACTTGGGATTTTTTCACATAAAGGTGAATATATTAACAACTTAAAAAAATGTTTAAATTAAAAAAAAATAACATTTGAAATTAATAAAACTGTGTTTGTATTTTTAAAAAAAAACTGTTATTTTTTTTAATCTGGACTAATGAACTAATTGTATTGGTTTTGTATTGGTTTATATGATATATTATTTTTATGCCTGTTATCAATTTTTGAGTAGCAAAAATATTAAACGTTAAGAGTATACCTAATAAAAGAAGTTTTTTAAAGTTATTCTTAATATTTTTCAAAATTATCTGTAAAAATCAAAAGAAAATTTAAAAAGGGGAAATTAAGATATCTAATATTTATAGATAGTTAAAATTGTTTAGTTTTATTTATACATAATATATAATACATTGGAAAATGTTTGCTTGAAGCAAAAAGCTTATAAACACGATCATTGTTAACTCAGACGTGTTTTCTATTATAATTTAAAAATATAAAAATACGTAAACATGTATTTTTTTACAAATGTATCAAGTTAAGACTTTAATGAAATTTGATACAATGGAGCAACTATTTATATATATTTGTTGAGTTGTTTTTAAAAAAAAATAATTATTTGAATAACTTGAAATTACCACGAATAACATATTATAATATTATTTTATATGCATAATGTTATTCGATGTAAAAATAGTATCGGTAAATTTCAAGAAAATTCATTTTTATTTTTTAAATGTTTTAATCTTGAGTCTGTATGCTTAATTTTAATAATACAAATGATCAAAAACCGATTATAACATATTTAATTAAATTTAATTATCAATAATCTTATTCTTATAAACTATAATTAGAACTAAATCAAATTTTTTTATCCTAAAATACATTTATATAAAATTGTATTCTATACCACTTATACTTAACATACATATTATAATTATGTTTTTATGAATAGCATAATAATTTTCAGTTAATGTATAGTATCCAAAGAATTCAATAAAATATTTCATAAAACTGTTATTATCATTATTATTATTTGGTATGATGTTTTTTCAATTGGCATATGTATGGTAATATAATGATTGTAAAATAATATATTAAAAACTCAGTCAAAACAGCCAATAATGATAATATATGCAATAATAGTGCATATTGTATTATATTAAACGGCTGATAAAAATATATATACGATAGTTATTTAAAATAATATATTAATATTTAGCAAAACATTTAAAATAACAATTAATCGTTCAATAATATCATGTCAATATTGATCCACATTCATTTAATACTATATTAATATAGTAAATTATAATCCAACGATTAAATACAAACCGTAGTCATACATTCACATGGTTAGTGTAGTGTGTATTTTTTTTATTTTTTAACGTACTTTAAATAGGATCCACGCGCACGATGGATTTAACACAATTGATGGTTTAAAATGTTTTTGGACAATGTGCTTTGCGATAGTGGACTGAAATCAGAGCTCTAAGCATTCAGTGAAGCAGAATTCGGTCGTTGAGGGAATTATCCAAAACTTTGGCTTTTTTAAATGCTTAGTATTTACGACACTGTTGACAAGTCACATAAATCATTGAGCGCTTAAATGTTGTTATTTATTATTTTAACAGTTTTGATGGATAAAAAAAAAACTATGCTTTTTATATAGTTCTAACCACCATTTTGTTGGTAATAATAATATTCATCTGTATTTTTTTGATGGCGCCATCAAACACCGACACGGCTACTTGGTATAAAAATCTTTTTTTAAGTGTTTTCCAACGACAACGCCAGACAATACCTAATGGAGCGATCACCGATAGAGAGTACTTTTTCTTAAAATTCGGAGTCTACAATTATCGGAGTACCTATATATTTTATGGTGTACAAAGTACCTGATGTTTTTAAAATTAAACACACGTTTTTTAAAAAGTATGATCTTTCTTAGTCATACTTTTTTTTTTACAAAGATTTAGAACAATTATGTTTTTAGTTTCAAAAACCCTAATTGGATAAATATAATGTCAACCCTTAAAACAATCGCTTTATGTAATGAAATAATATATATATAATTCACTTGACTGTATACTCCGGTTGTGAGAAGCAACGACTAACTCGAAGGGTAAAAATATAAAAATGTAGCGTTGGAATATTATAATTTAATAATAATAATAATAAAATGCTCAAAAACTTAACGAATTGTATTATTTGGGAAAGTAGAAGCGGATTGCTACACACACACACACATATACACATTTCATATAATATATGTATATGTATAATAGTGATAAACGAGCTGCGTAAACCGTTGACAGGGCCTATGCTGCTAAACAAATAGTCGTAAAGTTTAATTAATGGGATTCTCTAAAACGTTTATAACGTGTGTGTTCTTTCAGACATGTCGGTCGGTCGATCGCGATATGCAATTGTCCTGCCGGATTCACGGGCGGAAAATGTGAAGTACCCGTGGTCAACGTCACTGCTGGTAAGTTAACCGAAGTATTATATCACATATATATTACATTATCATTATGTTGTTTAATATTACATTTTATGCTTTACGCAAAAGCATAACGCGTGGTCGTCTGAAACGTCGTGGACGTTTGAAACGGCGTGAACGGTGTGACGCACTATAAATAATAGTTACGACATCTGCTTAGAATTGGTGTACGTTTGCATATTTTTTTTTATTTTTGTTAAAGTGGTAACAATATAATACTGCGATAATATTATGGCTATAATATAATATATACTGCTATCCTAAGCATAACTAGGATAATTACATTTTTCAAGATGGATTTAACCTATACAAGATGTAAAATGTAGGTACTATTTGTAATTTTATATAATAATTTTTAAACCACGTTTTTTCACCCATTAAATACTCAATAATATTTTAAATGATGGAATACAATATTAAAACCAAAAATATACAACTTTTAAAACTTAATAAAAAAACATTAAACCTAAATAGGTACTTTGCAAAATAATTAAGAAAAATAAAAGATGATGAATTTATTTTATTTTTTTACTTTAAAACCTTAAGAAATAAAACACTCCAACCGTTACAACTTGATTTATTTTGTTATAGTATTAGTTTATAAATGTATATTAAGCTTAAATGTTATACTCGTATAGTGGGTGAAGTTATAAATATTATAATTAATATTATGTATTATTTTAAAATGGTTTATATATATATATATATATATATATATATTTATATATTTATTTTGTTGATGTTCTGTTGATACTTTGTTACCAACTATTCTAGTAGTATTAAATAAATCGTCCTTTTCTTATTATTATGCTTTTATCAATTTTTGTTTCATATTATTCTTTTGATAATCATACTTTACACCATATACCAAAGTTAATTTTGGTTATATGAATGCCGTGTAAAGCCTTATTTTTATTCGCTTTGAGAATAACTTAGATTTAAATTATTTTAGAACAATATTCTGCTTTCTGTATTCGGTATTCTGCTAATGATTTTTATGTTATAATCTTTACTTTGATTTTAACTTTTAATTCACTCTGAAGTATTTAAAAGTTTCCACTTTTTTAAATATATAATCACTGAATTCAACTCATGTTAACTAATTGTACGTTAATAGGCACAATTTTTAGTTTTATTGTACTTTTACGTTCCGGTATGGAGTTGAATTCGATTACACTTTCCACGGCATTTTTATAAGTATTATAAAGCCTGTACCAACATTCTTTTTTTTTTTTTTTAATTTATGATAGAAAAAGGTTAGGCTCATCTCATTTCCTGGAGCATTGCTATTGTTAAGTTATAGCTTGTAATACCTATACAAGATTTTGGCATTCGCCTATTCAAAGAAACTGAGTATGCTCCATACTGCGATCTTAAAATCCCATAATCTGTTCCTGATTCCATTCGTTAATCCTACTTTGTCTGTTTTTCGAGACTTTTGTATTAGTTCCTTAACATCGTTGCTTTATGATGTGCAGTTGTTTGACCATAATAATCCCTTTACCCTGAAAGACCAGGCCAATTAAGGTCATAGTAGGGCTACTGAAATACACTTGAAGTTCATTTGGATACATATGCTACTTCCCCAAAGCTGTTATTGTAACAATAGTAGTACTTAAATAATTTTATTATTAAACTATAATTGTTTTACTTTCAATACTTATAAAAATATCGATTAAAAGATATTTATAATTTAATATTTAATTATGTTTTATTATTATTTTATTTTAATTAAGATAGTTTGATTATTGTTTATAATGAGTAGGTACTATAAGTTTCTTTTTTTTTTTTTAAATAAATTGAGTTGGTAGTATGGTAGATATAATTAAGCGCTTATCAAAGTATTTTAAAATATATTCATACATATATTTTTATATTTTTTAATTCAGCCTTTATAAATCCTAGTCTTGTAATTATTATCTACAAACGAGAATTTTTGAGTTAGATTGTATTATTTATGTCACGTAAAAAAACAAAACACTAACGAAGGTTATTTATATATTGTATGATATACAAAATATACTATGCGTAGTTAATTTCGTTTATTCTGCTATTTTCTTAATTATATTAGTTCCTGTTGAGATGGGTTAAATGTGGTGGGAATGGTGATGTAGAATGTCAAAATATATGTAATTTTTAATTTAAAAATATACGAAAAGAAACAAGTTAGTTTTAATATGAATTTTTTTTTTTTTTTTTTGGCACTGCATAAATAACAGTTCGTTTTAATATAATAAAAAATGGAATCTAATTTTACATTTCGTATAACACTCGAGATATTGTATCACTTTTTTTGTAACATATTTAAATAGTTAATGTAGGTATGCACCCTATTTTATTTAAAGTGTATACTATTTTATGGCCTAGTTATTTTTGAGTATTTAATTTGTTAACGATTATAATTTTATAAAAAAAATTACAATAAGTAATTACAAGTAATTATTGAATTACAATATTTTTTTTAATTTACATACATAATTTGTATTACTATAATATACCATATACACGTATTTTCCGTTAACTTCTATCCAGATTTATATATTTTAAACTGAAGTTATAACACGCTATATTCCTTATAAATCCTTTAATATACATAACTAACAAATAGTTATAGCATTTTTATAAATTAAAAATATATGATATAATAGAATGCTTCGTACGTGCAATATAATATGTAATATGTTTATTGTTTATAAATGTTTTATTAATTTATTATTCTCATTTGAACTTTGAGATTATTAATAAATAATGTATGCATACGTAGTAGATACTTTTTAATAACAAAACAAAAATTAAAAATACACAATGTTATCTATGTATTAATAGTTTTACTTGAAAGTTTGTGACAAATGGATAAAATTATTTTATAATATCAATATACTGGGTATTACTAGTTATTTCGTCATAATTACAGGAATAAAAATAATCTATAATTAACCTGAATTATAATAATACGTTTAATTTATTATGACAAACTATTGGAATTTCCTGTAATTTTGTATTTTTAATTAGTTATTTTTCTAACGTTTCAATCTTAGCATATTATTTATTATCATAGCACAGTATTGCAAATTCATTTCAATATTTATATTTTAAGCTCTATACATCAATTTTTATTGAATACTTATAATTTAATTTTAATAACTATCAATGTAAAAAGTATGGATAAGTAAACCGCAGAGAAAATTATATAAGTTGGAAGTTAAGAAAATATTGTATATTATGAGATACCTAAGTGATATATGCTTGGATTTGATTAAACGACGACTAGTTTTAGTTCCTTAAAGAGTACCTATGTAGTTTCAAGTAGAAGAAAGTTTTTAAATTTAGTTACAATCTATTCAGTTAGAACTACATAGAATTCTAGTACCATTTCTCAAAACCTGCTTTTTTCGTAAGAAACATTGCGTAGAACTTTGAAGTACATATTATACTGGAGAAATTATTTCAGAAAATGTTAAGGGATTGTGATTTATGCTGAAAGGGGATACTACAATAAATTTAGTATTGTTAAACATCGAACTGAAATAATAGTTCATCGACATTTTAATTTAAAATTATATTTACAAAAGGATATAATTATACTTTTATCTTTTATTGATTTAATGATATGTGTATATCGTGTTATTTTATAACAAAAATGAATACTTTTAATAGTGTATTTTAATAAAAAATACGTTTTTTTTTTTTATTTAGATTGTAAAAACAAAACAATCACATTCTATAGTTAATTTCTCTAAAATATAAATTCAATATGTATTAATTTAATTGATACATTTGATTTAATAATCTGAATTATGTGGAATTAAAACGTTAAATATAAGCTGTTATTTTTTTAATAATTTACGTAGGTATTTAATATATATTTTATTATTATTATTTTCTATTAAAAGTAGTTTGAAATCTACAGGCAATCAAAACTGATTGTAGGTTTATCTTACATTAAATAAATATTTACACTTTTCACGGCGAAGAAATTTTCCATTAATAAGACTTCATTGGTTGTTAGTTTTTGGTTTTTAAATGGTTTCTAGTTCAATTCTTTTTGAGTCTTTGGTTTAAGTTATTAAACATGGTTTTGAATTTAAATACGTACATAATGATATATCGTTTAATCGTTATGTTTAATATACAAATAATCATATAATATATCGTTTTTGATAAATTAACATCAAACTTATAATATTAATCAATATTTCGAAATATGTATTGTCCGTTAAAAAAAAAATCATAATTTTAGATCGCATACAGAAACCACAGATCGATAAGAAAACTTAAATTTGGTCATACGGGTGTAGATTATACTCTTGGAAATAAACTGAAAAAGTGTTCTATAAGCTTAAAAATAATTTTAAAAACCATTTATACCCATCATTGTTTGGATTTATTTCTTCGAAATTCCCTAACAGATTTTAGATTCCAAACTGTTTATCGATTATTACTGTTATTAATATATATGACTAAGATTAGGAACAATAAGTTGAGTGTAATTGTTTGTTGTTATTGGTGAACCCTTGGGAATTGGATAGTTTATTTTTTTTTTGTTCGCGAAACGATGTGTTTCAAATGCATAAACATTGTTTAACAGGTTAAATCGAGGTGTTTTTTTATATAGTTTTACGTAGGTATATAATAATATGTGTTATCTCATTTCCAGATGTACCGTACATGGAATATAAAAACGTAACGCTATGAGATATCAATTTTTTTTCCTCGTAATACATAAATTTACTCGGCTACACGTTTTCAAATATGAATAATATATTTAAAAGATAAATTGCTCAAAGGAAATTTTGCTTAGTTTTAATTTATTTTGTATACATGTACCTACAATATACAAGTGTTCATATTACATCTATATATTTGATATATTTATCAACTATTCGTTTATAATTAAGTTGTTAAGATATTCGCACAAATAAAATTAGTTTTGTTTAAAATAATGAAATTAATTCAAAAACTTCAAGAACATTTATCATGTCTCAATGACCTTAAGATAAAACTTAATTTTCCATGTCAAAAGATTTTTAAATTAAATATCATTATCAATTTGATATAAATATACATTTATGTATCACTACATTGTGCTACTCAAGTTTTAAGGCGGCTCTACTCGTGAAATTGCAATTAATTGCTTGCTTATATTCATGTTTATATTTTGATGTAATAGTGTATAACTGAATAACTAGTGTTCATCGTTTTTGTTAATACGCATGAAAATTTATTTAATTGCATAAACACGTTTATTTGCGGATCAAAAAAAAGATTCTAAACACTAAAGCAATATACATTTCCAGTAAAAAATTAGATCTAGTTGTAGATGGATTTTGATTTAATAAGAAATTGTTTAATATTAACATGTTTTTATTACCATGATAAATAAATATTTATCAAGCTTCCAATTCTAAAATGTTTTATACAGTGTATAATAATATTATAAATATGAGTAATATTTTTAATATTATATCACATTTTCCTTACAGGTTATGTTAAATATACCGTATTTAGGTAACAATATAATATATATATATATGGTTAATGACTTATGAAGTGTTTTTAATACTTTATAATATTATCATATTATCATTCATATGTATAAACAATATATTGCAAGTCACTAAAAGGTTTCTGTTTCGTTTGACTTGTTTATACTCAGAATAAATTAGCAGCACCAATTTAGTCTTTCTACTGTGCTCTAGTCTTCTGTTATAGATATGTAATTTCTATATTGTGGAGTCCACTTACTGATTATTGTATTTATCTTATAATCGTGTACAATATTTATGATTGTACTTTTTTTGGATAAATATTAAAAATTGGTTACTTTTATCTACCACATGATTATTCTCGTGTTGAATTTGTCTCTAAAACTACCCTCGCAAGCTGACAGATCATTTCAAACCAATTTGAGTGTTCTAAGTAAGTTATTATTAGGTAGTATATATTTCGTGTCTTTCCTTAACTATATTACTTTTGTTTTATGTAAAGAAAATCATTTGTCTATACCAGTATACATCACTAACTAAGTCGTTAATCATCTTATACAGTGTCCCAGTAATTATGAAGTAGATCGCTAATATAAAACCATATTTGTACTATTATTAATAATGTTCCTACTTAATTCTATTGTACACATTATTTTAGATTTATTTATTGGTATTAATTTAAGATATATTAATTGATACTTAATAATATTATTTTTATTATTTAACATTGGGCTATTTGCCCTAAAGTTTAATAAAAATAAAAAAAAAATTAAGAGGAACTAGAATGTGAAGTGGTATACTGATATGATTTTCCGATATGTAATGGAATATAAAAGAGTTGTGTTTGTATAGGTTGATTATCTATCATACGTAAATAAAAAGATAACGTGTGTTTACTGTATAAACATATTACATATATTTTATAAATACCACTATGTAGTGCAACTATCAAGCAATATATGTTCACCAAAGAGGACAAAACTATAAAGTGTTAGCACTTTTAACAGTTACGAGTCTAGGTACTCTTCCATATTTTGAGTATTTAACATATATATTCTTACTCTATAACCTGCTATAGTTGTGATCCTCCATGTTCATGAAAATGTTAAAACTTGATAAATGCAAGCAATACCAAAATATTACTATGATTTAAAGGTTTTTGTTGGCTTAATATATAATTTTAGACTCATCCTTTTTGTTATCAAATACAAGATGTATTAATTATATTTTCTATATAGATAATACCAGATTATTTACAATCAAAATAAGATAAAACTCATAAAAATATTTATAATTTCATTTCCACCTCATTTTTTTATACAAACTCATTGATATATAGTGATGATTTACTTACGTAGGTTTTGCCCAGAATTTTGTTTAGTTCATAATTCAAATTGTTTTGCTTTTATAATCCATCAACAACAAACATTTTTTTTTCCTGACAGAAGATTATATAATATGTTAAACGCTGTATGTACTAGTATACGTTGTTGTGTAAATGTAATTTTGCATAATTTTTAATTTTTATTGTCACTACCATATATTTTATCACTTTAATACAATTTATTTTTTATTTGTCAATTCATTTATCCAAACAATCTTGAAGTTATACATAATATTTATAAATATTATATGTTGACTTTTCGAATATTTAATACTCATTATTTTAAAAAAGTAAGAATACTTTTGGATATAAATAAAATTATAATAATATTTATAAATATTGTTTTATAGATTGTGTAATTAAATGATTAATACCTAAAATAAAAATATATATTTATTATAACCATAACAGAAAAATGTTAAAACTATTATTATATTTGTTACTTTTTTTATTGTTAGAATTTATTCAAGAGTTTACTTTTTGAATAATTACATTATACATTTTTAATTTTATGTTTAGAATCAGAATATTTTTTGAGAATTTCAATTTATAAAAATATTGTTTAAAATGAATGGTTAATTAATAATTAGTTATAAATCATTAGTAAAAGGAATAGTTTCTACTTAAATTATATATTTTTAATTAGCTGTAATATTTGATATTTGGTTAGATAAAAATAATAAGAATATCTAAGTTTATGTTAAAATGTTTATTTCATACCATAATATTGTACTTAAACCAATTAATTCATATATTTTTTTAATCATTTTATGTTTACATTTTGAATTCCCACAATATCATAGTTAGTGAGGTTCATTACCTTTTTGATGAATAAATAAAACTAATAACAAATTAAGTATTCCATGATTTAATAATTTAGTTGCACAAATATGAGATTGCCTAAACCACAATGGTTAGTTCGCTATAAAAAGAAGTATTATATTTATTTTTAACAAAATATTTAGCTATTATATATATATATATATATATATATATATAATACTATATAATATATTAACACTGTGGCTCAGAAAAACGACTATACAAAAGCTACAAATATCGCTTTGATAGTAAATCATATTTCAACAAATATTTTATTCAGCTTACATTTGTTCTACTAAGAACAAATATTTCTGATAACTTCACACACTTTTTTGAGTTATTTGAAAACAACAATCTTGTTAGCAGTGATTTTAATTTAAAACATATTTTAATCCTAACACTTGATGGAATGTTTTAAGCAACTTAATATTAAAATATTAAAATTATCCCTCATTTAAACCTCGCATATTTGCGTTCGTATAAAAATATAAGACCAGATATCTTAAAATTTTCTATTCTAGTTGACTGATTTATCGAACAAAAATTATTATTTTAAAATCTATTAGCATTTTCGTAAATATTTTTTTTTTACTTAATTTCTTGTCAAAATAAAATAATATATTATATTTTTTTAATAATAATATATTTTTTATCATAATTTAAAAGTTTTTTACTTTTTTTAATTTTATATACTGAATCAGAATAGTTTTAAGAGTATTTTTATATTTATAAAAATCGAAATGTTGATGAGTAGTAGTAGTTTAATGACTAATAAATATTTAAGGTTTAGGTTAAATTTTCAAAAACAATTTAGATTTTTAAATAACAAATGTTATTCGACAAAAGAATTGCCGTGCATAACTACTCTTCTTAGTTAGATATATAAATTATAGACAAGATTTTTCAGCACATTATAAACGTATACTTTTAATTTTAAATTATATATTCACTACTACAATAAATAATCACAGTTAATAATTTTAGCCTAGCAAATTTTAAATATTTATCCTCACCGTTGGCTTTCGATCACAATACAGTAGTTATTTAATTTCACCTATTTACAAATTGATGTTTTTTTTTTTTTGTAAAAAAAGTAATCTATGTTATTTTTTAGAAGGTTCAAGTAATCACCACATAAATTAACATCAAAATGAGTTCAATGGTTTAGTCATTAAAACGAAACAGTTTTTTTTTGCATTTATAATATTATTATGGATAGTATAGAATATAGATTATGTTATGATAAAGATTAAAATTTGTGCCTTCGACTATTATAATATAACTTAATATTATAATGTTTAATAAAACAATCTTATATATTATAATATTCTACGTTATCAAATAAATATATCTTCGCCTTTATATTTCGAATTGTACTAAATACTCGTCTAGCTTTGCTGATAGCTTATTTCGAACAAAGTCACTATTTTTTTTTTATTATTATTGATAAGTATTTTAAATTTAAAAAGTAATGATCAGAAACCTATTTCTGACGCAATTCAATTTATTGAAAAATGATCGAGATTTTGTTAAAAACGGGTTTACCATCATGAATTTCATAGTTTTCTTTTTTCATTTACTATATCAGAAATTCAATTCCACGACCTCCTTTACGTTTCACTGTAAAAACTAATAAACTTTATTCACTTTATTTACATTCCAAAAAAATAAATTTTTTAACTCCAATCAATTTTCTTTTTATTGTATTTTTACTAAGGTATCAATTTTATTTTGTTTGTTATTTTTCAACTAAATAATTACTTGGTTAATTCATTATCTATACATTTAATATTAGTGATTAAGCCACGGATTTACTATATTAACCTCTAATTATGAAATCTAAAATGTTGATCTACCAATGAAATATAATACAGACTCAATCGTATTGAATTAATTTACTTTAGAACAACTATTTTCAATTCATTGAGGCAGTAACCATAATCTAATTAAAACTTAAAAAATTGGTGTTCAATAGAAATTAGAAATTGCTGACAAATAATTACCTATTATACATACATAATTACCTCCTCATATCTAATTTTTATTAGATTAAAATTTATTTTTCAAGTCACAAATACTTTATAAATAATATTTTCACATAATTTATTTCAGTTATTTTCTTTTATTTATATACCTAGGTGATAAAATTAATTAAAACCACATTTTAGTTATCAATTATTAAAATGTATTATAATTCTTTCCTAAATTGTATACGAATTATACATTTATATAAAATTATATATATATATAATTTGATTAGTATAAAACATTTTATCATTATTTTAAACGTAAAGTTATAATTATTGTTATTATTTTTTTTTTAGAATGTGGTTCATCTAGCATTTGCATACAGCAATGCAATATTAATAGAGATGTTATTGATACAACAGCTGATAGTCCATGTTCTTGTAACCTGTACAAAAATCACTCAACGCCCATAGGTAAGTCATCATATTTTTATAATTAATAAATAATCTGTTGAAATTTAATTTCATAGTGATAACTTTTTTTTTTTTATTTATATCTACGAAATATTCGCATAAAATACTACGTCATGTATCTCATGTATAATAGATTATTAATAATACCAGATAATAATAGATATTTATAATTTATAAATATGTGTTACACTTGTTTCTTGCAACAATATACTTTGTAATTATAAAATGTAAATTAAATAAAAAAAAAATCAATACTACGCATTAGCTATAGTTGAATGAAAAAAAAAATAATTTATTTTAATTTTAATTCAAACTAATAAATTCTTTATTTAGAAATGTTTGAATTTAATTCTTTTACCTAATATAATATGTTTTAGTATTTAAAAGTATTGTGTCGCATAAATCTATTGGTTTACAAAATAAAATTGGTTTCGGTATTGTTATACTAATATAACGAATCCTAAATTATATCGTTCCTTTAAATTTTAGAATCCAAAATATTAAGTTAAAAATAATTAATTTTTTTAACATTAAACAAAATTATAAATCAATTTCAATATATTAATTAAAATTATTAAAAAAATGCATTATATTACTTTGAATAACTCTGTATTTACAATAGCTATAATTTAGTTTATTGGTGAAATTAAGAAATTATTGGATCAACAATAATGTGTGTTTTTACTTGCATCTGACATCACTAACAAGAACAGTAAAACATCTTGGATTTTAAACTTTGGTGATAATCTATAACAGAAAATTACAATTGATTTGAACTATAGTAAGTAAAAAATAGATATATTATAGAATTTTCAAAATAATCTGGAAAACTAAAATTGCGTAATATATTTTTTGCAAAAATATGTTCAAAATTCAATATTTCTAATAAAAAAATAAATATCTATTAATAATACTATAAATAAATATAATTATTAAAGTAAAATATTTTTAGAAATATAGCTATTACCTTCTATAGTTCTACGATCAAAATCGTTTTCCGTATGTATTTAATGATTTATTATTGAATTCAAATTTAACATATCTACTATTATAGTGAGCTACTCGTACTTGGTAAAGAAGTAGGTACTCTTGGAAACATAACACAGCTAATTCCCATTAATTTTGTTATATTTTCAAAAAAATAAACATCCCCTATATTTTCACTTGTTATATTTTTTGAAAAAAGACGCAATGTTTTTTTTTAATATATTAATAGGAAGCGCTCTAATAATATTTTTAAAATATTAAAATTTTTTCTAAGCGAATACATAATGGACAAAAGTTTTATTTTAATATCATAATTGCTTATCTATACAAAATTCGAGCGTCTAATCTACTAATTTTAAATACATTATTAATTAATATCATTATGACGAACTGTGATCCACCTATCGAAATTTTAAAGATGTGTGTTGTATCTATTATCTGATAATCATGAAAAATAGTTTAAAACCAAATTTCTAATTTTTTTTTCAGTCTAAATGTTCCTATTTACCTATTGTATCGGTTTGATTATTGAAACACATAACATTTAGTCATGTTTTATGTGTAATAACACAGATATGACATATTTTCTACTAGTAATAAAAAATAATTCATGTAGTTATTATTTATTTAATTCGTAAACGGTAATGTCGTATACCCACAAGGGTTGGAAATTAAACACTATAATAAACATTTATATATAAATAATAGTGTAACTTAAGTAATAAAAATATTTCAGTACTTAATGAACGGGATAACTATCAACTTAATTTCATGAAAAAATAAACTGACCCAACTAATACAATTGCATTAAGCTATACATAGTATATAGTTTGATTAAGATAGTATTTATTGCTGGGAATTTTATTTCATCTAAATTCTTCATAAAACTTTAGTTGTTTGACTTGCTAAAATGTGTATGCAGGAGAACTGTCTTTTTTACTTAATTATATATACAATAATGGATATTATGTGTACATAATGTTATGTAAATATACATATAAGATTAAACGAAATGTATTGGTTAATTGAAAGAGTACAATATTGCATGTGCCAGAGTACATAGATAATCCAGATTGCAGTACAATTCTTTGGCTTCACAGATGTTGTAATTGTTTTTACAATACGCGTTAATGCGTTATACTTTACACTACTGATTACGGCGGCATTTCCCCCTATAGTTTTGCCTCAGTTTTATCATACAGAAAATTACACATGAAAAACAGCCAAAACAACCGTGTGACGAAAATAACAATACGACATTAACAGCGTGTACGTTGGCACCCGTCGAGCACATTGCTCGTTATCAAAATGTGTTGTATTCATTGCCAGCTTATCCCATAAATGTATAGGGACGATCTTAGTGGGGAAAAGACTTGTAAGATCTATGTCCTAGGCCTTTAAATTAAACGATCACTATACTTAATAAAATATAATTGGTAAACTGTAGTACATGTGTGTAAAAATATTTTTTTAAATCTTTAAATTAATATTTTCGAATACATGCATTAATAAGTAATAAGTTAATTTATTTGTTTTGCTGTTTTTTTAGAATATAATAAAGAGATATTAATTTAAAATGTTTTCTGTATTACTTTACGTAATACACGTGACTGTGCGTAACCTTTTTTTTTTTTTCAGTTTTAACCGATGACGCCGCGGGAACTGCTTTCGTATTGCTTCCGCGGCACCGCCATCGTTTATTGACAATATCAAATATTTATATATACGTGGAGGGAGTAGACGGGGCAGCCCTCCGACTTACCCCCCCGTTCACGCATTTTCAAAAATTATACATTTTGCATAACAGTATTCCTGGACCTCTTCCTGACCTTCTCGGGCCGACCGGAGTCCGCCACTCTGGACGTCTTATTCTCGGTTAAGGCATGCGTCTCCGGGTTTTTGGCTCTCGCTTACCTCCTCCCGTCCGTGCCTTAGCGCTTGGCGCTACTTACGGGCGGAAGTGGAGCTAGATAACCGGCAGCGGGCTGACGGCCATCTAGGGTCTTCTGAGGAACACCAGCACCGGGCACTGGGGCCCGTACCTGTCTTGAGGAACGGGACGACTCAGTTAAGTGCCGCCTGGGTTCCATTCCTCCCACCAGGTGCGGTGGTTTGGTTACTATCTAGGGCTGGTCCCACAGCCACCACGTTCTAGCCGAGGTAGGCTCCTCAACCTTGAGGGGCACCGCGTCGTCACGCAGTGGGGCTCCCCTCTCCCGTGGCACTGACTAGTTTTATAGTTGATGTCAGTTGATCAACTCGGGGCGGGTGCCCCTACCACTATTCTAGCTCCCCAGCCGGCTAGTGGTGGGCCTTTGCAGCCGAGATTCGGACCGGCGTTTGAAAGCCAATCCAGGGTCTCCGCCAACCCTACCGTCGCCTAAGACGGTCCTGCCTAACCGTTAACCTAACCTATCCGATATCCTCTTGGCCTCGATGGCCTCCCTAGCAAAGCGACGCAAAGCACAGTAGTTCGACCTTGTGTCCAGAAACACCTTGGTCGGACACGGCCACGCGTCCTCACCTATGAGCCTGATGATCCGACTCCTCTCAGCAGAGAGAGCCGGACACCTGTAGAGCACGTGTTCCACCGTCTCGTCTTCAGTGCCACAACTACATCCACCAGTCCCCCGAAGGGCGAAGGAAGACAACTTGGCGTTGAAATCCCCATGCCCCGTGAGAAACTGGCACACATAGTGGTCCACCTCAAGAGGGAGTTCCAGTCTCCTCCTGATGTCAGGTATCATTGAGTGGGTCCACCGGCCCTTCTCACTAACATCCCACCTATCCTGCCAAACGTCTAGAAGCCTATCCCACTGGTCTCTCATCTCCTCCTCCGAGATAAGTCCAGCTTTTCTCTTTGTCCTAACTACGTACCCTCGAATTTCCAGATCAAGAGGCATCTGCCCAGCAACAACCTGCAACGCGTCCGTCGAGGTCGTTCTGTATGCCCATGTGAGCGAGAGGAGGGCTCTTCTCTGCTTACTGCCGAGGAGTTTAATCGCTCTGGCCGTGAGAACCCCCTCAGACCAGATCTCCGCGGCGTAAGTGATACGAGGCAGAAAGACTGCCATATATATTACGGCGGAAGTGGACTGCCGAAGGCCCCAGTCCGCAGACGACGCTGCCCTAAGCCTACTGTACAGAGAATCGGACTTTCCGGCCACGCTGCTCACGTGCGCCCAGAAATTTCTCCTACTGTCCAACTCGACACCCAGATACCTAACCGAACTAACAGCCACGATCTCCTCCGCCCCAAAAGGAACGGTGAATCCTGGACGTAGTCCTCCCTTCAGCGGGATCGCCTGAGACTTACTAGCCGAGAAATTTAGACCTCTCAGCGTCGCCCAGTCGCGCAAGGCGCTAAGCGTTGCTCTGGCTTTCCGCTGGATCTCCACAAGATCGGAGCCCGCGATAAGAACCGCCAGGTCATCCGCATACGCGACCAGTTTTACCCTATCATCGTTGTTGGTGACTAACGCCCTATCCATAGACAGATTCCAAAGACTTGGCCCTAACTGTGAGCCCTGAGGGCAGCCTCTGGTGAGATCCGCGAATGCCGTCGCTCCCTCCACCGAGAGCACCGCCCTTTTGCTCGTCTCGGTTAGGGCAGTCACAACCGTGCAGAATGCACGTTTCCTTGTGCCCTTTGCAAGGCCTCATATTCACGTTCATACTTTTCTTTAGTCGACAGAATCGTCTCGACCATGCAGATGAACTCCAGGCGATTGATTTCGAACTGTTTGATGATTCTCCTTCGGGCTTGGGCGTCTTCTGACAAGTCGTATGGCAGGGGACCGGACTGTGCGTAACCTACACGGCTATGTGTATACTATATGTATTATGCAGTATTGGATATTCTGTCTTTTAATATTTAAGTTTAAACGGATCTGAACAACCGCGAATCACAATTAACCAAAACGCAATACGATCATATTCATTTTTTTGTTTCAATTCGTCAATCATAATATGCAATGACATTGTGCAATCCGTAAACAACATTCCGTATACACATAATGTGCTATTGTTCGTGAAAGCTTTATGGCATAATTAAATCTTAACTGGACTAGTTATAATATTTACTTGGTTAGTGTCGATATACAAACGTTTATGTTTTAAAAACTTTCAATGGCAAGCCGTCGGAACTGACGTGCTGTAATACATTATATATAGGTATAGAGCTACTGATATAATAGTAATATAACTCAAAAAACACAACTATTGACAATCAGTTATTTAAGGTTTAGAAAAGACACTACAAATTAATTGTTTTGATAAAAATATGTTAAGTTACATTATTAATATAGGTATGCTTGGTAGGTATTGTAAAATTATGTATTATTATTAATTTAATTACCAAATGTTTGAATATATTTTTACCTATATCAATATTCGTGACTGAAATAATCATTGTCGTGTGTAATATATTACTATAGTCGGGTCACCGTAAATTTTACGTTGTCAAAGTTGAATTTAAAATTTAAACTATCAAAGCGCCCGTTATGAGTTAATTTTTCGTCACAGTGCAATTAATTATATTATTTTATTGAATAAATATTATAATTGATCGTAATAATATTACATCTGATATTTAAAATAACTTTATAGGTTTTAATATGCATATACCTGTATGTTATTTAATGTATAATAAGTACCTATATAATTTTCTTTTAGTCAAATTATTTATTGTACACACACACACACACACACACACACACACACACACACACACACACACACACACACACAAACACGCACGCACGCATACACACATAGATATATATTTAATAATAATTTCTGATTCCTGATTCCCTTCCACACAGCAACGATTTACGATACAAGATGAATAGTTTATATTATTATTTATAGGTACTTAAACTCGATGAAAACACTGAAAAGACAATTTCGTATCTAATAAATAACTGCTTTCGATAATGTTTTTACATAATACATATATTTGTTCCGCTTCTTTTACAAAATAATCTAGTTTTTTTCCAGATTTTATATTATTATAGATGTTTAAGTCTATTTTATTTTATTATGTTTCTTAGCAGTGTTAGATTTATTATTGCTTATTAATAAGGTATTGTTAAATTATACTTTATTATTTCCAATTCGATCATAAGTACATACCAATAATGTTACAAAAATTAACAATTTATTTATAAACTTCAAAATTACTTTAATAGTATTATTTATTAATTTTATTTCTGAATCTAATAATTGAGTATGATAATTAATTTTTAAATGTTGAATAGCTAAAAATTTGGAATATAGTTTATAAAAAAAGCTAAAATAACAATAAAAAGTAAAAAATAAAAATAATTTTGCACCAAAAATCAATTATTTTTAATTTATTGTAATTTAATTTAAATAAAAAATATATATTTAATTAAAAATATCTTATTATTTAAATATGCTCAGTATTTATTAATTAAAACAATCAAAAAGTAATCATTCGGTAATAATTTGTCTTCTTTATTTTGCTCAATGAACATTAATTTAGCAATTTATACTTTTTTGTTCTAAGAGTGTTGTTTGTTTGTATAATACTTATTAGTCATTTTTCACCAATGTAAAAATTAATTGACCAAACTGATAATATTATAATGTGGCGTATATTGATCGAAATAGTCAATATAATTTATATGTATTTATAAAAAATTATAACTATTGTTTGCGGTTTGGAACACGGTAATTTCGATAAAATTATACGATGTATAACGGCTATTTTTGATTTAAATAAACGATAGATACTCTATTCCACTATTATTAATAATTTATAAGGGGCAATTATTTTAACATTAAATACTCATTATAACTAATAGTATTATTGTTTAACAACCTTTTTTTTTAATTTAGTTGATTTGAAGTCATTAAAGTACAACATACACGATTTAATGATATCAAATTATATGTACCTACTTTATTCTTTGGGATAATGAGTGTTAACTCTTAAAAAATCTATACATTATATTATGACAACCATTGCTTTTAAAAATATTTTTCACGCCACATTCATCTTTATTAAAATAGTAGTCTTTTTATTTCTAAATTACAATCATTCAGTGCCCCCATTTTTGTATTAATATAATCCAAAAAATAACAAATCCAATGTTTACATGATTAATACACTTAGTATTGTGACTTTATATTTTTTTTGCCCGTATTATTCGAATCTGAAAAAAAAAAACATTATTTACATTTCTTTAATATAAGGTACTCACAAATATTAGTTTAAGAGTTAAACTTGCTTTAGTATAAACTGAATGTTGACCAGTTACCCTCAATATATAATATACACAATTAAAATACCGATTATAGAATAAATAGTATAATTATAATTCAATTTGAAATTCATAATAATTTATTTAAAAAATAGTTAGCCATTATTACAACAATATAATATATATATAATTTGTATATTAAACATTTTAATATTTTAACATTATTTATTTATTTTGTTTTTGACAAATGTGCTACTTACATAAATATTATATTTATTCTTTTATTTATTATATGCATTATTTTTTTAGATGTTTACTTCCTTTTATAGCCAATTAGTATCCAAACTTAAGTTTTTTCAACTATCATATTTTCTTTTCTGGTGGGTGTTATTTATTTAATTTTTTTTTTTTTTTTGTAGATGAATTGGTTTTATTTAATATAATAGGAAAAAGAAAAGAAACAAAAACTGCACTCAAATTAATTAAATTTAATCTCTGTACAAAATTGTAAATTATGTGTTGGCCACATCAATAACCATAATAGCTAATATATAGCATAGAAATGATGTCTATTCACTGATATAATGCCCGGTGTATATCTTGTTTTATTATAGCCTAGTTGTCAATCACCATCAACGGAAGTCAAATCAAGTTAAACTTCGATTAAGCACCAGATTTCTTTAAATTTTATCTCATCTTATCTAAGCGTATAAATAACATAATATAGTATAGTATATAATATAATATTTTTAAATTAATTTTTTAATGACTCTCCTAAACGATGGTTAGTGAGGGGAAAAGAGGTATTTGATAAAATTAGAAATGTTAATTCCTATTTACATTTATTTTCTAAATAGACATAGAATTAGTATATAGTTCAATTATTTGTGTTTCTTTGATTTAATTATTTAAAACGTAATTATTGCATCATTTTTAATGATAAAATTTGTATTTTTGAATATGGTTTAGTTTGGAATTTGAAATCCATTGTAATTTATATTAGGTACACAAAGCCAAATTCATGTTTGAACTATATGAAATCAACAGTTATTTTTTGATTACTAAACACTATGAAAAATTATTCTAAATTTGTGATTTTCACTTATTATGTTAATATATTATATAATATTAAATTACTGGTATTTACATAATGTTCTATATAAATTACAATAAACACTGTTATTTTTAAATATTCTATAAGTACCATATTTTTAATTTTTTATTGTTGTTATTGTTGTTATTTTACAATTATTTACAAAAGTTTTGAGTATTTTTACATTTGACTCCCTTGACGTCTAAACTACTGGTATATGATCTATAATTTGGATATCAGAAATCACTCTCAACAGTAAGCATTGAAACAATTATTTAGCTAATAATATATCTTCAAAAAAAAAAAAAAAAAATCACCCAAAACACCCATCGTTTTATAACCAATGTATTTATCTCTCTATTAAGGACCTAAAATAGAGATGAACAAGCTTTGTTTATCACCTTTTTTATAATCTAATAATGCTTGGCAACTGCAATAATTATCATATAATTCTCACCGCGACAATCGCTCAGAACTTTTAGTGGCCGATTAATTGCACTGTTAATCATTTATAAATAATGTTAGTGCACCATATACATATTATGTATGTATATGTGTGTAAGCATTATATTAGACATCCGTTTGTTTAGGACTTGCTTTTCCGAGCAGGAAACGACGTCGAATGGACGAGAGACGGGGATTTGTCATGTTTGCAAACACATATTACACAAGACATACAATCGCGTGTATGCGTGCACTACAAATACACGAAAAGTTTTGGCAATCCCTCTGCTTCCCACCATTGACCCACCTTGCCACTTTTGCCGACTGCGGTGTTTAACCTCTCGGACAATCGCCGCCATAACGGACCAGCGGTCACAGCATCAGGCTATATGGGCTTTTCTTAATGAAACGGTCTCCTGCTCAACACGCACATAAATATATATAATGTATCACTCCTCCTGCCAACCTATCGCCATCAATTGCTACTTGCGCGTCACCCTTAATTCCATGTTCTCATAACCTATAACACTATTCGTATCTACCACACTCCACTTTGGTATGTTTTTGGTGTCCAAACAATCAGAAACTTTATCCATTCGTTACGATGTATATACAATATACATTACGTGCGTAGACGAAGTCTTTTGCTCTTTCCGCGTGAATACGGTAAATAGGCGTCTTCTGAATTTTCACAT
This sequence comes from Rhopalosiphum nymphaeae, assembly GCA_036289425.1. Classification (NCBI taxonomy): domain Eukaryota; kingdom Metazoa; phylum Arthropoda; class Insecta; order Hemiptera; family Aphididae; genus Rhopalosiphum; species Rhopalosiphum nymphaeae. The sequence goes on along the minus strand of JAZAQC010000036.1, from coordinate 316,407 downwards.
GTGTCAAGTCGCTACATTTATTATTGTTATGTAATTTGTAAGTTTTCGATGTGTATTATGTTGTCATGTTGTTTGTACACCAATACGATTCGTTAATTACCGCAATATACCTTACACACCATGTATGTCGATTTATGATAAGATTATTATTATATCGCATGGTCTTGATGTGATCCATTAATTATTTTTTTTTTTAATTGATAGATTTTTACCGTTTTATATAATTTTCAACAAACGTTTTTCTATATCGCCATAGTTGTACATAAATACTGTAAACCTACACATCCACATTTAAACAGTTCGTGAACTGGAAAAAAAAATTAATTTGATTCCCTCTACTTATATTTAACGATCACTAAAAAAAAGTAACTTTATTTTGTTTATTTTAAGTTTGCTCTTTTTACAGTTATATAAAACGTACGTATTATAATATTATAACACTTGCATATAGTATAATTTTAAATTTATTAAAGTGTATTTTACTCACAGCCATAATTATAAGTGTATTTATGTATTAAGTATCAACTTTTTAATTTTCTTGAATAGGTATTTCTACATTTTTAATTACATCGACGACGTATTTTTCTCTACAATTGCATTTATATGTCTGCTGAGTTAGATTATAATTTTATTTTTAAATATGTATAGTTTAATCTATACTCTATAGCATACGTTATTTTGATGCCGTTTGAATTTCAGAATTAGAGTATTCGACACTTCAAAAGTCTATAACTTTGTATTTATAGTGCATAATAATATAATAACAGATAAAATAAATATCTACCATATTACCAATTATTTGTTGTTTTTATGCAAATCATAATTTTTACAAAAACATTATTTAAATATTATACATTAAATTAATATTACTAAGAAGCTTACATCAAGAAAAAAATATACTCAACTCAATGTGACTATGAAATTAACTAGTCGATTAAAGTGATTAAGGCAATTACATAATATAATAGACAAAAATTAAATTCATTGAGTTAATAGTTTATTAAAAAAAAAATAACTTGTTATATAACCTAGTTAAATAACTTAACTTTAACTTTTAAACTCAGTAATGTCAATCATGCAATATTACCTGGACGTTTCCCTGTATAACTAATCAAATAGTATATCCAACGAATTAAGAAAAGTTTGCACGTACATTGACTGTAATATTTTTATAAAATTTACTATTACCTTTATGGAAATATGATATTTATCAGTTATCAGTTATTAATTTAAACAAAATGGTAGTTATATTATTTATCAGAAAATGACCCCCACATCGTATTAATATTTATTACCATATGTAACAAAAAATGGTACTTAAAGTTAAATTGGTACTTTTAATATAACAAAGAACATAATATGATTGTTAATATGAAAATAAAATGTATAACTATTTGTAATATCATTACAGTCAACCAACCATATGCGAAGTCTTTGAAGTATATATTTTGACTGAAACAAAATGTGTAGATTTCTGGTAACAGCTGAAAAAAGTACTGATGCGTTATAAACCTATATTATATTATAATAATATGCAGTATTTTTTACCGTTGAATTTTTTAATGTATCGAATGTGTCGTTAAAATGTCAACTTAGTTTTAATGTCAATTTAGTTTAATTTTTACCAACTAGCTTTTATGTTATCTACGAAATTCGGCGTTAATGGTGATGGCAATAATAATAAAAAACAACAACATCGTTTGACTGCATCGTTTTCTACGACACATCAAAATAGCTAGGTACTGTAAGAAAAGGCAACATTTATAGTACTTTTTAACAATGTTTCGTTGTTCAAAACTAATAAAAATAAGTATTTTCATTAAACGTTATATAAAAACTTACTTTGTTATTTTCCGGGAAGTATCAAAACATCCGCCTTGCCACATTGCGTGATCGAGGGTCTTGAAACAAACACATCGCTGGCAAACCTCGATGGTAATTCAATTACATAAGTATTTCGTTCGACTTTGCACAAAGCACGTGCTACATTTTATCGTATTTATAATATATCGTTATTAGCGAATATTAATTAATAATTCATATTTCATATTATATGGTCATCGCAATCACTGTCATTTACCCCCTCGTATGTTCATGCGGCCCTGTAATAAATATAACACCACAGTTCGAATAAATAATTCAAATTTTTCTCATAATATGTGTGTGGACACTTCACAATCATTGTAATCATTTTTTATATATTTTTTTTTATTGATAATAGAATATATTTCGCGGATATAAATATTTCAAATGCAAGTATAACCTAGTTGTACGTAATGCACGTATACATATAACACCTAAGTCCTACTTAGCATTTTCGTGTTTAAATCTATTCACTGTTTATCTTTTTGAATATTCATACACTGTTGCACAAAAACCTCAACTGACCTCAATTCAATTATAACAAATATATGTATCCAAACCAAAATTCTCTGTTTACAATTTTCCATTATGCGCTTCTTGATTAACAACATTATTACAATTTTATTTCGACAAGTTTTATTTATAAACTAATTGTATAACGACTTACCGTAGTGTAACTAATAAAACATGATATTGATGTACTTACTCGTAAATAAATCTTAATCTGACCGTCTCGCTTTACCCCTATTATTACCACTAGAAATAATAATAATAATAATTCTGCGCAAAAATCGAAACAAACACATCTGGCGCACTAGGCACATTTATCAATATAGTAGCAAATATGACACTATAAATCATTCACATAAAAGATGATAACTTTATCTATGATTTAGGATACATATTTTATTATTTTATAATAATTCACTAATCAATAGTATAACTTATAAGCTATTACTTTATAAAATGGCCGATTTGTAAGACCACTAAACTTCTTATAAAACAATCACTATATAATTAATATGTCACTTTTTTTTTAATATCATGGATAATATATGTGTTTAACAGCGTTCAGATAACGACATCGTTTATAAAATGGCTCTTTTTTCTAATCAAAAAACCTGACAATTTGCTGATAAACCACACAAGTATACATTGAATCGATTTTTTACTATTACAGTAGCACATAAAGGCAACAAACGGCCATTTATAACTTTTACGAGGTGAAAAAGTTCATAGTTTATGATTATAGCCTTAAGATTGAAATAAATGTATCGATTACACTTTAATTATTGATTTATATGAATATATTATATTATTTTAATTTTATTTTATACTTTTTGTAACTCTAAAAAAAAAAAAAAATAGTTAAGCTAACATCCAATTGCGTTCAATAATTCTATAATTGAATGTAGTTATGGAGTATGATTTTTGTTATGTACCTTCTATACATGATTATTAATTATACTACATTTACGTCTAATATTAATCATTTATTAAAATTCACATAATTAAATCAATCTATAGATTTACCAATCAAAATTACGACTGAAACTGTACTTTTTACGATTAACACTTTATAATTTTATTTTCTCCGGTTTATATATAGATACAATTTAATTTTTGAACGACAACATACAATAATAATTTAAAGTAATTTGATACACAGAAATCAAGTTAATAAGTCAATATTCTCTAATTTATATTATTATAAACATGTTAATTTCAGCTCTAAAATTATTATTTGAAAAAAAAATAAAACGATAACAATTAAAAACACTATACTTGGGTACTCGTTTATACTGAAATATTTGTTATAAAATACCTGCTGAACTTGTCTTAACTGTTCATATTATCTCACTCTCTTAATCAAAGGACTCTATATAGTCACCCTAAGGTAATAAAGAATATGCTCGCACGCATTTAACCGATAACACAACGTTCTCGAAGCAGCCCCAACAAGACGTATAGCCGAACGCACATAATTGTCGCCATAGTAATAGTAATATTATATTATTGTTTTTTACTTTCTTGATTTTTAATCAAGTAAGTATGGTAATTGAAATGAAAAAGTCTGAATTTTTAAAAGTTCAAGAATTTGTGTTAAATAGGAAAATACAGTGGTGGTTTATCCCAAAGATGGCCCTGTGTGCAAAATTAAAAAATTCCTTCCTACATCTATTTATTTTAAATAATATATGTATGTATCTATACATAAATTCAAATTTAAAGTAGGAATTTGTATTCTAAAATTATCTATACATTTTATAGCAATGATATATTGATATCAGATTGAAGAAATGAGAACCATTTGATATTGAAAACAATTTATTTAATTTTTAATTTTTTTGCTGTGGAACGTTGAGCAATAATGGGCCCCTCAAGCCGGGAGCTAGTAGCATTTGCACACATCGCACACATGTATGACACGCTACTGGAAAAATGATAAAAATGTAACTCAGTTGTAATGATTAGGTGGTTAATTAAGCTAGCTTTAACATAAAATATTAATGAGAGAGATTCGATATCACACCCAAGCGGTATAGCGATTTGAATCCACAAAAATGTCGGCGTGAATAGCCCCAAAATTTCTATTTTTTAACTTTTCTCCAAAACTATTTTAGCTAAAAAGTTGGTTGATAGCTCATTAAAAAGGAATTATCAAGTAGATACAAAATGTAAAATAAAAATTTTTCACAGTTGAAAAAATAGTTATTTTTTGCTAGATTTTTTTTTAGAGTGGAATATTACCGAAACTGGAGACCATATTTTGTTATTTGGAGTCTTGTTAGATTCACATTGGCTAGAAGAAGTACAGTGAACTTTATCTTCAATCGTTAATTCACTACAAAGCTATAAAGCTGAAAAACATAAAAAAACGTTCAATACAAAATGTTTTAATTTTTTTGAAGCTCTGTAGTGATTTAACTATAAAAGATAAAGTTCTGAAAATCTTCACTGCACTTCTCCTAGCCAATGTGAATTTAACAAGATCCCAAACAACAAAATTCGCTCTCTGGTTTCGGAGATCCATCTTACTAAATGAAAATGAAAATAAAATACATTATACATACATATTGCACACAATTAATACATTTCTGAAAATTGAAAATCAAGAAAGTTCACATGCCGATCTCTGACTTAGTAAGCGTTTTTTTTTTTTTTATTGTGCATAAAATATAAATTTATAGGATTTAATCTATACAAATCAGTAGTTTATACAATCAGAAAAAAAACATATTATAGCAAACAAACCAAATTTATATAACATTAATTATTATATTTTGGTGCTTTCTAAAATAACATTTTGAAATTAAACTGAGTTTTTACAACTTGTCAGTTAGTTCTTTTTAGATTTTAGTTATTGCGCTGCAGGAACATATACAATGCAGCCATGCAGGACTATACAAGGGTTTATTATTAAAATTCAATTTGTGTATATTCTGTCTGTCAGCGGAACACAAGTCTGAAATTTCCAATAAATATAACGATTGCAAAAATCTACTAAGAATTTCATTTGGCATAATGGAATTTACTTTATCGGCATCTTTTTTTACTCGTAATTTTAGTAGCATGTATTTCTTTGATATGCAAAGTCTTATATTTGAAAAATAAATATAATATATATATATATAGCGTTTATTTTTTATTTTGATTATAATGTTTGTAGTTTGAGTTTGTAGAATTAATATTTACTATCTAGCTTAATATCTATTTTAGATTCTGAGTAGAGTAATGATATTTATGAATTTATTTTATAAGAAGAGATTTTTTTTGTCTGTCGTCACCTTCCGAGAGAGTAATATTACTTTAATTATCTAAAATAGGAGTTGTTTCCTCGAAGTTTGCTTCCTAATTTAAATTGTTCCAATGTTTTGCAAATTAATTGCAAATTGATTTTTAGAATTTGTTAATTAATTTTTTTTATTGGCGAATTCTATGAATTGTATTGCGAGCCTCCTGACATTATCTAATAATATACATAATATGAGAAAGTTGAAATAAAAATATTTTTACTATTAACATAACAAAACATATTATTTTAAATACCTACATAATTATAAAACCTACCTTGTAGACTGTAGACATAATGCTCTACGTAAAATTTTTATATTAAACAATATGAGATATATAATATAAATTAAAAAATATTATTTTTACTATACCTACATATACAATGTAATATAATTTTGAATACGTGATTTAATACGCCCATAATAATTACTATACACCTAATGCACAACAGAGAGGTACCTTTATCTCCTGTTTTTAAAACTTTATATACAATAGCATTACCAAATATAGTCTTGTAACAATGACGGGATTCATATTTTTTGACTACAAGTATTTGCTTTACATGTTTACAAATAATAGTAAATGTATATTCTTATTAAATAAGAAATAGGTGATCATATGAAGTTTAAAAGTTTCATTTTAATCAATTGTTAGTATAATTTGTAATGTGTTTTGAAGTTAAGAAATAAATTTACCTTCCCAATTTTTAAAATAATGAAAGTATATTTCATTGTAAAATAATATAAAAAATAATCAGCAAGTTTACATTTTTCATGAAAATTTGATTTAAATTATGGAATGATTACATATTTTTTTTTTTAGAAAAATTGTTTGAATTATTACAATCTAGACTTTTGTACAATACGTAAGTAGATATTATTATATTAATAAAATTCTATGGCTTATAGAAGATCCCTAGAAAAGTCATTGTTAAGTCACTTATTTTTTAATTGTATATGTTAAGTATTGAAACTTTGTACTACGTTCAAAACGTCTAGTCGGATTTTCCGGAAGCATCATAACATTTTCTAGAAATAGTATAAGTTTAATATTTATTCAATAATATTATATCGATACCTTATTCTTAATCTATATTTCCTTAAAACAAAATCTATAGCATATTTGTTACATATTTAACAAATTTTATTTATTTCTACATATTCGTTTAACTATTACTCTAATTTTAAAACGTTTATAACTTATGAAGAATATGGAAGTATACATATATTGACATAATTTAATGCATCATATTTATAATGGTAATTGTTGTGCTGTTATTTTACATTACAATATATTTTATAGATCTAGAATTTAGAAAATTCTAAAATAGTATTATAACGATGTTCCCAAAATTAAAATGCATATTGTTTTAATATTTTAGTAAAAATATAGTCGTAGCAATAAAACAAACCATTAGTTTTATTACAATAAAAAAGTTATCGGTAACTGAAACAAATATATATCTATTATACCAAGAAACAAATTGTGCCTAACGAAATGTTATGTATTCGCAGTCGTCGCATACATAAATATATTTTCATTTTTATTTTTGTTAAATACTAGGTATAGTATTTATAATCAATGTTAACATCGTTAACCTTCTTTAGTGTTACTCGTTTTATTATTATTACACTAAACAATACAATACTTTCATATTATTGTGCTAGAATACTGTACACTCAGTCGTAGAGGAGGTCGTATATTAAATCAATACATTGTTAGGCGTTCAAATCATTAGTCTTTAATTATTAGTTTCATGAACACATATTGTGTACCTATGTAGTTATATTCAGTACGATCCTGTTTGGGTATACTTGGTTGTTAATAGGGTGTAACTAGCAGTATTCGTTAATAATATAAGACTCAATCCTTCTAATTACTGAATGTTTTAAGTAAACCTTCACTGCAAGAATGTTTGATATATACCATTTGTGCGTAATTAATCAGACTATAATTTATCGTTTGACCACGTAAACGTCAAAAATCAATCACGTTGGCAGACGTTGTCCAGCCACGTTTCATAGCTGTAATAGTCAAATCCTTCAAATTCAATTTAAACATTACCTATACATTTTAAAATTTCGAGTACGTGACGTGACCCAACTGGTCCCAGATAAAGTACAAAAACTGCGTTAAGTTACACACAAAGTCATAATCTACTCATTAACAAGTTGTTCCGCAATATAAGATTAATTAAAAATTTCTTACACACAGGCTTGGAAAAATAAAGAAATGTACAATTTAACTAGTTGAATAGAATAAAATGCGTGTACGTCGTAGACTCAAAAAAAAACAGACCACTTTAAAAAAAAAAAATAATAATAATGCATATATTTTACGCCACTGATTAACTGAATACAACAGTATTATAATCACAAACTGGAAAACTTATTAATCCAACTTACATCAAGTTTTGATAAATGTATGTATCTATTTATATACAGAGTGATTCTTTTAAAAGGTAACATCAATTATTTTAAAAATACATTTTTACATAGTCATCATTATTTTTCATCATTATGAAACATTTTTTGAAAAATATTATTTTAATATTTTTTATTGCTCTAATTGTTTAAAATTATACTTTTTTAATATTAACTAAATTTTCAATTTCATATTACAAAGCAAAATATTTTTCTAAATGAAGAAAATTACACAAAAATTGAATTTTGATTTATAATTTATACGCACAGGAGTACACCCACCGCCAATTCTTAGTCCAAAACTTCACTCACATATACATTGAATACTTATAAATGTATATAATTAACTCTTTATTTCATAAGTGATTAAAATCTGAAAAAAATTTTTTTTCCGAATTCGTTATTAAAATGTTATGATATCATCAGGAAAATTAAAAATGAAATTAAAAATATCATAATAACAAATATAAATGTATGTCATTTTTTTCATAAATATTGTTTTGTATAACTTAAACTTATTTCAGCTTTAATAGAATCCACCTCGTATAAAATATATCAGAGATGGGGAACTCAATGATACTAGAGGATCAATTTTTTGAAAGTGAAAATCTAACTGGCTACTATAGAAAGAAAAAAACAGGTCAATAAAATTTACAACTAACATTTATAGTTCAATATTAGATAAAAGTTCATATCTATGTTTACAATAAACATTATGTCGGTTTTATAAATGTAATAAAATAAAATCCAGAAAAATCCTAACATTTTATATTTTTATAAAGTAATTTGAAATGTAGCTCGGGCCACCGAGCTAGTTAAAAATGATACGTTAGCTACCGGTTTCCCATTCCTGATAATGCATTTATGATAGGTATATGTTTAGTACAAATTTTAAATATTTCAATAAACAATTTAAAGAAAAATATAATTTATATATTATACATTGTATTTAATCAACGATATAATAGATTTCAGTCAAAGAATACAATTGTTTAAAATGTATAAAATTAATACCGATATGTGTATACATCGTACATAATAAAATTAAAAGTATACCTAACTAAAACAATTTAATAATATGGGTATTTTTTGTTATTTATATTTTCAACAAATCAATTTAAATATACTAATCCTAATTCTAGTCATTTCTCGAATTGTTCGTATGTGAATTGTCACAATATTAATTACAAATTAATTTAAGTGAATATCACTAAATTTTTACTAAAATGAAAATTATCTCATACTGATGAATATATTAAATAAATACCTATTCTAGAAATATTTGAAAATTTTTACCTCTTGTAAAGAAATCAAATAAATAAACTTTAATTTAAAATGTTTTTTGTTATTCAAAAATATGAAAAATAATTTTGCGCAATCGAGTGAATTAAAGAGAAAAAAAAACAAATAAAGAAAATATAGCGAATAATAATTTCTTTAAATTTTGTTATTTTAATGCGTTGAATATGTCTATCGACGAATATAATAATATGTTTAAATAGAAAGGTTATAGATTATATTTTTAATACTTTTAAAATAAATAAATATTGCATTACTTTTAAAGTCGTTTAAATATTATTATTTATTTATAAAGAATAGAATTAAACTTTACTATAAGGAGTTTTTAAATTTGATTTTTATTTTTAACACAAAAAACTCTTTGATAAACATTTGCGTCATTTGCAATCTTTTTTTTTTCAATATAGTTACGAAAATATAAACGTTAACTAAAAAAATAGTGCGACTTGGTTGAATACAATTATAATCTATGTAGGTACATAAATGTCCATAACGGTTTAAAATATGGTACTCGCGGAAAACATAATCGTGCTAAATGTAGAATAATTGATGTTGTCATGTTGAAGGTATGATTTCAATAAATATGTATAATACGTAATTTTTAAAATAATACCAATTTAACTGTCAAACGCCGATGGTAATTATGGTTATTTGGGTATAGGAGCAGGAGATTTTGTTAGGAATGTTAAGTTAATTTACCAAAAACGTTATCTTTGTGTTGATTATCTAAACAAATTAAAATTTAGCAATCTATCCTTTGACTCGTTTAAAAAAAAACACGATCGTAACACCCAAGATATTTCCGATTTTCCAACCGTCATACAAATCATGGTGAATGTTTTTCATAGTAATGTATGATGCCGTTTTTGTATACACTGATTGCTATATACATGTTCAAATAAAAATAAAAGAAAACATTTTTTATACACAATGAATCCGGTAGAGAATAAGTGGGCATTAAACTGAACCGACTTCAAAGACCCTCAGAATTGCAACCTTGTCTGTTTTCGGTAGTTATATCGAAAACACATTAAGGATGGGTGAATAACAAATTGAGCTATTTTTAGATTTTCTCAGTATGATAAATTATTCATGGTTGAAACAAAAATGAATGACATAGGGTTGAGGTATAGTATTATATGGTGGTACTCTCATAACATTATACATAATAATTTATAACTTATAAGTGTAAAGGTATAAAAACGGGTGACAGGAAAAAATCAAGTGTTATGAAAATTGACTGTCCTGCTATACCTATTGTAGTAGGAATATAACAGATAAGGGTGGGTTATGGTAGAAGATAGTCACGGAATGTATTCGTTTGCATTGCGATGCATGAGAAGATGGGTTAAAAGCCTATAGTACCGGGGGACAGCTTAACGGGGTGCACCGAATCTATTCCAAATTAAATTGCCGGTGAATATGAAAAATAAAAAGTGAAAGTCAATATCAGACACACTATGGGTTACTGTAGCGGATGTATTATATTTATAATATATAGAAAAAAATCACTGTATATTAAATGATTCTGATAGAAAACGGTTTGTAAGCCTTTATTTCTAATTAAACTGTTTAGGTAATTTATTTGTCTATTTTTAATAAAATCATTAAACATATTATATTATTACAAAAATTAATATAATATTATATCATAAAAAATATATATTAAATATAACGTTTGTATTACATAAACCATTTATATGAATATTAAAACTCAATATTAGCTAATATAGTGTATATGTTATCATATGTATGTGTATGGGGTATATACTTGCATACTCTGTGGGCTGCGTCAAACACTTATTTTAAAAGGCTTAACAACGCCCCAAAATAACACTTTATTAAAAGACAAAATAATAAAATTTGTATGTCCGATCTATGTTTACGGTTTAACCAAGTGATGTGATAAGAATTATGAAATTATTATTTTCAATGAATATAATTTATGAAATATAATATATTTTAATTTTTCTACATAAAAAAAAAAAAAATGTTAATAATTTTTTATTTTCTTCATAGATTCTAAAAGCAGTGATAGTAAAAATGGTTATCATAAATATTTTTAAGGAAATAAATATATACATTTATTTAGAGGCATTTATATTTTTGTAGAGCACATTCTATCAACCACATACCCTGTGACCAAAGTCTGCACACGTCTATGTATATTATTATCTTGTGTCCGTTTTTGATTGGTTGTATTATGTTAATATAGAACTACATACATTCGTGCAACTCTTTGTTCCTTGCATGTAAGTTAATAAAAACAATTTATTCTATAATAAAAAAAACTTTGTCTATTAACATACACACATAAAATATATCAATTAACATACGATTGGATAAAGTACATTGCATAATTTAATCCATAAAATATATTTACGTCCCAATTGTCATATATTAATATATTATATACGATATGTTTTATGTTATGAAATTCTTAAAAATGATATATTACAATTATTAATTAGTGATTTAAAAACAAGTGAGCGGAGAATTATACTTTTTAAAATTAAAAACTAAAAAGTACTACATTTTTTGCTTAAAAAAAATATATTATATGTAAGTAGAATTACAATAATAATACCCAGAATATGGGTTAGTACTTATCATAGGAGATGATATTTTACTTAAGTAAATCTACAAAACTTAAAACAAATAAGATCATAGCAGAAATTAATTATTTCGCTTTAAATTTAAATTATACTAGAATATTCTTGTTTTTATGAATATAAGTGGATTCAGTTTTCTATACTACATAATACACATAAAAATCATACAGTAGCTTTGTGTTGTTTTTTAAGTTTTAGTCGTAAAAGTATATAATTGTATTTAATATTAGGTCTTATGAACAAATAGTTATTTAGATATTCAGGTTGATATTAATATTACACTATACATAAATAAGTACCTACTAAAAATAATACATACCTAAATAGTTTATATTATATTACATATGTCTGGATGTTCTTGCATTTAACTACATTGCATGTATATTTGAATACCAAATAAGTGTGCATAGTATAACTTTAATTAAGAATACCTAATATATTATTTAAGTATAATAAATTACATACCTGCGGAAAACATGCACTTATTAACATGTTCGTAGTGTTTAATTTTAGGCACTTATCTCTACAAATAGTCTTCTAAATAGATTTATACACATCTGTGATATGCATAAATACAGTTTAGATAAATTGCTCTTAGGAAACTTGTATAAAAGTTTATTTCTATTTTGTGAACTTTGGAAAACCATGTTTATGTTTCATTGTTTGTCAAAAATGTAATTAAAGGAATTACATTAAATCATCCAGATTAATTTAATAAGAGTTAAACAAATTTGCAAAATACTCACTTATAAATTGTTTATGATACTATTTTATTTTTTATTTCAAAGTATTGTTTGAGATATTTTCTTTATACGATTATATTTAATAACAATGTTATTGAAACTCCGTAACAGACAACAATTTCATCAAAATATTTCAGACATAAAATTTTTTTTGATTTTTAAAGAACCTTTCATTTATATTGATAAATAATATTGGTTGTTATTATTGTTAAACAAACAATTTTTAAATAAGTCAACGATAATAATTTGTTGTCAGTCCTAAACCTGTAATCAGGAGGGAAAATTGCTATTTTAATTAATAATTAGTTATTGAATGCATGCATATAAAAATTCTAGAAGAAATGTATTGTTTACTATAAAGTATAATATAATAACATTTCATTATAATGTTGTGTATAAATTACACATAGAATATACAAAATATATCATTTGGGGCACAATCGTGTTGTGATTTTATCTGGTAAAAATACATTGGAGCGCGATCTACAGCTAAAAGTTTTAATATTCAGACCACTTTAATATGTTCTTACTCCACCTCCTTTCAATTTTACCTACTATTTGGGTATAATCAATGATATTAATAACATATTAAATAAAATTTAATAATATTTGACATTTTTCCAATAGCTGTGATAATAATTTATTATTTATGCACTCATTTTTTAAAACTACCATTTTAGATTATTTTTTTCAACAAAAATATATATATAGTAAATAGTTATACTAGTGATATTTAAAATTTTAAACAAGGCTAAATATACTGATTAAAAACATATGAATGATGATTTTAAATTGTTCAGCACTTACTAGTACAGTGCAAATTAACGTATAATATTAGTGTTGCTCTTAAATGTATTCAAGAGGAAAGAACACGTCATATTCGAACTCATAATTCTTTATTAGAATTTTTAAATTCATTAGCTCCTAATGTGTAACAATCTACCCAATTCATAAAAAAATTGCAAGATTTCACTGATAACATAAATATTTGAATTATTTTTCAACGAAAGTATTATTATTTGTTGCTTATAAATATTTTGTAGTGTCATACAATACTGAATGAAACTCAATAATTATATCTCTATTTCTGATATATTTTGTCAAACATTTTTTATACAAAACATACGTCTTTGTTATATGTCACAATATTATTGATGTATCACCTATATGCACTTCTGGAATGGGACCACTGTGGGACCATGAAGTTCTCGTCTGTTTAGACTTGTAACATACAATGAGTTTCAGTAATATACAAGTGTCCGAAACGTACAAAAATAAGGACTTTATTTGTATCCACTGGGAATGAATAAAATATGTTTAAATAAAAATCAATAATAAACTATTTATTTTTTTTAAATTTTTCAAGCTGGATTTTTCCACGTTCAATAATTTTTTTTATATATCTGTTTTTTACACGTGTATTTATTTATCAAATCTTCTTGTTATACATACTATTTAATACTTACAGATTGTAGATTTATTTTTCAATGAATATATTTAATTAATGGTAAAAGGCAAGTTTTAAAAGCATACAAAATGTTATTTAAAATTATTGACTCAAATATTGAAAATTACTATCCTTTTTTTGTGTTTATCAGTAAATTATATTCTTCTTGAATGATTGTTAATGCCATCATAGTAAAAATTAAAAAATTAAAAATATATTCATCAAAGAGCAAGCTGATTTGTCCTATTATTTTCAAAGTCAGACCACATCGAAGAGATTTCAACTTTGATATAATCAAGGAAAAAATAGCAATGGGGTCTCTTATGGGTTCATGAGTTATTTTTTAATTCATAAATTACTTAAGTATAATTAGTACAATGTATCCTTTCATTCTTCTGGCATATAGGAACAATATTATAATATTATAATTAATATATATATATTATACATATTATGCATGTGTAATTTAAACCAATACTACCAAATGGTTAAGTACAGTAGCTTATAATAATTAGTATTGATAAAAAAATAATACAACATAATAAATGCATTAAAAATAAAATATAAGAAACATAATAAACTGAAAATATTATAATATTTTCTAATTAAAGGATGATTAGAATTCTAATTTGAAAAAAATTAAATTAAAATAGTTTTATTACTTTAAATATATATTATATTTGAATATGAAAAATAAAAAATAAGTCTGTTTTATATTTTAATATAAGTATTAGGTCTAAAGTTTAGCCATATTACAGTAGCTGTTTTAAATACTTGTGTAGATGCGTGACAATTAAAGTTCACGGGCGTAGTGTGTGTACGATCACGTCAAACCCTGCAAAACATGCAAACGACTCATTTTATTGATCCTAGAAGTATAATTAATCAGTGACTAAACAAAGAGGTGATACAAGTTCCCATTAAAAGTTTACCTATCTTGGCCTTTTACACTAATATCCATTTCCACCAAATGAGGTATTTACCGATTTTATGTTCTAATCAAAATAAACAATTAAACGACGTTATATATATTGAATGTATTTTTAAAAAACTATAAAATATTGAAAAATATTAAATTGTTAATTTAAAAAAATATAATTTTGGAACTAATGATTTTTATCAAATCTACTGAAATAAAAAATAAATAAATACAATATAATATCTACATAAAATAATTTTTATATTGTAATAATAATTAATGATAATGATCCAGAAATATTAAAAACTCTGTAGTAGACCCATATTACAAGTTTATTAAATTTACTACATAATAAACGATTTTACATACAAAAAATAAATATATTTATGCGATATTAATTGGTTCTACCTCCTTTCATATCAATATAACAATAATAGCTCATATAAAAATATCGGACAAACGTAAAATTTGTTCAGCTTAATATGTGTGTTATTTTGTAATACCTATTAAATGTATAACTTTGTACAAACAACAAAATACTATTACTAAACAAGTTTATTTATTTATTAACATCAATTATATTCAACAACCGTTGTAAAATAAAATCATTGATGAAACAAATTATAAATTCAAGTCTTAAGAAAAATGATGGGTTAGAACTAGACAAAAAAGGCAATTGTATAAAAGAATATCTTTTTTAAATATTGACTATCAAGGTACGCATATATTAATTTATACATAAGGGACACACTCCATTTCTTATGTTCACATTCATTTGTTGTTGTTATAGATCTAAGTCCCAATTGCTAGTATTTAAACAATATTCAACGAATATTATACAATACGAACAATTAATTATCATTTATTGGTATTTAAGTATATGAGTTGTTGATTAAAATTTCAAAAACCATTATTTTGTTAAAAATATTCAACACGAGACTCACAAATCGTGATATTAAGCAGTCGTAAATTTAATTATAACTAATTTATATTCGATTTTAATTTATTTTTAGGTGTTGGAATATAATATATATATATATTTATAATATTATTGATAATAATTTAAGTAAACACTACTAGCGTTTTAACTTTTGATCATCATTATTGTAATTAGTGATTTTGCGTCTGGTTTTTATCGCCATTTTCTGTATCATATAATACACTGTCTTACCACTATGGGTGATTTCAGCATATTATGTATTATGGCAATGACATAGATGGCTAAGAGGCTCATGAAAGTTTCTCCATTAGTTTTAATTACATTTTATGTGGTACCGTGGAATTCACCGACTAGAGAATATTTAGAGATATGTACACCGAAAGCATACGTGTTTATCATCTAAAAACAATGAGCATGACGTTATATGGCTGTTTATTTCCCCGAGATAACTGTTGGGTAGATCGGAGCCTCTCAGATCCTATAACGAGCTACCGCGAAGTGCACATAACAATAACAGTAGACATAGGTACTTTTCGTACTAAACGAATTGAATCATTATGTGTAATTAACAAATTATAAGTCGGTGTGCCTGAAGTATGAATGACGTTGTGTATAATAAAATATAGACTATATGTGTATCATATATTATACGCATTATTACGTGTACAAAATATGAGTAATATTAGTATAATCAAAATATATAAATTATTTAATAAAATAAATTAAAAAATGATCATATCAAAATTTGAAAAATAATCAAGCTATTTATAACTATTAAAGAAAGTAGTATTACTAAGTTGTTAGATGTTTTTTTAAGTCACTTTAATTAAATTAATAGTATCAACGTATAAGTAGCTGGCAAAAAACAGCTGTCAGAAAAATAGTGATTCGCCTTCATACACGCCTCCAACCTATACCGCATGACGTTTTATTTTTCAACTTATTTTGCATAATAATATATAATAATATATTCCTACATTGTTGTATAAATAAAAGAATACTTTGTAAAACAATAATTTTTGAGCTGTACTTAATATTAATTTATAGGATTTAATGTAAAGAATTCTTGTAAAACGTTTAAAGTTGTGTGTTGGTAAGTATTTTAATATTACTAAGAAGTTGATCGACTAGGGACTTGTATAATCTTTCTTTGAAGTTGTTCTAACTTTATAGCTATCCTTTTATTTAAAAATTATTCTGTAACTGACTTATTATATAGTTATTATGACCTAAAGTGCTTTACCATGTTTTGTATGTATTTTCTTAAATTACATTTTCTATATTATTTAAGCCAGATAAAAAAAAAAATATATAAAACTTAAAACCCATTTATTCAAAATATATTCAGTTGTTTTATAAAATATAAACTAAATATCTTGATAAATAAATGTTATGTTTTTATACAGGCTATAAGTGGGAATACACTTTGAATACAATATTAGTAAAAAATCATACATATTTTTATAGAGCACTTTTGTTCAAAGTTTACAAACATAGTGTTCTTATACTATTTAATATATATATATATATGTGTATATATACATGATTTATCATGAATTTATGAAAATATATTAAAATTACATTTAAATGTGATCCATGTTATACCTTATATAATATATATTCTGTATTATCCTAGCACTATTTTTTTAAATAATTAATATAAGATAGCCTATATTAAAATGTTATTATCCTATATTGATCTAACATTTTATCTCTTAAAACATGGTTAAACCAATACGTAAATTAAAAATAATTTAAAATATTGAGGATTTTCCGAGTTGTGGTATATTTTAGATTTGTCAAAATATACAGGTTCAAATCGTATTGAGATCGATTGACAACTTTGAACATCAGAACGAATTACGATTTGGTCGAAGTTCTATATTAATAAGACAATATTGAGTAAAACAGTATTAGTATATTTTTTTTTTTTACATTTTACAACTTCTGAATGCATCAAAAAATATATTAGAATAAGGTATTTGTTTTTGGATTATCAAAAATCTGTCATCTAAAAACTATCGATAATATTTCTCTACTCTATTTAGCTTTAACAACTTTTAAATGAGGTTTAATCACAAATATGTTTTGATTTTTTAATTGTACTTATTTTATAATTTATATAATGATATATATCATATAAAATAGTTGAGTACCTAGAAATTTAGAATACCTTATTATATTGATATCTTTATAATGCTTTTTATTTTCAATGAATATTGCAAGAAATTAATAAGATAATACTAATTAAATAGTGAAATACATTTGGTTGCTATAAGTTTCATTTGTTGGTGACTTAGAAAATATTATGACTCAAGTTTAGTTTGTTTTAGAAATATTATTAATTAAAATGGATCATTGTATTTAAAAACAACATTTTTACGAAATTAAATAGGTATTTAAAAGAAAAATAACGATTATAATTATTTTGTTATATTTCGAAAAATATTATTCATAAGAACTTAAATTATTTTTCCATTAAGTATATTACTATTATATACTACACACAATGAAATTTCCAGAATATTTAAATTAATTTAAATATATAAAAATATCACGGACCTATTTACGTCGTCTAGCGGTATTCAGAGATTAACTTATAATAAGAACAGCTAGTTATATTATGTGAAAAAATATTTTAATAACTATTATATATTTATATAACATAAGTTTGTGATTTATATTTTGTTAAAGTTATTTCAACCCTCCGTATTATGAATAAAACAAAATTACTAATAGCAATATTAAGTATGTAAAAAATTATTTTTAGAAATATGGTGATCAATCAGTATGTCTTCAGTGTCTTTACTTAGAATCGTTTTACTTATAAAATAAATTATTATTGAATTAAAAATTAACAAATTCATCATAGTGGCTTATTTTACTAAGAGGCAACACTTATTATACAGCATAAGAACTTTCCTAATTTTCTCAGTTGAAATGGTTTTATTTCTACAAACCGATATTCTACTTCACTGTTAAATTTATAATGTAATCAACTTAACATTTATCATAGATATAAGTTATACAGAAATCAGTATGATGATTAACTGTATGATTCAATACTTTTATATTTACATTTTATAATTAATAAACAATATAATTTTTTATTTATTCCAGATTCCGTACGTTATCACGCTGCTATCAAATTAGTGAACATATCAGCTATTTTAAATGAAAACATCAATGAACACTTACAACTAAAAATTCTAAAATATGTAAGTACTTATTTGATCACGTATATAGTTATACTATTAAATTAATAATTTAGCATTTAATCCCATATTCAAATGAATAGAATAAGCTAATGTGTTACTAAAAACGCTAGACATGGCTAGAATTTAATTCAATTAAAAATATTTTATAAAATCGTAAATGATTACGATTGTTCATATTATTCAATTCAGTTCAATTGTAATCATTTATTCGAATACGTTGTAAATATGTTTTGTGATTAATCCTAATGCTCCTGTGAAAAATGAAACGCATTTTGGTCTTTATTTACAGTTCATACTCACACTGCACATTGTACATTATGTACAATGAACAATGATATAGAAAAAAAAATAAGAACAAAAAGGACGGTAAATCTTAAGGATTCTATAAAACAAAAGGGAAGTTCATTAAGCATTTGAAATTTGGATCTGTTTTAAAGCTGTGAACCAAAATGTAATTAAATCGGAAAAAGCGAGAGGATGCCTTGAAGCGAACGCCGCTCCTTAATTACCAACGCTGGTTATTCGGAAAACATACTGTCGTTTTTGTAGCCTTCGACAATGTTATATTTACTAAAATTGGATATAAAATAGAATTTATTCAAGTTTAAATAGAAAAATCTTTAAAATATATCATTGTCAGGTTGATCAAATTTATTTCAAAAACTAATGGAAATAATGATTATTTTTGCTGTAAAAAAACATTATTATATAATATTATTTTGGTTTATTAAATACTTGAAATAGTTTTCCATAGTAAGTTTTAATTATCTATAATTAACTACAGATATCAGTTTCAGCATTACATTTTTGAATTATTTGTATCAGTATTTTTATATACATATTATATAATATATATATATATATATTAGTGAGAGAGAGAAAAGTTAATATTATACAATCACATTATTATTAGTAATAATACATTTTATTTATGGATTAGTGTCAGGATGTATCTAATTAATGATTATTAGAGCAAATAAATCAAAACAAATATTTGACATTCATACAACAATTAAACATAGAAATTATAATAAAATTAAGTATTGTAATATAATAATATACATTTCAAATAGTCTTATCTCAAGTATAATTATGCCATATTACATATATTTAATCGATATTCTACCTATTCAATTTAAAACTACTGAGTTAATTACTATTTGGTAGTAATATATTTTTGATAAATTTGTCAATGTTATTTCATATTTTTTTTCGACTAAAAAGCTTATGTTAGCAAATGGTAAGGGGTATCGATGTTGACTACTGAGAATTTTGTCACTGATATATTTTTTTAAGCGGTTCGATTGACCCGGTGACATTTTACTTCAACAAGCCTTAGGCAGTCGAGGAAATAATAATAATAAAAAGCAAAAACGATTGGAAGTCCGTATCAGATACGTATAAACTGAATATAAAATCAATCTTGTCAGAAAATGTACCAAAAAAATAACGATAAAGTCCGTAGGCACCATGAAAAAAATCACGTAAATTATATTTCATATAATATTATATATATATCACTTAGCATTTATCATTACGACCAAAATATAATAGTTATGCATTAGTAATAGTTTCGTAATTTAGTGATTGACAATTTATCAGATGAAGACTCAACCATGTCTATCACAACTATTGTTTTTCATTATATAGATAATAATTTTATAGTTGATAACACGTTTTTATAGATATGATGTTATGTCTTATATCAATCAATTATTGCATAATTATGTATTATTTTTTTAGAAATGTTTCATCACTAATATTCAAAAATGATCTTTATAAATTAACTTTGATTGTATTATCATTAATAAATATTTGTTTAACGTTATGATATATCCTGTGTACAACATATTCAAAAAAAAAAAATATATTTAAATTGGTTCTTTAAAAAACTTCAAAGAGACACGAATGAACTGTTTTGTTTTTCTAAATAAATACTGTACACTATTATAATACAATTAAAGAAAATAATAGTCAGGTTATATTATCATAACACTTTATATATATCCGTTTCTGACAGTTGATTGGCTTTCTAGAGGACTTTAGATATTTAAGAATTAAAATAATATTAAACTTCAGTATTTGTATAATTTCCCAATATTATTATTTTTTTAATAATAATCAAAATTTGGTTTTAAAAAAATACATTTTATCGAATAATCAATATATTACTATAATTCATTGGCTGTATAATTCTAATAAAAATTTTAATTAAATACGGTGAAATAACGCTTAAATTATTAACCATAATTTTAACTAATATTCTATCCATTAATAATATAATTAATAACTTAAAATAATATACCTATTTAATAATAAACTTGTATAATGTTTCAATAAAATCAGTTTAGATGTATTGTATAGGTACATTAATTTCTAATAACATCATATTATTTAAAATTAAATGATGATTCCAGATTTTTATAAAAAAAAAAATTGATTATGTACACAGGTATATCACTATTAATCAATGCAGTCAACTATTTATAGCTAGATGTTTAGTTACCAAATCATGTTTGTAAATAAATAATTCGAGTCTAAATAATTATTTTATTTAATTGATTAAAAAACCTCACAGTATATTTGATACGATGATTGGTAAAACACTATAAACGATCGAGAAATCTACAGAAATTTAACATATAATTAATATAAATATTAAAATCTAAAGACAAATAATTTTTTAACTTATAATTATACATAAATAAATTTATAAATTATTAATTTTCACTACTAATGATTTTACTTAAATGTTTAATTGTAATATCACATATTATGTTATACATATTTTAACTATATATTTGAAGGACGGACGTGCGCTATGATTGAAACTAAATCACCTAAGTTTTAAACTAGTGTAGACATTTATAATTAACGAATTAAAAAAAAAAAATTAATAATAATAATAAGTAAATAAATAATTTATTAAATATTACGTTTAATTGAAGCAAATGAGTTCAAATTAATAATTAGTTGGTGTAAAGTAAAATATAATATCTTATTTAAAACTATTAATCATTTATGGAAGGCTTATAAGTTTTCAAATTAAAATATTTTATGTTTTTAAAAATATTTATTTTATATGTTTCTAACTGTTTCCGACTTAAAATAAAAAAAATATTACAAAATAATTTAACACAAAAATTCTACCTTATTTTATACAATTTAAACATTACAATATATGTATATTATTTTTAACTAGAAAAGTGTTTGTAAATGCCTTTATATGTGTTTTATTTTACTTGAGCATCAAAAGCTTAATGTCTTGTGAATTTTCAGAATTGTTTGGTTCCATTTTGTTAAAAGCACAACAAATATAGATTGGTATATATTATGTTTCCAATGGAATGAAACAAGTGGCTACTTATATTTTTTCGTTTAAAATTAATGAATTTTAAGTACAATGAACGTTTATTCTTCAGTAGATCATATTGAATTAACTTGATATTTTATTTTATTTATTTTATGACAATTTAAAGTGTAGTTTTTTGTGTATATTATAACAGAAATGAGTAACTTAATTTTGCTTTTTAAAAAGTCATATATGAATATTTATATCTTAATACATAATATATATCTTATAATTTAGTCTAATTCAATATTTTTTTATGTTAATATTTATCTACTAATTATTATTACTGTTTATTCGAGTCTCTCTATAGCATTTAATTCATTCAATTATTTATGCATTTTAAAAGAAACTAATTTGGTCATGTTTCACAATATTATAAGACAGTTATTATGCTAACTTGTTCTAAACGGATTTTATTTTGAAATGATGATACAAATCAAGCGTTCAATATTAAGATATTATTTTTGAAATCGATTTATTTAGAGAACGTGTTTATCTATAAGTACTGACCTTATAATTTATTTTACTTTCATATTTCATAAATAGATAGACATAAAAATAATCTGAATTTCATTCATAGAAAAACCGTCTTGTTAATTAATTTTAATATTAAAAAAAAATCTTATGTTTAGCGTTGATAAGTTTTCAAATAAATTATTCTAATGCTTACATAATTTGTACTTTGTAAAATAATTTTTAGGACTATAAAATAACATTTAAAGTTTAATATTAAAAATTTTCTTAAAACCAATTAATTTCAAACAACCTATATATTGATGGATTCATACAATAACGCTCAAAAATAATCCACGTATGTGCACAATAAATCTACTATATTAAACCCTGTTTATTATTAACTGCACACCTTTTAGGAAACTATGTTCGCTAACCATTCATCTTCATGGCAATAGTGTAAGCTTTAAATTCGTTTCATTTTATTAGGAACAAAACGACTGTGGTATTTTAGAAAAACATGGACAGTTAAAATGTTTTTATTTATCTTTTACGTTATTTTATAGATAAAATAAATACAATTATATAATTGTGTGTGAGTAATGGTTGTAATGATAAAAATTAAATTATAATAGATAAATACAAGTCATAATGTATACATTTATCACTAGTAATGTTAACATAATATTATTATATTTCATAACAAACAAATAGGTAGGTAGGTATGAAGTAATGTGTATATTATGCACGAAATGCCGCATTTATTTTTGATAACTTAAAAAATACAAGTACAGCATAATACATAGTGTATGAAATTCTACTAAGTAATTAAAAATATCAAACAAATCGTAAGAGAATGTGGTAACGCTTCTGTCGAGTTTAAGATTGTATGAGCTCAATAATTAAATTCAGCGTTTTTGTGCATTGGCATAGTTTCGCAAAAGTAAGTTGAAAGGAATGATTAATAAATTCGTGGATAACATCTATTTATGACATATTCGTATATAAACATATTATATTAAATTTCGGATGGATTTTTCTATCACTGTCCAGTATTCTAAATATCAATACGAAAATCTTTAACTTTTCAATTAATTATAAAATGCATAATTAAAGCTATATAATTATAAATTACTTTTCTAATAATATTAACTTCGCACGTCGTATTAGTTAAAGTATTGAACCAATTTATTTTATCACCTCAGCGAAATCGTCATCTTGACAATTTGTCTAATATACGAGTATTTAATAGTATTTAATACGTCAAGTATACTTTAAATTTGAAGTATTTAAATCATTCTTGTACCATACAAAACAAAATAGTTCAAGTTAGTTTATATAATATTTAAATGTATATTTATATGTTTGAAAATATTTCTATATTCCGCAGACCTTAACTAGGAAAATAATGGTCTAAACACCAAAATATTTATTGAACATTTTCAGCTTGTTCTGGGCCAATTACTATTTATTTCAGATCTTGCATTATAACTTTCGTAACAGTAACCCATTCTTCAAGTATTAATTGTTATACAAAAAGCTCTTAGTTCGTTCTACATTTCAGTAAAATCCAACTCTTAACTACTTAATATGATCTTATGAACCAGCTCACCCTTTTTTGCAAGCTTTGTTCTGATAATAATATAAATTATAAAAGAATCGATATAGATTTTATGTTAATATTGAAAACATTCAATATAAAAGGCATTCATTTATTATTTTTAAATGATACATATAAACAAATTAAGTGATTATTGTAAGTCAGTATTAATCTCATCGATGAAAAATGTTGTATCTACATTTTTTTTAAATTATATTTAAATAAATCATTTAGTGTATATTATAAACGCTTAAAAGTAATACTCGTATTTTGTAAAATTAAATTTAATCATAAATGTAAACAGTAATTGTTTATTCACTCAGGTTTATATTACCATTTTTAACTCTACTAGCTTAATATTATTATAATAACCTTCTTAAAAAAATAAACTATATTATGCTATCTTAGTATACATTTGTTTTTAATTAGAAAATATTTGGCTTACGTTTTATTTTGTGTTTGAATTAAAATATACAAATTTTTTATAAATGTACTAATGACAATTTAGTAAACTAAACAAAAATTATATTTTTAACTGCTGCCACAAAATAGTTCAAAATAAAAACTAAGATTTCATTGAGATTGGTTATTACCATTAAAATAAATTGAACCTAAAATAAATGACTACCTATTGAAATATGTTCTTGAATTCATTATCTTTTAAAAAATGATAATTGAATATTAATATGATATGTGTGCATTATTTGATATTAATAGAATAATACATCATTTTTCCAACTAACCATGTACAATTTATCATGTCAATGCTCAGTTATGTATGTATAAAATTGCGATACCGATGAAATTACTTTATTGAAGCATTGCTCTATCGTGGTTTCGATATCAATATATAACTTAAAGAATATCATTGACAAAAATGAATTTAAAAAGGAGGGTTAAAATTGAATTATAGCTGACAATTGAAATGGTTTCTTTTAGGGGTGGGGGTAATTTGTCCAATACCTGTCTGTTTCGTTGAATTATTACGAAAACCTCTTGGGTAGCCATCGTGCATTTCTATCCAATTAGCTTTCGATATCGATAAACCAGCATTTCGAATCCATATCTCGTATTATGTCTCCGGGGGGTATCGGTGTACATAGAATGGGTTTGAAGTTTCTAAAAAGCAATGAAAGTGAAATAATTTACAAAAACTCCAAATTATCAGTATTCTGCACATTATTTATTTTATTTTTTAAGACGCGTGAACTAATAATAAATTATTTAATTTATTGTTATTTGTCTGTATCTTTATATTTAGAAGTTACCGTTTAATAGATATAATACTGTTTATTATTAATATTTATATAAAACTGTGTGGCATATTTTAAATAATTTAAAAACTATTTGTTTAACTTGAATAAATTACACCAACTATTTATGTTTATCAATGTTAAATACGAATTCTTATTTTAAGTTAGTACTGTGTTAAATAATCAAACTCATCCTCCAATTTTGGATACTTTAGTTATTTTAGCACATATTCAGTTTTGTGATCCTTCAAACTTTTGCTGTTTTTACATAAGTTATAATTTTTATCAATATCTGTTTTCTGCTACCTTGCAATTACAAATTCATCGGCTATTGTTTTATAATACCGGTAATACTTTATAAATAAGGTACCAATATAGTGACATCATACAGCTTACTGCTATCGTTGAATTCACAGCATGCGTTTATACACCGCGTGTCAAGTGATTAAAAAGATTATTATAATTTGTATTTGTTGTTATAATAATAATCGTCTTTGTAATGGATATTCTGGCTAATGAGCTTATGAAATTTTACAAAAGTGTACTTATTGAAATTATTATTATAATTGTACTTAAAGAAGCGAAGCTCAGTAATGAACTAATGGTTGTTATTAATAATGACAAATCTGGTTTTAATAATGCTCTTCCATTAGGCTATTCTGTCAATGGTGCACATAGTCTATCTATTGTTGTTGATGAGTTAAAATTTATCTCTCATACTTAAGATTCAAGACAAGTTGAACCACACTAATGTTGCTAAACTCTTGCCTTGTCTTCCGGGACTTGCAACTAATACTGTATATTGTACCGATATTAACTCGGAATCGAAATACGTTGGTAAGTACAATTGAATTCACTGGATATCTTAATAGATCTAAATGTGTTGTGAGCTTCGATCGACCTTCGGGCAGTTCTACTATATCCACTGTACCTATGCTCGAGTACTTTATATAGCTATTTAACTTAGTGTTTTACTTATTCGTTAAATAACTGCTAGCGTTCTTAATTATACATTTATTGCAAATTATAGTAGAAATATATCTCAAATGATCACGAAACACCCACTATTCCTATTTTTGTATTAAATTGTCTACCGAGTTGAAATTTGAGGTTCCAGATTTTTGGCGTCATGGAATTATAATGCAAAAATTATTCGGATTGCTTGGCACTCATGATATATAAAGCACATGTGGTTTGTGAATACCTACCAATCTATCATTGTATATTATATCTCTTCTATGGCTTTGAAATCTTTTAATATTGTAAATATAAAATCTTATCTTACAAATAGTAATTTAATTTTGATACTATTCCTTATCACTTTAAATTATTATTTTTTAAATCATGTAGATGTTCTCTCACTAGCTCACATTCATAAAAAGGCAAGCTTCTAATTATAATGATATTACGAGTATTTCTTTGGAAATTTATATTAATAATTTATTCAAAATAATGCTGAACGCATTTTCGTAAATTTTTTTTAAAATGTTTAACATAATATTTTGTAATATTTATCATCCAACACAATTTGCTACTGATTTCTATTATACTTATATTTTTGAAATGATAAAATCTTTTGTTCAACAATCTCCTAAACATATTTTCATATTATGAGGCAATATCAATTCATTAGAAATTACATTGACGAATGATGAGTTTACCCTGATATTTTATTCACTTATAGATAAATATATTGTTATCATTATTATTATTTTAAATATTACTATCTCACAAAATGTATTTTAAAATAAATTAAAAATGTACGCATACTTTAATTTTAAAACAAACAGATTTTATAATTTAAATGATAAAAATTAATAGTATTTATTTATTTTATTTTATTTTTTTGTTTAAAAAGGATACCACCAAATAGATAACAAAACAAACCTTTAATAATTACGATTGATACTACGATTAAACACCCAGTTTGTATACTACAAAATTTGAAATATGGTAAAACTTTTACTTTTTAAGCCATAAGGTTATATGATATAATAAAAGACTATGTTTCGATTCTTTTTTGTTAAGGTGTATAATAAGTTATTATCCCACTTCTTTAATTAACTTAAATATATAATTCGATTTTAATATTATGTTTAAGTACTCATAAATCATAATACGAACATATGGTACGAATAAAAAATAAATACTCAATTTCGAATCAAATAATTAATCTATTTTACTTACAGTTATATTTCCTGAATTGTAATTCAAAAATTATGAATCTCAAATAAACGAAATTTAAATTCAAAACATTTAATAGTGTATAATAAATTAATGTTGTAACTATACATTATCTATAGAATTGAATCCTATTCAAGCAAAAGCATCCAACTGTAATTGAGTACCTATATAAGATTCATCTTTTCTGAAAAATATTTTTTTACTTTTACGTATACACACATATACACATACACTACGTTATTCACTCATAATGTGGAACTGAAAAAATGTATTATAAAATTATAAAACCTGAATATTATGTATCTTATAAGTATTAATAAATAAAAAAATTGTATAACATAATTATTTATAGCGTAATATTTGTTTTTGGATTTCACCGCATATTTATCTTTAATATATACTTTAATATAATATAATGTAAATGTGAATAGGTTTATTTTATATTACCTCGAAGTAACGTATTATAATTATAGTGAGTATATGAACGTATAACATTTGAAATATGAGTACATTATAAGATAAAATAATTAAAAAGCACGTGAAACATTTTCCTGCGTACAACCTACCCTTTTTCTTCATAGTTCGTCGACAGTTTTAATCGTTTTGGTACCATAATTTCTGTGTCTACATATTTATATTGTACAGAATAATAGATATATACAGTAAATATTTGCACTAAAAAAAGGTCGCTCTTTTGATAGTAAGTTTCAAGTGTATTTCGGCATTGAGTATATTATAATCACTTTAATGGACAATATTATATTTAATATGAACTCAATATTAAATCTTTGTATATAAAAAAATATAACGAAAATAACGGACAAACCAGCACACATATCTAAAAATAGCTTATGTTACATTGCATTTAAATATAACTAGTATTTTCTTAAATCCGTAGGTTATCACTATAGTACCTATTTATTGTATTATAAATGGTAAAACTAAACTTTTGTCAAAAACTTTTCATGTAATTTATACAGTGTAGAATGTAGATTGATTTGTTGTATGCATAGTATAAAACTATAGAGTAAATATTTTGAAAATATTGTGTTTAGATAATAATGATATTCATATTGTTCTATTCTTTAAGATGAATATTTTAAAAATTACAACAAAATGTCAACTATCAACAGTAATAAAAATAAGAATTTTAGTTTGTGTTGAATGATAAGACTTGTGTAATTTTTAATGATATTCAATTTGTTGTAATTTTGAAAATATTTTTTAAAAGGCTTATTAAAAAATAAAAATCATTAATATGTATTTTTCATATTTTTAAACGATGCAACAACAGCGTTTGAGGATCCGCTGAATTACATTTTTATCTTTTTTGACAATGACAATTGTATCAATATGACTATTGTATCGAAAAAAAACTAAAAAAAAGTCTATCTCTGTCTGCCTGTTTTATTAACATCAATATTATTGTATATCACTGACACAATGACACGTTAGAATAGTTATTGCAAATTCTTTGTTTCTTTTCCTTTATAAAAAATAGTTTAACATCCCTGGTATTCAGGGTGTCTCAATTCTTTTGAGTTCTCCAAAAACAGTGATGTAACCCGGTGTTTTATAAAAAATAAGCACGTATAGTGTTTATACGCCGTGCCGGGATCGATTGTAGATGCATTTCCCGTAGAAGACCTGAAGTTAGACCCGGGAAAAAAACCCATTATCTATTCCTGCCATTTTCCTAACAGTTGTTTGTTATTAGTTTATTACCATCTTTACGCCTTTCCATAGTACCCACGATATCTCCGATGGGTGTTATATTGTGTCTTCCGACAATGGCGCTTGCAGATACATACTGAGAAGATTGTCTTTAGATTGGAATCTTGAAAGCATAACAAAAATAAATAGCATTTTAGTCTTACAGTATAATATATTGTACTTGTATATTTGCTTAATAATAATAATAATTTTCAAACATCAAACAAATTATGTATGTATATACATTTGTATTAGCCTATCAAAGAAAAAATTATTTTATTAGCTAATAAAATATAATTGTTTTAATAATTTAATAACAAAAAATTTTTGGAATTAGTGATAAATATGTATGCATTCCAAATAATGTTTTTATCATCTAACATTTAATTGAAAATATTTAAATATTATCAAGTACATTTTAATAGTAAGATTAATTGATATAAAGCCTATACCTGCCTATAAAAAATATAAATCTCATATATATATATATATATATAACATTTTATTACAAATATATCTAAAGAATAATTTAATTATGATATTATTAATTTATTTTAAAAATTATTTGGAAAACTGAACAAAAATGCATATAAAAATATGCTTAACATCGTTATTGTTAAATGTACAAAATCGTTTTGGTTAGCTGTGTATGCAAAACAAAAGGGTTATTCGTACAATACAAAGTACAATAAATGGGATTACTGTATATGATTATAACCTCCTCTTCTTATATGGGAAAGTGTGATCTGCATAATGTTAAAATGAAAATATGTTGGAAGCTCGAAATTATAATAAATAGATCTCATTAAAAATATATTCCACGGAAAGACTTTAGAAAACTTTACATTAAATTAAATTGAAAAAAAATCAATTAAGATTTGTATAAATGATTGTAATCCCATGCCAATACACTTAACAGAATAATGCATTTATTGAAAAATCGACCAAATTAAATAAAAAGAATTATTTAATCTGTTTTGGATTAAACTTGTAGCGCCAATTACGCTTTTGTATTTTGAGTTTAGTAGAAACGTTTTTTACGTTTTAAACGAAAAATTATGTCAAAATACATCTCGTACTTAACAATATTATGTATCACTAATTATAATAATTTTACTAACTATAACATCAATACTTGTTCATTTTAATTAAAAATGAACAAATCAATAATATTAATAATCAAATAATTACATGAATAATTTACCACAGATATAGTGTATCTATAATTTTAACGATCAGCTAATTTATTTTTTACAAAACATTACTAACATTGTAATTGGTAAATATACTAAATTTTAGTCGGTACCCATAAAATAACATTATAATATAGGTACATTATACATATTTCAAAATTCATTTTTTTTTATCAGCTTATTACCTATAGATATTAATACAGAATGCTTAAATAATGTGTATTTTTTACGACGTAAAAAAAGTTCTATAATAATTAATTATATTCCCGTTTAGTTTTGAAAATGCTGTGGAGTATTATAATTTTATACAAAATAGTTAACCATCGTTATCTTTATAAGAAATTTTATAACATGCGTGTATGTGGCAGTTATAACCTTAGGGTGTTGTGATAGGATCAAAAGTGCTACTGGAGAGAACTGGAGTTGACACTGTTAAAACTATTTTTTTCTTATCATAATAACTACTGTTTAATAATTTAAAATACAGAATGCTTTTAGTTACATTAAAGTTGTAATTTGAGATCTTTATCGAATTTCAATTTTAATATGAATTTTCGTGACTAACTTAATATTTTAATTTATTGAAAATGTTCCAATGTGTCGAATAGTAATAAAACAGTTTTGTATTATAGAAAGATTCATTTTGTAAGAATATAAAAATTATAGAATATTTTAAATACTATGATGAGCGAAGTATTACATAAATATAGTTTTAAACATCACAACAAATCTATAACGGTTTTATTCCTAATAATCCTAATATATTTTTAGTTTAATCTAATTTTGTGAAAAATACCTCATAAAACTTATCGTTAGTATATATCATAAGAGTAAAAATCATAAAAAACTACCTCAAATTCTATTGTATGTTTATTAAAAATATAAAAAAATATTCTTTTTTTCTATTAATTTTATTTTTTTTTCATTAAAAAATTTAACTTTTGACATGACCTTAGCAACACTTCTTGTGAGATCATAAATCTTCACTTTATTTCGAGTACGATGTATTAAAGTTCTTAGAGCTCAAAAATTTACTGAACGTTAAAATTATGATGAAATATATTTGTGTCACCACCATACTATATTATAATATTATGATTCGAGTATTAAGTTCATAATATTTTATTAACTATTACATATTGAAAATGTATGAAAAGTTGGAGACTGTCTTAATATGCTGACATAAGCGAAGTGAAATTATTTGTCTTCGATAAACTTGTAATATATCTGTAAATACTTACCTATTATTTCAGTTTTCAAAACGTATTAGTTTTTTTCTCTTTTACCGAATTCTATTAATGCAGTATAGTAATATAATATTTGGATACATTTTTATAGTGTTTTGAAGCAAAGTATTAAAAAAAATCCTGCATAATGAGTAAAAGGACAATGTTGAACAATAATAATTTCCACCAAGTGCTTTTGTCGCAATTTCTTTTGCACACAATCAACTTCACAACAACTGGAATGATTTATTACAAACACCAGAGTCTGGCAAGAATAACTTTTCTTGGCATGTGCACTTGAAAGACCGACAATGACCACTAGGTCACTTAACACCATATTAAAACTGTTACCTTCGTCTCCTCCACCGATGACTAATTAATTGTGAGTTGAGTGAATATAACATTGTAAACGCCTTTTTCATTATTATGACGCTGTGTAAAAATAATACTATAGAAATAGCCTAAGCAACCCTTGACATAATATGCTTATGTATTTCTAAGCACTTCCGTATTCAAAGAATTATTGAAAATATTACATGACTACGTGGGATATTTGACTCTTGTTTATCACTATCAATTAAATGTAATTCAAAAAAACTCTACATTTTTAATTTCTTAAGTTATTGATTTTACTATTATCAGTATTGCCTGTCTTGTAAGAAATATTTTTATTTTGTAATTGAATAATTATATTAAAGATGGAAATGTATTTAGTTACGTATTTGAATACTTTTCAAGAAATAAAATTAAAAATATGTATTCCAATATTCTTAGAATAATTTTGGAATGGTTAGAAACTAATGTGCTTATAAAAATTATACAAATAAAATATAAATTGATTAATACAATTTGTTTTGTTAGAAATTTAATACTATTTTTTGAGTCTAAAAAAATATTTTTAATAAATGATAAAAAAAGTACAAAAAATAGGTTCTATATATTTTTTTTTTGCATACTTTAATCGAATACTAACAAAACTGAGTATTACAATATAACTATAAGTTATCAACAATTATGATTATATAGTTATTTAATATAATATAAGTAAAAATTAAAAATGTATTTTATTATTTACTAATTTATATTATTTTTAACTTGTTTTACAAACACTGACTATCGTGGAGTTTTTAAAATAACATTGCTGTTTTTGTTAAAAAAAAAAAATGAATTTCACAGTTAAAATACTATCATTTTTATTTTATTTAGGTACCTATATTCAAGTAAATATTCACTATTGTATTGCTATCATATTGTCGAATATTATTTGATTACATTGTATTTTAACAAAACTAAAATCAAAACTTTTTAAAGACTTTCATTGTTAAGATTCTTTTTAGATGCATTTAAACTAAAGTGTTAGATTATATATGACTGAATTTAAATAAATATTTAAAGTTGAATTACTTTCTTAATATACTATTAAAAAGTTTGTAGTCAGCTTTAAAATGTCTATACTTTCTACACGTCTGTGGTTGATTGATAAATATATACCTTTATATATATATAAATATATATATAATGTTTTCTTAATATTATAAAGGTGCACAGTTATGTTAATTATTGTTGATGCATTTGTGTATAAAATAACTGTCTAATGAAATCCTTTGGTAATATGGTTATAAGTAATAACGTAACAAAACAGCACATACTATAAAAAAAAATTTAAAACAATAAATTTTAAACAACGCCGAGAATTTAGAGAGCAAATTGTTTAACCAATTTAATTTGAACGTTTATAAAAAGATATATATATATTGTTATACGCTAGTTATTTCAGTTAAAATAAACTTTATTGGTATTTTTCTTGAGACATGTGCACAAAATAATGTCAACCGATTTACATATATAAAAAAAAATTGTTTTGATATTGAAAAACTAAACATATATAAAAAATATGAAACCAAATTTATCCTGGGACTTTTTTTGTTTCATATGCATCTTAAAAATAATATAATATAAAACATACATCGTTACAAAATACATTGATAATTATTTCTTATCATACTAGTATAATATTATGGTGAAAATATCCTATAAATTATAATAGTATGACCGATTATTGTGTAATCGTAGAATAATTATTCGTCAAGTATTTTGATATGTATAAAATATTATAGTAATTATAGTCAAAATACTGGTTTGTTCTCTATATATGGTTCTTATATGTTCGTCAGGATTGTTTGAATACATTTGTATATATAAATCTTTTTGAGTGGTGAATAAAATATTACGTGAAGGGTTAGATTATTATTTATTATCCAACTACACAATACATTTACTATTATTTGTGCAATATAATAAGTATATGTGTATACACTAAATAAAATAATATTGGAAGTATAAGTAACTATTTAGAATTTGAATAAAATCTTGCAAACAAAAATGTTTTTTGATGACTTCAAAATGGCATACAAACGTGTAAATTAATTAAAAGTATTACTTTAATTTCATTAGAGCACATGCAGTTTATATTAGGACGTACAGTCATACATATGATAGGCTATTTGCTTTAGGCTAAAAATGAAACTTAAACCACTCGAGTGCACTGAAAACGTTTCAAAAGGTTAAACAGATTACCTGGGGCTTTTTATTAACATTAGAAATATATCCTTTTATTCTGTATGTAAAATTATTTGCTAAAATCTCTACCAAATAAATATAGTATGTTTAAAGAGTCCACGATTTTATTAAATTAATTAATTTGTTTCAACCATGAAATGTTAAATGTTTTCTTAGTATAAATGTGTTATTGTTAAATCATTTTAAATTCCTATACATTTGTTTATTAAGTAACATTCATAGTTACATGATTATTGGTATACTAAATACACCATAAAGTAAATAAAATATAATATTATCTTAACAATAAATCTATGTACACTTAATTAATGTCTAATTTAAAAATTTTAAAAATAGTGCAATTTTAAAACTAAATCTATTTCAAATTGCTAATATGTGTTACATAAAATCCTGATAAATAAAAATTTCACTTATTTTAATAAATCTACTTCAACTATTATATCACTTAAAATTTAAAATTGTTCACAACTTAAGTAATACATCATTGTTCTTTATGAGTACTTATTGTACTCACTGACAGTACTGGATATACTGAAAGTGCGGTGAGCCACATTAACTTGTTTCGCTCACTTCAGTACTTCACAAGTAAGCATGTTTTTTTAAATTTTTTTTATTAAAAAGCTGTGATAAATCTAAAAAAAAAAACTTCGAAGAGATTATAGAACTACTAATAATATTTGTTTACCTTATGAAATTATAACTTACCACTCGTATAAACTTTAAATACTTAAATGTAATTAATTATTTGTTTGAAATTCGGTTTTATTTTATTAAACTCAAAATATTACGTAAGATATTTTTTTTATTAAAAGTAAACATCATCTTTAAGTAAATAATATATTAAGAACGTTAATAATATGCCGTGTATGACCGTTGTAAGCATACATCATCCGACCAGATATTATATTGATTTTATATTTACCTTCTTACTTTGAATAATTTAATATTTTATGTAGATATGTAAAAGAAACAAAAAATCTCGAGTTTGCGATATAATTGGCAGATAATATAAATTTAATAATTTAATTTTTGTGTGTGGAGTTATTTGTAAATTATCGCATAACGCTTTCAATTAAATTTATTTTTTATTCTACATGAAATAAATGTAAATATATACACGCTTACTGCTTATACGATTTGTTTTTGGTCAACGCGTTATTGGAATTTATGATGAAAATCTTTTAAAAACAAGATCATTTAAACACATTTTATAAATTATATAAAAATATTTTTTTTATTCATCTCGTGAGTTCTATTTAATATTATATTAACTGCCTAAACGAAATAATCGATTCTGTTCTTTTTTGCTACCTAATCGCTATTAGGCCACTTCTACATTCTATTTAATATCAGTTGGCATACAATTTTGCTTCCATTTGAATATTATTGGACATTTGTTTTCAAATGGGTCCATTTTCAAGGTAGCTTAATGACAGATCCTCGTTGCAGGAATAGAGTTAATAAAAACTTTATTTTTCTTTTATTTGTTTTGAGTCTCGAAATACGAACATATTCGACGTAATGGTACTATTCAAATAAATATGCTTGTGGTGTGAGTTAGATGAAAAAACTTTAAATAAGCACTGACGTCAGTACAAAAATTATTCAAGGAGGGGAAAATGTTGTATGTCTCTCTTGTATTTTTTTCTCCGTTTCTAGCATAAATTACCACTATTTGACAGTGTAGAGTCGTTAGGCCACAATCCAATGAAATGCATTAAACGCATTTATATTTTATAATAGTGTCAGTTTATTTAGGTTTCATTTTATCCGCATTTCTCTCCATCATGCGTAATAATTAAAATATTCAACATTAGAATAAATAATACTAAATATTCGTTAGATGCATTTTTATTTTATCACCAACCTAAATACGTATACATAGAATATTATGTAAATAATTATTATACACTCGTGGTTTATATCAATTAAAAGTTTATATTTTTATCCACAGTTTAATAATTTATAATCCATAATACTATTTGTAACCTACCAAATATAATATTTCACATTAATTAGATAATACCGATGTCGTATGGAATTATATGTCCATCCTAATTATCTTCTACTGTTAAAAAACATTTCAAAGACATTTATACTATTGATTTCTGATTCAATATATACTTATATATTACATTGTGTTTTCTTGTGATTAAATTAAATTATATAAGGAAATATTTTCAAAATTGTTCATACTTTTTAAGAAAATAAGTATTTAACTTTAAATTATGACTTTTTATGTTATATACATATATATGGTAGCGACCCCTCAACCATGGAGGAGAGTGAATTAGTGAGCATCCTTCCAAAATCATTAATTTACTATGTGTTGTCTGGTGTTGTCGTTGAAAACACACTTTTAAAAAAAAAAAAAAAATTTTGTATCAAGTGGTCATTTTGGTGTTTGACGGAGCCATAAAAAAGTACCAATGAATATTATTATTTCCGACAAAATAGGTGTTAAATAAAAAACTTAGTTTTTTATATTCTACGTTGAAACCGTTAAAAAAAATATAAATGCTTGATGATTAATGTGACTTTTCAACGATGTCGTAAATATTCAGCGTTTAAAAAATAATTAACATTTTTCATGATTTTGTCAACATTTAAACTTAAATTTTTTATTTATACATTTAATTTATATATAAAAAAAAATAACTACAATTTCAATCATCTATAAATAGTCAAAAACAACCAATATATTTTGAAATGATATAATGTTTAGAAAAATTGAATTTAAATATTGATTAGAAATCCCAAGTATCTACGGTTATTTATTTTTAGATTATATAAATAAACTGGAACTGCAAATAATTGTATATATTCTTGTTTTTCTATATTTTTTTTGTTCTGGTTTTTTTTATTAGTTTAAAATTTATTTGGAATGTTCGACTTCTATTTCCGTCACTCCATTCATATAACCAGATCGTATTTGATACGAGAAATCTCCAGTAAATTCAAATAATGAAACATTTATATTATTACAAAATTATGTGACTAGGAGTCGGATGCAATAATGCCGAAAATAGATTAAATATACTCCCCAAAAAAGGTTAAATGTGCAAAAATTATTAGTAAATAAGTGAATTATTTTTATAAACCTCGAAATAGAAATTATAAATTTGTTATTAAATATTTTTTAACATTTTCGAATAATTGGTGTTTTATTACATTAACATTTTGTTTTACATACATTTTTGAAAATGTATAATACATACGTTAAATATGGATAACAGGATGTTGATATTATAATTATCAAACTTATAAATTATTATCAATATCTAAGAGTAGAATAAATAAAAATATATTTTTATTATTAAAGTATTTAAAAACTATACTGAAATATCCAAATCATAACCAATTTGTACACGATAAATACGTACCTGCACTTTTTTTCTGAAATGAATGAAATTGACGATGTATACATAATATGCATTTAAAATGTTTGATTTTTAAGCCATATTGTATGGAAATAATTTTTGCTTGGTTAACTATAAATCAAATGTATAATATAATGTGACTTCTACAACTTCCGGTCCCCAGTAATAAGAAAATAAAATAAAATTTTTAAGAAAACAAGCATCATTTTACAATACATTCATCGTTCCGCTCAGAAACTAAAATCTATGTGAAATAATAACATTGTTCATATCGTATTCAAGTGGTTTTTTCAACATATGTAGTATTTTTTGGAGACGTGTGTGAAGTTATATTATTTAAATTGATAAACGTAAAAGGAGAAAAAATGTGACAAGGCTAAAGTTATTTTTACTTTGGTCCTATAAATTACGTTCACAATGTACACCATAATGTAATACTACGTAATACATAATATACATATAAAGAAGGTTTCTGGTATATTTTATAAATTATGATATTATTTATGATCAAAAAACCACATTTAGAATTGAAAATAATATTTTTCGCCTTAACAAGTTTTACTTTTTAACCGTTTTGTGTCAATTTTTGAACTCAAGCGTTTCAAATATACCTACAAATGTATAAAAACTGAACTTTAGTTTAAAAAAAACTTTTTTGGAATCAAAATTTCCCCCGATATTTTATATACGTAGTACTATCTACTTCTAGCTGTTTTGTAATGTTCAGTATAATTCAATTACTCATACAGTCATACATATTTTGTGTATTTATTTTTGTTAATTATTTTTAACCATTGAATAATATTATACATAATTGAATATAATATATACTTTGACTGTATTTTAAATATATACAATACAAAAAATGTGATATTATAGGTAATTTATATTATTTGAATTCGATATATTTTTGATATTCTTATTATGCATAAATGATAGATACATATTATTAATATAAAAGTTAAAAATTTCATTAATCTATGTGAATAAACTTCTTATTACGTTAAATTAATACTGAAATTTAAATTTGTATTTATACTATTGTAACCACTATGAAATTACATTATCCATCTATATATTTATAGATATTTTTGAATGGTTATTCATCATTAAATTCTCATTAGTGTTACAAAATATGATTTGTAGAATTAGAATGGAATGCATTAAGAAGTTTAATGAGCGAATTATAAATTACCTAATTAAAGTATATAAAATAAAGTTGTTCATGAGCTTTTTGATCGAATATAATTTTAAAGGTAATAACTTGAATTCAAGTAAAACATAAATTCAACTATTACGGCTG
Organism: Rhopalosiphum nymphaeae; assembly: GCA_036289425.1. NCBI lineage: Eukaryota > Metazoa > Arthropoda > Insecta > Hemiptera > Aphididae > Rhopalosiphum > Rhopalosiphum nymphaeae. Next base: position 276,911 of record JAZAQC010000036.1, on the reverse strand, counting down.
TAAATTTTCAAATTCTATATGAACTCTGTATTACACAAATACTGTAACTTATGTATTACTTCTTATTATATAAAATAAATGTCCGTAATTTAGTTTGAATATAAAAAGTAATATTATTATATTATATTATATTATTATTATTATTATTTTATTATATTATATTATATAATATAATTAGTTTGGCATACATTTCACTAGAAACTTAATAAATTAATATAGTTAATCGTAATTAATACTTCCAAAAAATTAAAAATTATCAATGCACATTTTTTACTAAAGAAATATAGTGTAATAAAATAAAAATAATAATTAAAATGAAGAAATTGAATAGAAACTAGAAAATTGGATGATATTATAATAATATAATGATTTGAATTCTATATGTATAAAAATTAATTTTGTAAGAAGTGTTTGTTAAAAAAAAAAAATCGATACAAATACTAGATCAAAGTTATCGTATACATAATTCAAAAGAATATTGTTAACTTTTTTATTATTAAATGGTAAGTTTTTTATTAATTTCACACCAATCAACTAAAATCGTTAAAAATATATTAATAATTGAGATGTATCACATTAGTTTGTAATTAGACCAGAAAATGTCATACTATCGGCAAATAACAATTGCTTGAGCTTAAGAAATTTAAATGATTTGTTAAAAATAGAAATAAAATACGAGCTAACCTTAAAATATTCCAAAAGGAATTTATTGATTTAAAAATTTTTATTCTTTAAAGTTTATTTCCTATTATGTCTGACGAAATCCATGACAGAGAAGGATTCAGATGTCAATGTCATAGAATTAAAAAATAAGTATATCATGATCAACTTTATCAAAAGCTATTGAAAAATCTGAAAAATTCCACATTGATTTGATAATCGGAAAGTTTTTTTTATGAAATAAGAAACTCGATTATTAATAATGAGACACGTGTCATATTCAAAAAATAAATAATAACTTCATAAACGACTCTTCAAAACTCAATTGCATCCGTTCGTTGTAAAATGTATTTTATAACCACAGTAAGTGTTATGTATATATCACATACACTATACAGTAAGTTCGGTTCAGTGTTATAACATTGGTATAAGTCGTTTTGGTTCTATTGACTGATTGATTTCTATAAACTATTTTTATCTTTAAAAAATTATATAAAAAATATATAATATATGTATAGAATACATTGTATACTTAAAAACATAAAAATACATTTAAAATAAGGAAAAGAAACTATCAATTTTAGATTTAAGTGTCTTCTAATTTAATATTCATATAAACCTAAAATTAAAACTCATATACGTGATATTTTATAAACATTTTGTTCTTTATTTTTAACAATTTGCTTGCAATTTTTTAAATGTTGTTTAAAGTATATTAAGACATTTTTAGAACTAATATGGCTTCTTTTTGCATACATTTTTCTAATTTCAATGTTTAAGTAAATATTATTTTCTTTTTATTGATAAATCTTTCCGTTTTTTCCGACATTTAAAAAAAACATTTAACGCAAACTAAAATAAACTGAACGACGTGATATTGGTTCAGAGTTTATTGTTTTTTTGATTTGAATAAACGGTTAATTCTATAAGCCAGTGATCACATTATAAACGGAACTCGATGTAACAATTGAATACGCATATTAATCAAATTTAAACATTATCGCATTCTTTATTAATGTAATAAAATTTGTTACCGGGCTTACATACACTTTTGATTTACAATGTCTACAATGAACCTTATTTTAAAATAATAATGATTAAAAAAAAAAACTTAGCGTTCTACCGATGTATGTATATTACATATATTATTGGAATGTATTTTAAATATAATACTACAAATTGTAATTTACAATAGAATGAGAAGCGTAGTGAATAATATAAGTAACTTAGCAGAAAAATATACTCAGGCCATCTGTAGATTTTATTATAACATTAAAAATCATTTCCGGTATGCACTGATAAAACTTTACAGCCGAAATACGTACCTAATAATGAAACACAGGTACAGTCCTATAAATATTTTTATATTTTAAATCGGTCCCTGTGACATTACCATGGTTTTTATGTCGGCGTAAATACTTTAACAGAATATTATTGTTTCATCCGCCGTCGACGCCATCCGATGGGTATTTTACTGTTAGTGTTTTTTTACCGCACAAGTATCGCCGAATTTATCATTCACGGTACATATGAATTTGTGAAGATACGACGAGTGCAATTCGGACAGACTGTTATATTTAAAAAAAATCTTGATAGTGCTATTATTTTACTTACACTTATATATTATATGAGTAAGATATCCGATTGTACCGGTGAACTCTACGGCACCACCGAGTGTTTGTTTTACTGCCGGTTTTGCTATCGCACCCGAGTCCACGATTCCGATGAATAAATCAGTAGACTTGCCAGCGGGCGCATTTGAACCCGAGTGAATTACACGTCCACAAACCTCCAGCTATGCGCCCAACCTAACTACCACACCCATCAGCACATCGTCCACTCACTGACCCAAAACCGCCATTCGTCTCCGGCCATCGTGTCAAATACCTTTCGTCGCCGTTCGTTTTTTTTCTATTTTTAATAAAGTTTGTTATACGTAAAATACGCTGTGATAGATTAAAAAATATTCAATGGGTTTTATTTCATCGTTAATAGCATTGTTATTATTTACATAGGTATCGTAGGAATACATATTTTTCACTCAGATCAAGAGACCATTAAACACCATTAAATATTTTGTCACCATTAAATACTATACTGAGTGTGTATTCAAACTCTTACTGATGACTGTTCTATTTTCTATACCATATTATAACGTTCTGAATACTTTTCGAAATGTATGCAAACTAATAAAAAAAAATATAGCGATTAACAATTATTGTATATTAATTTGATTCCCGATGGGTGAAACCCGTATTTTTTTTATAAAAGCAATTACGACACATTCTTCTATTTTATATAAGCTATATTGAGTTGTAAAAATCAATAATTTTTGAAAATGTATAAATATTTAAAATATCAAGTCCATGACCATGATACTATAATTTATACAATTAAAAATATAATAATATATTTCGTAAGAATGCTTAAAGCATAATTGAAAGGAATAATATTGCATTAAACATTTTCTTTTGTGCAAAAATATTTGTAGTTTTCATAAAAAAAAAAACAAAGAGAATACATCGAATATTTGAAGTAGTTTTTCAATTAAATTTAAAAATAATGTATTTCTAAAATTATATGTAAAACTAGAAATCAAGCATAAAACGTTATATTTTATGGCTATTTTAATTTTAGACAAAAATAATAAATTCACTCGTACTTGTATCTTTTTATAATTGCTTGTCACTTTGAAAAAAAATTCTTTTAAATCACAGTGAATTTCCTTTATATGCAGTTTCAAAAGTTTTGGAGTCAAATATGTTATATAATAGATAGTTCACACACGCTACCAATTATTTATCAATGACGATTGAAATGGTTTCGGCATGAGACAGAAAAAAAAGTAAGATTTTATTTAGAATAGTTCTTGATGACTATACCGCACCAATGGTCGTGAACAATGCCTTATGTCTGGACGTCTGTACTCGGTATGTGATTGATCCTATGATGATGTGAATAAAATGCCAAATAACTTGAAAACTCCGACTGAGATACAATGATGGACTGTCATTCATTTCACTGTCATTTCATTCAAAGGGATAATAATATCTCTAGGCGAAAATGGTCTATAAGATATGCCAATAACGTTATTGTTACCCACTGGGCACTGTTTGATATAAGTATGCTAAATAATATATATTTTTTTTAATATTTAATTGCCCACAACTATATTTTTTATACTTCGACCATAATTCAATCGAATAATTACGTTGTAACTTCTAACTGTCAATTCCGACCAAAGCGTCAGACAATATTATCAAACTTGATTAAAATCTGTACTTTTTTCAAACTGTTAATTCGTTTGATTATTTTTTGAAATTCCTAGACACAATTTTTGTTATAGGTACAACGTATAAATGTTATATTATTACATAGTATGTATACACACGCACAGGTCCATGACAATATAACGTATCGTCCATCTCACTATTCAGTCTGTTATTTACCTCCTGCTATTTTAAAAACCTCCATGAATTATAGCCAGCGTGACTCAAAGATGTGTTGAGTTCCCTTAAGAAAAGATAAAAGTTCATATGTGTCCTGTCAGCTACTTTCCTAGCTACTTTACCCTGATTTTTTTTTTTTATGTTTTACTGTGAATTAATTAAAATGTTTATAGGTAAAATTAAATAATAAAATGTAATTAAATTATATACAAAAAAAATATATTATCATAGTTAATTACTAATTTTACATTACATTCGTAACTGTAATGCTTGAAAATTATCTATAAAAATAACAAGTTGGTGAAAGATAAAATGTATTCATACTCGTGAATTTAATTATGTTTTTAAATAGCTATGAGTGCTAATAATTATATTTAAAAATTTTTAATTTGGTTTTTAATTTTAATAACTTGTGTTTATAATAATATTTTTCTATCAAAATGTATTCCTATTAAACAACTTACTTTTAGTAAATAATACATTTCTAAAATTTGTATTTATTAATTATTCTTAAAAATTTTAAAAGTTTTATAGTTAACCCATTTATTACCCTCTTTTTTCTTTATTATATTATTTATAAATGACACCAAAAAATTTTTAATGAACGGTCAAACAGTATTATTTACACGATATCTAAAAAAGTATGTATATATATATATATATATATATATGATATAATTTATAATATTAAAATATTAAAATATTAAAATAGTGAACTACTATATATTCAAATAAGAACAAATTGACTATTTAACATTTTTTGATACATAAAAAAATATTATAATAACAGGGCCTATATTATATAACTATTAAATTATTATAGGTATCAGTAATTTATTCATAATAATGAAAATAATTTTTAAAATCATAAAATTGAATAATACTTATAATTATTGTTTTATAATGTATTGTAAACAGTATTAAGCAACTTTTATTTTGTTTGCGCTAACCGAAGAATATACTGAACCAATTTTTAGAATTTTTTAACTCTAATCTCTATGAATCCCCTGGAGTTTTTGTATCAATTTTATCCATTGTTATCTTCTATATCAGCCTTTCTAAACAAACATTCAGATAAATAATGATAATAATTGTTATTAATTTAACTTATAAACCTAACCTGGGTTGGCAAAATAGTGTTTGAATCCCAATGATTCCTATCAATTTACCATTTCAATTTAAACGTCTCCAATTTACAGTTAAATTGTCTTTTGCAATCACTATAAAAAGAGCCTAAGATCACACATTAAAGAATATTGGAATATATCTATAAACAGATTATTTTTCACATGGTCGATTCTGCGTAGGATTATCTTTAAATTGAGAGACTAACTATCGAATAATTTTGATTCCAATCAGTGATAAAATTAAAAATATTATTTTTCGTAAATTTTATAAACTATCCATTAATTGAACAAATTTATCTAAAAATAAACAATTAAAATATAATACTATTATTGTTGATTTTATTTATTAACTTTTTGTTTTTTCTATATTTTCATTCATTAATATACACCGACAAATCCGTGCGGGACAACTAGTGCGCAATAACTTCATTTTATATAGCATCTCTCTTGATTTTCATTATTGTGCCACCATATTAATAATTTCATACTCAGAAATTAAATTTATAGGATAAGCGTCTAATGGAGTTATATATATTATATATATATATATATAATAATAATAAATTGTATTACGATTAACGTGCTAAAGTTGACTTTAATAGAATGTATTTCATATTGACATAGTCAATTAATTTTAAACTGAATAATTAGTCATATATTAAATACATTTAAAGGCTTAAGATGAAACGGATGAAAATATCCACGATGCTTGAGTAAATTAGAATATTTAATGAAAATCATGTACGTATGGCATATTCTAATGAAATACTTGCATATAATTTATGGGTATTTAATTTTATACATAAAATATATATTAATAAAATACTACGACTTGAAACTTTTCCACACTGGGTATGTTATTATTTACTTTATATCCTAATATTTGTTTAATTGTATAAACATATTTTTTTTTATAAACATTTCAAGTTCAAATTACAACAAAATTGGGTTTTGAAACAAAAAATAACAACTTTTATTTTTATTTTTTTGTTGTAATTTTCAAAATATTATTTATGAAGACTTGAAACTTTTATGTGACTTATTATTTATTACTATACACAATAATATATTCAAAGTATTTACTTTAATTTTAAGCTATTACATACTCTGTTTACAAAATATTCACACTATTGCTTCAGACAGTCGATTTAATTTTAAAGTCAATAACAATAATATATTAAAATAAATATTATATACTATTATAATATAATAATTAGTAATATAACTAATGTCCTTTGTTGTCGATGTTATTGAGATCAATAAAAAAAAAAAAAAAATTAGTAATATAACAAATGCGATATTTTCTTCAAAAGTTAACTCAATCTACTTTACCCATTATTAATAGTAAAATAAATTACTAATAGGAATATAAATATATAATAATATATACTTAATTCTATTAATAAGTATTAAAAAGTTTTTTTTTATTAACTTTTTTGCGAGTTCCCCAATTTTGTTTATCATATATTTCTTAAGTATTAATACAGAATTCGTAATATTTTTTGAGATATTGATTATTAGTTTACATAATATAAAGATTTTTATTAGCATATGAACATTCATTGTTTAAAACATTTGTTGAATCTTTCTATATATAATTATAAACAAAATTAGATAATAGTTAATGACCTTATTAAATTATCATTAATTTCAAATTTAAGTTTATATTCTGTTCTCTCTCTCTCTCTCTCTATCTCTTTTTTGATTAAGACTACCAAAAACCTCGTTACATTTTTCACTGAGACACAATATTTAATTTTTTTTTTTATATTCAAACATCTAGTTGAATAACTGAACTATGCTTTGATTTTTTTTCACCCATTAAAAATTAAAAATTAAATATTTTAAAGTTATATTGAACTAACTTCTTAATATTGGATTGAAACTTCAAAATAATATCCATGATCATTAAAATTATGAAATATTTTCGTATAAAATTATTCACGCGTATTTACCATTTAAACATTCCAATTTTGAACCTTACACGCAATGAGTATTATGATGTGTATTTTATTTATATAATTTCAACGATTAAAATTTGTGCAGAAATCACATGTATATTAATTTTATATGATATCACTACAACACTGAATACATAATTCCCATATATATTATAATATACACTTTCATTGTAGCACCAATGGACCGCCTTGTTCACGTAGTTGCGTCCAAACATGTGTACCGTGTTGTAGTTGTGTATACATTTTATTTACTCTAAATGTTGGAGACAATAATATCATACAACAATAATAAGCAATAACAAAAGCAGGATAGGGCATTGTAGTGAACATGTCATTATAATTGAATCTTAAATTGGTTTAAGACGAAGGCGTTGCTCGCTATTCTTCCCGTATTGTTCCGCTTATTGTTCCATTCCTGTGATTTCATTAGTTACTCTGAAATTTATCAATATAGTGAACTTATTTATATAATTTTAAATTTTATTTTATTTGAAAATATTAATTTGATACTTTTGATAAATGCATTAATCTAAGATAAAACCATAAAAATAACCGTGTTACAGAACTTTTTGTAAAAAAATACAATTGACATTGGTGTTATTATTGTCATTATTATTTTTAATTTTTTAATACTATTATTACGGTTTTATGATTTAAACAAAAATATTTTTTAAAGCATATTTTTTACGTGCCATAAATAACTATACTTACTAACTAAATTAATTTTAAAAACAACAACAACAACACTGATAAAAAACGGTACTGTTCTTATTACTTATTTATTTATTGGTTGAGAACATTTTTGTTACTATTTTCACTGTAAACATAAAATACCAATTCAATTTACTAGCGTTGTGAAAACGTGATGTATACACAGCTACTTGTAACACTATTTTTGACATTGAAGGAGGTAAGATTGCCATTTAAAAAGACGGCATGAGTAATAATAGACATGGATTTAGCGATGAATCTTTTGGTTGCACCGTAACGGCATTATTTCCATGAACGTCAATATACATATGTTTTGTAAATAGAATATGTAGCTAATTTCATTCTGGACTTTTTAAATTGAATCCCTTTAAATTCCTTATTGAATAAACTGAATAAGAGAATGACTATTTTGATTTATTTGGAAAAATAAGTTAAATGTAATGATTAGTATTTATAAGAAAATTTAATATTAAATCACATAATAATGGTTTTGTCAAATATACAGACATTAAATACATTGCAATAAATCTGATTAAATAGAAATTAATTTTGTAGTTTTTAAAACTTGATAAACCTTATTTCGAACACTGGGCTGAGTAGTTCACCATAATGACACGCAATAGAAAATTCAAAAAAATGAATTGGGTCCTATTTTATTTGTCTTTAAGATGTTAGCAATAAGTAGTTTAGATTTGTTTGGATCTTGGGGTGCAATAAATATAAATATTGTTCAAAATATTTGATACAGTCGGTAGGTATATCGTTTTAGAAAAAAACTGATTTGGTGCGTATTATAACTACCTACCACAAGATAACTAAATCGTCAGTGGTATTTAAAAAATTATTTTTTTTTTAAATCGAACCTTATTTAAATTTTAAGCTCAATTATTCTGGTTTCTTATACACCCTTATAGTTGTACTGTATGATATTATTTAACCATAGAGAATATTTTATCAATCTTGTATTTTAATCACCGCAATATGTTGTGATTCATTATTTTGATTTTATAAACGAAAAATATTTTACACGATGAAAAATAATATTTGTATAGCAGTTTGAATAGTGCAAATATATTGATGTATTGAAATAATATCGAGTGTTAATCAACTATAAATGCGACGAAATTTGACACAAACATAAAATAGGATTTAGTCCGTTCCGACTTTCCAAGCAGATGCGTAACTAATATTATCGGACTCATATTTCTTACTATGTATTATTGGCGTTCAATAGAACTGAATGATGATAATTTATAATTGTAAATAATAATAATAGTTATTAACGTATTTAAACAAACTTTTTATTTAAAAAGGCTTTGCGAATAATGATAAGTCTTTGTATGTACAAACATTGTTTTAAAAATAAAATTCGAATACGATCAAATGAATTTCCAAGAATTCTATTCTAAAGAATAATAGCAGAATGACTATTATGTGAGCACAATACAATTTACGAAAAGAAACTTAAGTAAAAAAATAAACAATACATTTTATTGTATAAGCATATGTAGTTTATTACCTGCAATATAAATTATAAAATAACGGATTTCGCTCCCCATTTAAATAATCCGATAATCAATATGAACACAAAAAAATATGGTGTTTTGTCAACGAAAGGGCTTAATGAATAGACAGGTAATTATAATAAATAAAATGGATGCATATATTTTATGGCTTTGGCTACCTGAGTAATACACTTAATGATATCGGATTCTATCAACATGACCGATCAACATCGAAGTCACCTGCCAGTTTGTAGGGTTATATAGTAATGTGCAATGTATTACAGTTCATTTAGATTCATTTACCGACACGGAAATATCGCCAAATAATGCGGTGGCATCAAAACACCCGTTTATATTTAGCGGGTTTTGAACTAGTCAGTCGTGCGTACGCTGCCAAAAACTACTTGGATATAATATAATCATGTGGTCACGGGCCATACTCAATAGCTCCAAATTAACGTTTCATTGAGTTAATCGAATTCTATCCATATCTATATATACTAAGTAATTCGCTTATTAAAAAACACTCATTATTTAAAAATCTATTAACTTTTTTAAAATTATTTTTTTTTCATTATTTTCAGTCGAAATAAAATAACGTACGTTTAAAAAAAATATATATTTTTTATCGGACGAGTAGTTTATGAGTTAAGCGTATTTAAAATTTTGCTAAGTGAAGTGGAGCTGTATTGGAGTGGTATGGGAAAACACTGTAAGATCTTGGTCTACTACTCAGCTCACTTAAGCTTTAAATACTTATATCTTAGGTATAACTAATTGTCTAAATTTCAATTTTTGTCTATTGAAATACTTTAAAAAATATTCTGCTTAAGAATGTGAAATTCAAAATATATTTTGTCATTCAAAAAATAATTTTTTTTAAATTATAACAATAAAAATATAATTTTTTCAATAAATGTTAATCAATACATTTTTTTTTCGACTGGAAATTGTGTAAAACATATTTTCTAAAACATATATATATATATATTGAAATAATGAAGGTTATTTGATAAAATAAATACACTGTATCATTTGAGTATATATAAGTAAATTGTATACATTATTTATATGAATATTGTATATATATTATACATAGAATTTTATAGAGAAGAACTATACATACACGACAATTCTATTAATATAAACATTTTTTAAAGAAAAATATGATTTTTCTGCGCTAGAAACCATTATTATTATTATATTATGACATTTTAACTAATAGTTACTTATTTATAAGTAAGTGTTTATACGTTTATAAGTAAAATATTATTATTAGTATTCATTATTTTTTCATTAATCGTTTTATTAGAATTCTTCTTCTAAACGATGTATTGATCCTCGTTTTAAAAACTAAAAATTTATAATTGAATATTAAATAAAAAACTAACATATACCAGTACCATTTTGAAGTTATTAAAAACCTAAAAATACGGTTTCCCTGCAGCCTCCAAACGCAGCGTCTAGCGTCAACTATCGGTCTGGACATAGATAAGCGTCTAGACGCGGCGTCATTTCGTCGTGCTGTTCCACTCTTTGACGCTACTGGAAAACCGTACCTTAAGGAATTCACCAATATAAACGTCACGCACATAAATGGTCGGTCAGTGATGACGGGATCAATAACCATGATCAAACAATAACGAACTCCATCAAACCGTCATTGATATTTCGGAAAAAATACTATACACGGTACGATAGTAAGGACGCATATCGATTCCGCCGATTTTATATCGACTCCGCCGGCTATTGATCCCCCCCCTTTCCCCATTGTATATGTATTTTATATATATATGTGAATATATTGTTTAATGTATAATCTAAATTGTATAAAATAATTATAGTTGTATAGTTCAAAATTAAAGTGTATAGTTACTTTTGATAATATTTGGACAGACTGTGCACATGATGAAAAGTAAAGTTACATTAATTATACATTTTAATTTTGAATTATATAATTTTATACAATTTAGACATGTGACCAAATTTAATCAAAAATAGTTACATTTAAACATTGTAATTTTGAACTATATAATTATTATCATTTTATAAAATTTAGATTATAAATTTTACAATATATTAATTAGATTATGCATTTTCATTTTGAATTATATAATTATTTAATTTGAGGGGGGGGGGGTGAACAATTTCTGGCGGAATCAATGTGTAGATTTTATAAACAGTTACCGGCGGAATCAATATAAACCTTTTTCCTAAGCAGGTAATTTCGGCGGAATAAATTAATCCCCGATAGTAATATTATATCTTATAGTATGGATATATAGTGAAAAATCGGTATCCCTCGGTAATGCACCGCAAAAGGTGCTTTTATGTTATATAAACCTATGTACAAAACATACGTCCCGGTTAAGTGGCTGTAATAGAATTCAGAGGGTCTTAGTGGTTGTTCTGTTAACTCAGAAATTAACAACAGAACTCCCCTAGTATCCGATTATGATTGGCTTGACGTGTCACATTGCTGTTGTAGTGAATAACTAGTAGACACTTAGTGCAATCGTAGAACTAAAATTAGGTTCTTAACGCGATTATTAAAATATGAATGCACAACGAAATAGTGCATTTTACTTAAATATCTCGATATATTAGTACTGTGACTGTTTGACTAGTTAATAATAAACATAATAATTTAATCTCTAATGTCCATATCAATGTCTGACTCAAATTTCGCAATTTAAAAATAAATATAAAAATGGTTCATCGGCGCAGCTGTTGTGAAGATATTGTATTGTATATTATTACGTGTGCAATCGATCTCGACTATAGAACTAATGTTATTATATTGTATCAACTGTTAAATGTGGTATTATTGTTATTATTATTATAAGCACCTATGCGTATATAAAATATAGATGTATAGTATGTTATAATTCTCATACAAATATAAATATGAATATGGAGTACCGAGGACCAACATGAGTACGGTTACGAGTTAATGTCCGTGAAACCAATAAAATTACCCAAAATGTGGTGGTTTTCTTAAAACTACCCTACCGTTAGGATTATAATATATATTATATCATTCTAACATATTTATACACATTTATAGATATTCCACTAGAAGTATTATAATAGCTTTTAGAAATTCTATATCCCTCAGAGTATTATATTGTAAATAACATACCGGCCGCTATTATAAAGCATACCAGTGCATTTGTTTCTTTTGCTTGAATTCAAATAATTATGATAAATATTTTCATCTCAAATTATAAATTATAATCAATTTTTGAACCAAAACACGAAGAAAAAATGATAAATTTAATTACTGAACGATGAATAAACTGATCAAACAGAATTAATTTGTAATGTCTTTAATAAATAAATAGCTATGAAAATTCAAAAGCAGCGTGTTATAATGAATATTTCTAATAAAACGAACAATTTTTATTGGAATTTTAATTCGTTAAATTAATTAAAAATAAATTATTTCATTGTATTTTAGTGCCATTTTCACGCCACGTAAAAATTAATAAATAATTATAAACTTTATTTTAAATTTTACGTGTGCTTTAATATTTTAAAAGTTTTGTCTTAACATTTAATATTTATAAGATTTTTATAGTTTATTAAAATGTATCTATTTATTTATTGATGCTGTTGTAAGTTTATATGTAATATCTAATTTATTAAATTTGACGATAAATCGAATAAATTTAAAAATCTCTACAACGACGGTAATTTAAACTTTAAAAAAAAGAAAGTAGTATACACAACATTGTAATCGATAAAGATATTATATTGTATATTTTAATTGCGTGTAGAAATTTATTATTATTATTATTATTATTCATGTAAGATGTTAAACCTATTAATTTAAAATATTGATTTTAAAAATGTACAGTGAATTTATTAAAACATAATTTGAATTCATTTGAAGAACGCCGAAGAAAAATGAACACGCTTCACTAAAAATACATAGTTTCGATGATTATTATTTTTACTTAATAATATGTTTATTTTTTATTATTTTGAAATTTATATTTAAAATCGGGTCTTCAGATCAAAACATAATAAATTATTCTAATTTCAGCAGACTACATTCACGAGCATAGATAGTTTTGAATTACTAGTTCGTATTATTCAGTAAAGTATATTTATAACCTTTAGAAGTCTTTAGAAATAATAATTTGTGTGTTACAAACATAATTGTGCGTGGATGATAGTATAAAATTTGATAAAAGCTAAAAAAATAATTTGAACTTTCAAAAATTAAATATATACGTATTGTGGAATTATATAACTAATAATTATCGTCTTTTTAGATATATATGAAATTATTAATGTTAAATATATGACTTAAAAATATTAAATAAAATATACTTGAATTTAAAAATTAAATGATTGATTTCAAACTGTGATCGTTAATTTAGATTTCAAAACACACATACCTTATATGTTTAGCTATAATAATGTAAAAACGTAATTTGTGTAATAGCAAAATATAATAATACAAAATATGTGCAAGTAAAACACTTAAAATCCTGTTTAATACGATAGGTTTATTCTAGGAGGATACTGAACCTATAGAACACGATTTCCCAAATAATTCACTAGAATTTTCTAATATCAGCCAACGAAATTATATATAAATATACGATATGACGTTGGAAGATTACCGAATCGGCACAACTGTCACGTAGTAGGTATAGTATTGCCAAAAAACAGTATACCTATACAATAATATATAGCGTATATTCTTAGCCTTTACTGATTTCAATCTTACACTGAAATTTTAAACGAGCTTGTTATTTATTTTTAGTACAATACGCTATTAACGTACTATTATAATAAACATATAGTTATACAGTGGGCGTATACAGTAACACCGTATACTAGTCTGTCTGTATTGCCTTCGAATAGGTATGTTTTGGTACGTTTCCGCGCGCATCCGATTTTGTGTGGTATTTATACTTTCACTCGTCGGGAAAATTAGCGACCATCGTGAACCAACCGCCTATTCCCGAATAAACAACGTCCGTCGCGTTTTAATGTTTAAAACGTATTTATTTTTAATTATATCGTCTTGGCAAAATATTGTCGTCGTCTACAATGCTTACGTAATGAAACAAACAAACTCGCTTGTACCTGCGCCCGCCGCCGGATTCCCTTTTGTCCGACGTTGTTAATAATTTGTACGGTGGCGAGAAAATCTGCTACCGTCGCAGGTCCATATAACATTTTATAATGCTAATAAATATATGTATAGCAAATACTGTAATAATAATATAATGTATACCACCTACGGTCGTTGTACGTTTTTTGAACGTGAGCAGAAAATGAATGTTTAACGGCGTAGCGTTGTGTTCAGAATTCTATCGGTCCACAAAATAAATTGATATCGTTTCAATGGTCTTCAGCGGAAATTTATATAATATAGCCAACGATTTAATATAGTTATTATTGCATCGCCATCCATAGCTGATGTTTTCGTACATTTCTCTAGCTGTGCGATTTCTGCATTCTTCTTCATTAAATTGTAAAACGAATTTGTAATCGACAAACCTGTAGATAATTCACTCTTACGTATAGTACTATATATTAGTAGGTTTCTAGTATACTCGTCATTGCGACTATATCACTATAACAATGGTTGATCTTGAACTTAATATATCATTCTTAAGCAATGTTTTTTTATTTTTATTATTATTATTTTTTTTTAAGTCATTAAATTACAAATATTGATTAAATTGGATACTTTTCTTAAGCTATTTATATCAAGAAACTAGTAATTAATATTATATAAAATTATATTATGATTATTATTCTATAATATAATATGTGTCAGTGGTTTATTCAAGGAGCTGCAGCGCCCCGCCTCCACGAAGAAAAATTTTGACTACGTCACTGATATGCGGTTTGTTTTTTATGTCTAGATTAGTATTATCTACTGTATAAAAATATTTAAAAACAAATTGCTATTAGTAGTATAAATATATTATAAAAAAATTATCAATAAAAGATATACTCACAGAGAATAGATTTTTTTCGCTCAGAATCATTTTTCCTGTATAATGTTATATCATTTAATTTTAATTTTATATTGGTCACATTACGATTATAGTGATAAACTCAAAAATAAAAATCACTCGACATCAACTATTTATCAGACCTAATCTCTTGGATTTTTTTTAATATTGTATAATATTATTTTGCAAACACTAAATAGTAAAGTTATTTACAT
Source organism: Rhopalosiphum nymphaeae (assembly GCA_036289425.1). NCBI lineage: Eukaryota > Metazoa > Arthropoda > Insecta > Hemiptera > Aphididae > Rhopalosiphum > Rhopalosiphum nymphaeae. Next base: position 261,299 of record JAZAQC010000036.1, on the reverse strand, counting down.
TAAATATAATTCACTTTACAACCATATAACCTAACCTAATCTTGAAAGACAGTCCGCATAGTTTACTACTATACTCTTGACGTTTTATATGTATGTAAACTATAAATAACAATAAACCAATACAATATTTGATATAATATGCATACACAATTTATAGACAAACTCCTACTCTGTTTTGGTACATGAAATATTAATTATCAAGTATTTTGAAAAATGTACAGGGTTAGTCTAAATGTTTACGATAAAAATTTAAATTTAGTCGCCAAAAAAGCACACTAAAAAAAAACCTAGTTATTAAACAAACGTATTACCCTTTAAATAATATAGTTTTGGTGTACGTAACATACTGCATACACATATTATATTATGCAAATATGAACTCGTTGAACGTTATCGTGAACTAAAGTAACAGCGACCTCTCGAGATCGACTTTTGACTTCAACATCATCAATAGTAATAACAATATTCGACCCTTTCGTCTCATCGATTCTAACTCCTCCCTTCACACAAGGCCACACCCTTCAGCACTTTTATACCTCTACTAGATGTTGTCAACGCGTGCCGGGAAAATAAAATCCTACGTCGCCGATTTATGACGCGTCCGTGTTATGGTATTTTCTACTGGGCGATTTTCGATCTCTCACGTCCATCCGTTTCTTTAAGTATACGCACGTACTTATACATAAATATACAGAGAAATACGTATAGCTACTATGTGTATAAAAAACTTAACTCACTTTCACGATGTCATAATATCCCTGAATATATGATTCGAAATGATAAAAAAATATATATTTAAAACCATGCAAAACATGTGTACAGCAATAAATGTTGCAAAAACCTCGAGTTACGATACTATCGCGTAATTTAGACTTTTCCTTAAAGGAACCTTAATTTTCCTTTTCAGTATTACACTTTTGTTGTGAATTATATACCCACGAGCGTAATAATAATGAAGAAAAAATACACCGACAATGGCCAATGTTAACAAACGATATAACAATAAAAAATTTAAAAAATGGATGACAATCAGATTCATAAAATTGTTGTAACATTGGTGTATACACGTGCACTTCATAACTGCATTATCGTAAATAATATATTAAATATTTGATTTATCTTTTCGAGAGACTTTAAATATACCGAACACTATCAATAGTTATTTATTTTTCGAGACGATGGGAACGATAATTGTTTTGGTTTTCAGATCTATAATCACAATGTTTTAATGTCAAAAAAAATATAACGCCACCGACCGGTCACTACAGAAAAATCATCGTATTGGCTCGTTTAATAATACAACATGTACTGTTAATTGTCAAACTTATTTCACATGGATAAAATATTTTGATGGCTCGTCTGTTCTGCTGACGAAATGCTGTGACATTAAGTGACTTGGCGTGAAATGGCCCTGCTGAGAGCCTATGGGGGTAATTACGGTAAACTACGTGACTTTCATTTAAAATTTCACTCGTCAGACGCAACGGATTTAATTTTACTAAACTCGAGTGTGTTTCGTCTATTGTCGTATCTGAGATGCGCAACGTCATGTGCATAAGGTATTATTATTAAAATAATATTCACGCGATCTTTTATATAATTACCAGGCGAAATTTGTTTTATTTTTATATATTATAAATGTGTATGTATATATGTGTATATATGCGTGTATTTGTGTATTAAGCATATTTTATTGTTCCAAACACAGATTAATTTTCACAGCGAAAATTACATGACCATAGAAACTTCAATCATGGATGTTGTCGCATGATACCTATATATACAATATATAATTATTATAACAATATCAACTCCTACAAATCACCATTTAACTATATTGTTACCTATGTCTATTATGAAATATCGCGTTCGTATTCATTAATTTATTGGTCTCCATGGCTATCTATATAATATAATATATAATATTATAATATGTATACAGGTAACCTATAACAAACCGTAATATTATATTGTTGTTACGTATAATATAATAATATATAGACGTCGATACAATGTACGTATTATAATAGGTACATTGTATCATTGAGAATTGCTTCTTAATACACGTCACTGTAGATTATCGTAAGTCCATTTAATTTATTATCTCCACAAATTTTTATGAAACATCCTTCCCATTATGTACCTATATTATTATATTTTCGGGAATGTTGAATATTTAAATTGATGTGGAATAATGAGTTTAAAATGTATTATTGTTAATAGTATTCTTCGTTTTCCTCTTTTTGCGCCCACAGCTGTCAATTCAATTATTTCGACCGAATGGCGCGTTGTTTGTTAATGTTTCTGTCTTTCCATTCTTTCTATAAGACTATAACGACAAAAGAGTCGTATACAATTTATTGTCTATGGCCATATTTATGTGGTACGCCATCATGTTACCAAACCGACAGAAAGTACGGTTAGGAAAAAAATAATATGTTATGGCTATTATTATTAGTTCCTGTATACTTCTACGCAAACCTTATTCAGTAAAAATAAAACTATTTTTTTTTTTTACATAATCTTAAATAAAAAATGATTTTAAATATTTTGGAAAATAATATCATTAATTAGTGAATACAAAATAAATAAGCGTTGTATCTTGTATGGGCAATATTATATTACGATAGAGAATTGTTTTAATTTCATGTTTATTAGGGAAATTGTGAATATCGTGCGTCATATCTTACAACTCAATATTTTATGCGAAATAATATCAGTATTATTTTCACAAAGTAATAATATCATATCGTAAGATTAAAAAATAAGGACTATATAAATACTCTTTATAAATGCAGTCGTCCTTGCCTTAACGGTAACGTTTATTATTTTTAATTGTTAAAGTATATTAATTATATTTATGTATATATCGTATATATGTAGGTATGCATAATGTATATTATGTATTTTATATACGTACAAAGTATGCAGCTTTTATTCATACACAGACTCTATGTGCAATACGCATACAGTTAGCTGTGCATTATGAAATATTAATTTATTTTAACTAATTGTAAACATATTAAAATACTATGTTCTAAAAATATATCAAATAAAATTTTGAATAATATAAATAGCACTGAAGTTTAGTTAACACTGTGGTTTTTTCATAAGAACAAAACTACTGGATCTTAAACCAATAAATTAAAACTTCAGAACCCACGGGACATCTACTATCAAAATTTGAAATGCTTATATAATCTCCGTTGATAATTTAATTATATTGCATAATAATTCTCTGTGTTCTTCGGGTAAAACTTTCATGGCAATATGAAAGTGCCAATCTTTGAAAAAAGACAAATTCGGACACTATATTAAGGACGTTTGATAAAATTTGAAAAATGTTTACGCAAAACATCGTAAATTAAATTAAATTTACCCCACGACGAGCCCTGGGGAATAAAAAAAAAAAAACAAAACAAAATCGTTGCGCATTGGAGTTGTATTTAACAATAGGTACCTATTGTATTTTTTTCTTCGAGTGAATTATGTAAATACGATTGCACTGTTATTTTCGTTTTAATGTGAATTAATTGTCGAATGCGTATTGAATAAATTGCGTATCGAATATGTTTATAACCAACAGGACGTTGTACCCGTATGTGCAGTCTCCGTCTTACTAACATACGTCCTAGCAAATTTGCGTTCAGCAGTATCCATTTGATGTTGTTAGCTTTAATATTGGAGTCAATTTATCTATTATTAAAATTCGAATAAGAATATTATTTAGGGCATCTCATATGCTTTTATTAATATTATAATTTCAAAGTGAGTCATGAGCGTTTTAAAGTTGTAATATTTTACATAGCTATAACTCACTTTAAAATGATAATATCAAAAAAAAAAAAAAAAAAAGCATATGCAATTTTCTAGATAATATTCTTGCCTTTAAGTTTGATAATAGGTAAATTGACTCCAATATTAAAGCTAACAATGACATAAAATGGGTTCTACTGAACGCAAATTACGTTATGATATACGTTATTACGTCAGTAAGACGGTGACAACACATGCGGATATGAGTGTATGACGTCCACTTAACGACTGCGCTAATATTTCAAATATTATATTCTACGAAAATATTACCGGGAAACGGAACCCACCTTAGTCTGTATAACAATAATTATTAATAACGTATAGGCTTTGTAATGATTTACAATATAATATATTATATAATCAAAAAATTATGGAAAAATAATAAAAATATCATGGTTTGTGACGTAGTACATCGCGATGTGTGCTTTTCTCCGAAAAAAATTAAAACCTATTGTGGCGCATAATGTCGTTGTACGATAATAATAATAATAATAATAATAATAATGTTATAAGTACCGTACGCATTATTACGTGTTTCGTTACGGCTCACCATACCGCGTACTGTTTCACATTATACGATGATAATGATCATTACATGTCTTGTAATAAGTCATAACCCACGTACCATTATGTTTATACACATTGACGAGTTGACCGTAATGACATGAGCAGTCAATTAGCCGGCGTTCCGAGTTGGCAATTTCAGTACAGGCGCGCGCGTGTGTGTCGCCAAGCGTATCTCTATAAATAATAATAACCAGACGGTGGCGCCCCGTTGTAATCGTGCCCGTATTATATTATTATTATATAGGTACAATTATATTTGTAGTACTACCGGGTAATTGTATTGAAAACGTAGGTGCGGTAGGGGGGGGGGGGTTACACATTAGGCTGACTGTACACGCATAATATTTTACATATTATTATATAATGTGAATTAAGAGCATTTACTCAACGCGCAGGCGCGTGTACGAATAATACAACACACGACTCAAACCAGCCATTTGCGTCGAACGTATTATCAAACGGTTTAATTATACATTTATTTCGTATCTTAATAACGCTGTATACGATATCGTTGTTGCAATAAAATTATGATTATTATTCTATACTTATGCAGGGTGATTAAGCAAGCCTACTCGCCTCCTTGTTATTATTTCGCTTTAATAATGAATTTATTCAAATTCTGATTTTTAGAGAACATTTAATTATACTTTAGGGCCCTGTTTTCAAATATTTAGATTTATTATACCATTTAAAAAGTGTCCCGTGGTGATACAAACTTTATTTTTCAATCGAGAACCAACCTTTTTATTGTAAACTGTCAAGCGGGACGTCGCAGTTTTTTATTTTTATTACACCTTGGTAAGTTAATGTCAGTGATCTGCATTATTAATAGATAAATAATTTACATAAAAATATTTATCTTTTTATCTAATTTAGACAAATAAATTGTCTAAATAATTTGTTGTGACACAATTTTCAATTTTTTATTGTATTTACTTAGGATTTGTTTTATGCGTGGGACGTGTTATTTTTCTAAACTGTTGTCTATAGTCTATTTATTAGATTTTATTTCCAACTTGTTTCAATTATCTTATGTATATTTATTACGTGCATTTTACTCTAGTTATTTTACAGTATATTCTTAATTCTCTAGAAACACTGACAATAAACGTATTTAATAGTTCAAAAATTAAAACTTGTATAAATATTTATATTTATAGCAGAAATGCTAAAATAAATATAAACAGAATTTTTAAATCATCTGTTTTTTATTCAAATCAATGTTTCTTAATTTTAAGACTGGTATAGAAATAAATGCTTATATTATTTATTTCACACTCGGAGAAAAAATGATTGCTTTTAAAATAGACATAAAAAAAACGTTAATCAGAAAACACTTAACTATAAAATAATAAAATAACAATGACGTAATGTTAATATAATACACACTTGTAAATAAAACTTTTCCTTCCAAATGTGTTATTGTTGTTACTAACTTTTCATCAGTCCCTGGTAACGATTGTATGAAAAAACCTTTTTATACACATAAACACGAATACACAATTATATAATAACATGTAATAACCAAAGCCGTTAATTTCAATAAAAAAAATTGATTTGCTAATTATATAAAAATTTCACAAAAAATAATAATCGTGATCTTATTATTATATTTAAATATGATAATAAAGAGAAATGTGTAAAAGAAATAGTATAAAGTAGTAAAAAGATACCAATAATTATACCTTTACATAATCTAATAAATTATATGTTCGATATTATTAGATAAATTCATTAAAATATTATTTTTATAATTATTAAATTATTAGTATCATACCATAGTTCAAAATCAACTAACAAAATTATAGTACCGAAATTAATTTTACGTCACGATTAGATCTAACAAAATAAATGTGATTTTATTTGCTTAGAGTAATTATTAATTTTCACACGTAACATAAAATACACAGTTGATAATCGATCGAAAATTACAAGTATACTTGCCCGCGAATTTAAAACCGTCAGTATTAGGTTAAAAAATTCATAATATTTTTACCGTTATTATTTTTTTTTAAATTATTATACAGAATGCATTTATTGTTCATTGAGAATTAATGCTTAACTCCATATTTATATTACCACTCATTATAATACCTAAACGTTCTATATTACCTGTGTATTGATAAAAAACATTTATGTGTACACTTTACCCTTTCATCGATGTACAATTGAATATCATAATTTATTTATTTTGAAAACATCAACTTCTTCCTGCAATATTATTTTAAATAGAACAAAATAAACTTGACACACATCTCATTACAATATTTTCGGGGAACTATGTTGTTATATTCAACGTACTAAGTACTGACTGCATTCAATAAACTATCGTAATTTTATTCGATACCAGGCTTAAAGACTTATAATATAACAGTGTACTATATTTCTCGTTTAATCCATTAACCCAGAAACGTATGACATTATATTTTCTGTTCAATCAATTGATTCAGCTATCGAGCCATTTTACGAATATTATAATAGTTATTATATGATTCAATAGTCCGTGCAGATAGAAAAACATTTTTACCAAATAATTATTAACCAAATATTATTTTATATCAAGAAAACCTATAACATCGTTACTTCATATTAAACATATACCAGCTAGTGCTTCAAATCAGTATTATATAAACAGTAAACCGCTTATAAGTATGTCCTATCGGTGTGAAAAATTCCCGACAAAAAACTAGTCGACCCAGTGACCACATAGCCGAGGAATTTTAATGAATCGCCACCCCTCTAAATTATTGATTTATTTGTTAGAATGTCTGGTACAGTTTTAAGTTTTCTAATTCTAAAGTTTACATAATAGCATGATTTTTATTTTACAAAACTTTTGAACTAACACGAGGATAGCCAGCCTTTTCTATAAATAAACAAAATTCTCTTTAAGATAATGGAAAAAAAAACAATTTATATCGGTATACATATACTATAATGTATAACTTATATAAAGGAAACAGGAAATATAAAGGTAGTAAAAATGATAACACGAGATGACATCTAGGCGATTTAGACATGTGTTGAGATGTATTGATAAAATAGGTTAAACTAAAATCTAATTTAATCTATATTGACACAATACGGACTTCGTTCGAGAGTCTAAATAATATAAAATATTTTCCCTTTAATATACACGTACTGTATTGCGATGAATTTACCATTAAGCAAATCATTAGTTTTTTTATTTTATTATTTAACAATGAAAATAATTTAAAAAAGTAAATTTTACCCCTCTTAGTTATGTTACTTGTACGTTTGTAAACATAATTTAACCAATTTAAGTCTGTAAAATCCATGTTCAAAAATGATTTTCTATAATATTATATTTTTCAAAAAATGCAAATTTTTGTTTACACATAAAAAACTACATTAATATTCGTCAGTTACAACAAAAAATCTATATTCTTTTTACTGAAAGTAAACATTCTAAACTAAAATTTTTAAGGTTAAACAAACAATAAGACACAAATAAAATAAACAAAACATATGTATATAATATAGTAAAAAAAAAAAAAAAAACATAAACAGTTAAATGTTTTATTTCCGAACCAACAAAATGAGAATAAAATATAATGTATAATATATTGTTCGCTTTGAATAGTTTTCAGAAAAAAAATATAATAACAATAATAACGCTTTCTTTTTCTATACTTTTCAAATTTATGACCAAACGTGTTTCATAACAAAAGGATGATTTATACAGTAGAAGTTTGTGAAAAATAGTTACATCTGATGATACGTCGTTAAATAGGCTGAAATAAACGATTATCACTTTAATAATTTAATATCATGCTATATTACATGTCCAATAGATATCAACATATGAGTCTATAATATTCTGCGTATGTTAATCTCTAGTGCTCGGTCTATATCTTATATTTTATTTTTTATTTGTATAATGACAAAATATATATAAACTGTGCTTACTATTAGTATATAATAATAATACGATTTACATTTAGCGGATTTCCCCGCCTTGTACGTTAAACTCCTCTTTTACCAGCGTCCCACTTATACTTTCATTATTGTTTTAATACAGATTATAAAATTAAACATTCAGAGTATTTGCATAAATAATTTTCTACAAAATGTAATTCGGTTGTCTGAGATTTTCAAGAAACACAACACTATATTTTTTTCAGCGCGATTGCCTTATACATAAATAATTTTTAAAGCTGCGAGACACCATAACAATCCTAATGGCTTAATATACAACACGTACTCATATAATACTATCTAAATCACCTAACTTCGCCTAGAAATAAACGAGCACACCAATTTGTGAATTTTGGTTTGAGTATATCACTGTTCACGGGCAAGTCGGTGTCAGTGTTACTTGATTTGTGGACAAATCCGACGGAGATGGAAAATACATTTGCGCTCTTCACTGTTAGTAAACAGAATGCACGTAATTATTATCATCGTGTTCAGGAACACATGCAACCAATCAGAAATAAAACCTAAATATATACACCACCGAGTCATAATCTCATTCCAGTCGGAGAACACGTTATTATTTTATCTAAGTACAAAATGGGTTAGAATAAAAGTACCTAATTGCGCTGAAAATAATAACATTAAATAACTATCAATAAATAATTTTGTAATTTTTTATTTATTTTTATATTTTTTATTTTTTATGTTTTTTATTTATAGTTCAGAAAACACTTAAAATTACCGACTAATTCGCATGAACCATACGACTTAAGAATAACATCGATTTTGTAAGTACAAACAATTATATTATTTAACAAATATTGTATGGTAGAATCATTCAATCACAATAACTCGAATTTGAACAACTCGAATAAACTAATAGGTCTTATAAAATATTTTATAAATAATATAGTAATATTAATTCAATAACCCTATTTTTGTTTAGTATTAATTCTTATTTCCATTCAAGTTTTAGTCATTGTGATTCGAGTGTACGTTTATTTATTTGATATTAGTATGATGTCAGTTCATATCTTGTCATAATAATATATTTTTTCTAATTGTTTTAAAATCCTTTATCAGGAAAAATTAAGTATCATATAACATACCGTATTGTACTATGAAATCATACATGTTTTATTTTTTTATCTTAATTAAATGGAAAAAATAGTTATCTTATCATCTCAATCAATATCATTTTTTTTGTGTATTTATTTTATACGGTTTACATATATTATAACTAAAATATAATTCAATACTTTTATATTTTTACTATTATAATACATTGCGTTTTGAAATATGTGATATTATATTCAAACTGACAGTGTTTAACCTAAACTGTTATTTTAGATTCCAATTTTTTTTTCAAATTGAAAGCTACTTCAATTAAATAATCCTTTTTTCACGACTCTTAAATATAAAATAATTTATTTTATATATAATATGTAAAGAAGTTCACTACCCGCTCCCACCACCAGGTTGAGAATTATAGCACTGAATCAAATAACTAACAACGTATTATATTTATATGGAATGAATATAGACCAAAAACTGGAGATGTCCATTTTGAATTTTATTCACGTAAATCAGATCAGAAAATTGTACAAGACTTATTAAACCATATGATAGCAAATGGTTCTCTCGGATCTGGGACTGTGCCGCTGGTAAAAACAGCGCTATCCTTTCAACAAGAACCATCGTTGTGGTTAAATGTATGTGGACATTTATAATTTATTTTTCAATTTATTTATGAGTTGTGTTCTCATTGACTATTGTAGAAAATGGACGTGAATAAAAATCGAGATTCCATACCCGAAGGAGAACCGTTCATTATATCATGTATAGCTCAAGGACCGCCAGATATGCAATTCAAATGGTTTAAAGATGGAATCCCAATTAATACGTCAATATCAACCAGGTACATTTTATAATTGGATTTTTATTATTTTTTTTTTTTCATATTGTATGATTTAAGAACATTTTATCATGTAAAACCGATTAGATTTAAATTAATTCTAGGAACATTCATGTATAATAGTTCCATAGTTTATATAGACTATAATATAGTTAATAACAATAAATAGATACCAAGATAACCCAATATACCCTGGGAAAAATAATAAACATATTTTGCTTTATACTAAAATATTAAATATATAAAGTATTTGTTGGTTAAGAATACCTTTATAATAACCATGATAATTGATTGTAAAACAATTTTTATATTGTCACTACACTTTAACACACAAGAATTTTGTAGATTAGTATTTGTATGTGCAAAAAATAAAAACCAATCTCCGGATTGAAAAACAAAAAAAAAAAAAAAAAAATGTGCAAAAAAAATCTTCATGTAAGTATACATTAAATTTCATTTTTATTTTACAGCACTTTTTGTTGTTTCGTTATCCGGATATATATTTAAAATAATAATTTTGAATATATATATATGTGTGTGTATGTATCTTAAATAATATACTAAATAATGAAAGTATAAATTCTGTATATAACTTTTATTCAAATTAAAAAACGCGTAATATTTCGAGATCAACAATATTAGGATAGTTAATAATTATAAAAATATCTTCTTTGGTATATTTGTTTTAGAAATTTCAAATTAGAAAAATATTAAAAAAAAATTCAATTTAGTTCCATTTAAAAATAATTGTAACTTGTCTAAATCTATTTATCTATAAAATTATAAAGAAAAACATAAAATCTATGATTAAATTTACAGTGTGAAAGGATTCGAATAAATCTTATAACACTAACTGTTAACTTAACCAAGTAAAACTTTGAAGAAATACGTATTTTTTGTCTATTAGAAACATTTGGACAAAAATCAAGAAGATGGACAAACCTGATTATAAATCTTCAATATTGGTGATCGAACACGCTGACATCTTGGACTCTGGAAAATTTACATGCCAAGTGTCAGACCATTCTTACCAACAATGTCAATCAGTCGCGTTAACCGTGATCCCTCTACCAGAAGTCATAATGAAACCGTCTATAACGGTTAAGCCGGTGATTTAATACACACGCCGTCACATTCAGTTTAATAAATTAATTTTTTTATACTTACCGGTCGTTACTTGCAGGGTGACAATGTGACAATTATGTGTTTTTTAAAAAACGAATTTACAAAATTTGGAAATACGTGGCTAGATAGTGATATGCATTTGGTGAAAATCGACAAAAACGTATACTGGGAAGACTTACATCGCGGAGGTAGCGTGCTGTACGTGAAGAATATAACGGTGAGAGTATTATGAATCATGGACACGAATATTCACGTTCGCAAGTTCCTTTTCTTGGGGCGGTCTATCCAAATCGTTTTATTCAGATCTATAGTAAAATTTGAATACTTTTTTTACCGTTCAAATAAAAATTATTGTTTAGTTTCGCTTAGACATTTCGCTTATGTATATACATATATATGTAACGCAATGTCAATATATTACCGCAACAGTTAGTTTAATAAAATCTATATATATTCTTTCTACGTACATACACAAATTAATTCCAGTCAAATCACTCTGATCGCCACCCGAACGTCCGTGGATATTTATTATACGGTTTTCTAATGTCGTACGCACATTTTACAGTCGTCAGCTGAGTACAGGTGCGAAGCTTCTAACCGAGCGGGCAGACGTAATGCCACCGTATACGTAGACGTCCTCAACACGAACGTGATGGCACATTGCGTTGCGGATGATGTGTGGCCGTTGACCGGTGCCGGGAAATCGGCGTCCTCGGAATGTCCGAAAAATAGGTCGACCAGTTACGCGTCGCGCGCGTGCGTGCTGACCGCCGCAAACCGAACTGAGTGGCAGAAACCTGACTACTCGGGGTGCGCACCAGATGACCTGAGCAAAATTACTATGAACGTAAGTTTAAAAATACGGCCCGTGCTTAAGATGTATCGTTAAACTGTCTGATTATTCTATCGCGAAATGTCTTAGAAAATAAAAGAAGTTTTTTGTTTTTATTTTTGTCATAAAAATGCACTTGTCTTTGTAGGAAAATTTATAAGCAGTACGTTTAAAAGGCTAACATTCCTTGAATTTTATGATGGTTCACCAAATCCACGATAAAAATAACCACCCAAATATGGTATACTAGATAAGTGTCTTTTATTATACGTGTAGTATATGATGAACAGAAATACGTTAACATTATATAAAATAGATATTGTAAGCACGAAACGCATGAGTGTTGTACAATATATTATACAATATTAATATAATCTACAATATCGTAATAATGTTAATATGATATAATATATATGTTATAATGTTATTATGGTTCTCATATATGTTATCATCATAAAACAAATGTCATTGTGATGACAGTAGGTCGCAGTGTGTGAGCATGTATATATGCGTAAACTTAAGCCCAGTGTTAAGTTGATAAGTATAATTTATTATATTAACAAGAACAAACCTGGCCTTCAGTAAATACCATTATAACATAACAATTTATGACTATCACTGTCGAAACGCGGCTGAGCTACAAAGTATTTTGTCATGTTGTCAACGAGTACAATTCTTTTGTTACTTAGAATTTATATCCAGTGACGGAGAATATTAATAAATTTATATTTACGTTTTAAAGTGCGATATCAACTAAATGTACACCTAACTTAATCTAATAAGTATTACCTAATGCATTATTATAACCTTTGGATTATTGTGAACCTATTTTATCTACTCATAACGCCGTGTCTCCCAGCTATTTTATCTTTGAAATTCGTGGAAGAAAAATTCATCATTCTGAACTGACAGTCCCAAAATTAAAAGTTCAGGATAAAAAAAAATAGAAATAGTCGCATCAAAAAAGTATTCTTATTACAATGAGTATAATATACAGTATATTTCCTTTTAAGCTTTATAAAGGTAACACGAAATATTTCAGTCCAGTGACCTCAGATTGATATGGGATTTTCAGGAGGAGATAGAGAATACCTAAATACACATTTTTTGATGATTTTCAAATTTTTATATCTTTCAGTGGTGAGCATTCGCATTGAAACTTACATTTTTTTTCAAATAGCAACAGGCATTTTCAATACTAAATGCGGATAGATCAAACAATTTTAAACAATTTTTAACTGTTAACTATGATTCTAAAACCAAAATTGATTGAATGACAACGATCAAATATTTTTATTTAAATCATTAAATTTTTTGACGATTATCCTTTGATTTAACAAATTTCTGTGTGATTTCATGTATTTTAAATATAAAAAAAAAAAAAAAATGCTGGTGCAGAAATTCATAGAGAACACATTTTAGCAGCTACCCAAATGGAAATAATGTGTCGTCTGCAATCATGCATAGAGAATGGTAGACTACATTTTAAACAATTTTTAAGATAGTTATTAGTATTAATTCATTTTTTAAATAAATAATATAAATTATAAATGTTGTGTCAGTTTATTAGAGGTAAACGTATATTTAAATTCAAATAAAGTCTTAAAAATAATTTACTTAATGTTTAAAAATATAAAAATATATTATAAGTGAGTGAAAAAAAAAATACGCGGAATCGCACAGAAATTTGTAAAATTAAAGGATAATCGTCAAAAATTCCAATAATTTAAATCAAAACATTTGCTCGTAGTCATTCAGTCAATTTAGATTTTAGATGCATGGTTAAATGTCAAAACTGCTTAAAAAATGTCGGTCTATCTGAATTTAGTATTGAAAACACCTGTAACTTAAAAAAAATATCTATTTGAGTATTCCCTATCTATCCCAAAAACACCATATTATTCTGAGGTCACTGCTACATAACTGAAATATTTTGTGTTACCTTTAAAAAGAAACACACTGTATATAATATAATATGTAGAAATTTCACGCAATTTATTGTTTTATTAAGTATGTTAGAATATCTAATTAGAATACATTTTTTTTGTTACTACTATTCATTCAAAACCAAAAACCATTTATCATATTCTTTTCGGAAGCGCGCATCATCTACTTTTATAATCCCCAAATTATAAGACACCGACGTATTTAGTCGTAAGGTAGCGTCGACTTATATCTCGTATGTGAATGTGCGTATAAATATAGTATTATGTAGATGTGTACAACAGTCGCTCAGCAAAGACCAAGTTTCTGGGATTTTCAGTTTAATTAAAAAACTTTTCCGATAGATGAACACTATACGCTTTTTACATCGCCTCTGTTTTTGTAGTTAAACTGAAGAAAAAAAAAACAAACAAATAAATAAAAACATGCGCTTAACGTGTGCGATACTCGCGACACCGCCACTGACGTTGTATGCCACATTTCTGGAAAACCTTTCAACGACACACTTTCTGTTTTATTTTTTTTATTCGATTCAATTACAATATGTATATATATATACAGTGTCGTGAATACATACTATCAAAACTGTATTAATACATCATATATTGTGTGCACACTATACACACCTATAATACGCTGCATCGTTATGTTATGCTATATACAATGTTGTAATCAAGTATTATTATTATGCGATTTTCAAACAGATTTATACACGATTAATTTTCAGTTTCGTAAAAAAACGTTGGGTTATGATAAGGTCAACGTCACGGCCGCGAAAACTTTAAGTTCACTATATAACGAACTTCACACCACAGCCAAATGGTATCCAGGCGAGGGCGAGCCTGTCATCGATTTCCTTGTGTCCGTCACGTCGTACCTACAAAAATCATACGATTTGGCTGACCTAGACCAAACTTCTGATAGTTTTGACAACATACTCAGCATGTTGTTGGAAAACGAGTCGGTGGTTAATGAAAAGGTATGTGTTTGTGTGTATTTCAGCTATCTGATGTCTGCGGATCTCAATACTGAACATATTATTTTATCATTGTATTAATATATTATTACTATATAATTTTTTAACATACATAATAATATATAATATATTTTTAGGCTGGATTCGACATTTTTTTCTGATCAATTTTACGTTATACTAACCATTGCAATATAATATTAACAAATAAAAATGAATGGTATTTAGTTAAGAGACCGTTATAAATGCCAAGGCAACCAAATAAATTCAAATTATAATGTTATAATTTTGCTTTATAATACCTGCCTATGTGGCCCCTAGCAACTGGATCCCAAATAGAATAATGTTAACTAACTGACTAATTTCGCGTTACAATGTCTATATTTCCCATAGAAACCGATTACTAATGTGTTTTACATATAGTTAGCTATAGTTATATTACCATAGCAACCAATAAAATACCTTTTCACAAAATCTGGACAACATTTTTTTTTCTTAATCGGATTTTTTGTGAGGTTATCTCTTACAACTGATGAGTCATAGATAGCAAACTCGTTGTTCCATTTTTTTTTATTCATAATTTTAAAAACATAACATATGATTCGACGTTTTTTCTTATACTAAACAAAATATTAAGTAGCAGCTAAGAGTTTTTACATTACTTACATATACTGGGAATTCATATATTAAATAATATATTTTTGTTTTTTTGTTATCTGGCAGAAAATAGTTCAACTTCTGGATATGATCGAAACTTGGACGCTATTGAAAGCGTTTTACTTGTTCACCAACAAAGGAACTAAACAGTACATCAACCAAATCGAACATATACATGTGGCGTCAGCCTCAGAAGTAGTAAAAAATCATAGTAGAAATATAACGCACAGGTTTTACGACAAGTACATAAGGCTAATTTTATTTTTTAAATCTCTTGACTCTTTATCCTAAGTCCGATTTATGTGTTTTGCAGACAAATCATTAAGTCCTCACAACAACCAAAAGTAATCGTTTCCATGTGCGACGTTCAAATCGACAAATGGGTTAACAAATCGTTCAATGTAGGAGTCACGATATTCAAAAATTTGTCGGAGTTTTTTCCGAAAAAATATTATATAAGCAAAAGGTAAACAAAAATGATATTATTTGCTGCTGTGTTTTGTTCAATAACTATATGTATATTATTTTTTAAACAGAACTAACGGAATTAGGATATTTTTGAATATTGCGTGCAGATATTACGTGACTTAAATCGTAGTTGTTGAGATCAAAAAAAAAAACATTTCCTTTGGAAGTTTCCATTTTATTTTCAAACGTATAAATGTATTATATTTATGCCGAGTACGCTTTATCCAATTCATTTTCCGTATATATAATTTTATTTATTTATTATTATTATTATTCATTCATTTTTTTTTTTTTTTAACTAAATTCAAAATCCTGTATTTTTATTTATAATTTTATATTATTATATTACATTATTTATAAAAAGTACCAAATCAAAAAATCTATATCAACATTAACCGTTTTTATACCCTTGACTATTATTTATGTCATGTATAATAATACTTTGATTCCGTACGCGCCATAAGTCACGTTCGATGATTATCATTAGTGATATGGATTGGAAAATAAAATCGTTTCTGTGTATTGAATTTTAAATGGCGGAATGATCAAAAATAATAATTCGACGATTGGTCAGCGCGATGGTATGTCGAGAGAGTCTTAAAGTAACGGCCTCCAGTTGTAAAGTTTTAACATTTACATTCTCTGGTGATAAAAAATATATGAAATTTAGGGTTATTTGGATGATAATAATATAGTCTCAGTGTATCCTACTGTATAGGACGCAAGAGTAGTCGATAAAAAGGATATAGTGGGTATGGAGAAAAATAATTTCTTTGGTTAATTGTTAGTATGTCATGATTATACTACTGGCGGAATTAAAATCAGTTATATAATGTGTGTGTGTTTTGGTTTTCAGCAAAGACGGCGAGATCGAGTACAACGTGATGACACCACTGGTGTCGGTCATCGTGGCGCAGGATGGACAACGGATACGCAAACACTGGCCGACCATTGTGACCGAGTTGGAGTTCGACTTTACGTTGCCGTGGCTGGTAAACGGAACATGGAACTTAACGTGCGTGACTGCGGCCAGGCTAACCGATCGCCAGTGGGACATGTCGTCCTGTCGGGTAGTGAACGTCTGGTCACCATTGTCCAACGTTACCCGTTGCCACTGTCCGTCAGCCGGTCTGTTCACCGTACTCGCTAGAGTGGTGCCCCTGGTCAGTATATGATTATCATTATACTAATAGTTATGTATTATAATGAAACACGGCACACGTAGTTGAATATATAAATACTAAGCACTTGTGACCGCCGTCGACAAAACACTGTCTTAAATTCCAACCAGTTATTTAGAACCCTGAACAACCAAGTCTTGTATGTAAAATTTAAGAATGCAAAGACGTTTTCTTCTCTATATCGCACAAACAATTAATTTTGCCGGTCATCCGATTTCTGAGGTAATATGAAATCATAGGCAATTTTATTGGTATATTTTTTGTGCATATTATTTTCTCAAATCGCTACATTGATAATCCAAATTTATTTCAATGTATATTATTATCTTTACATGTATCACAAATCAATACTCGTAATTTTCGTTGTTTCTACATCGAACCACAAATAAAATCATTGTTTTGTATAGCTCCAAAAATATCAAATCGTAAATTGTTATAAGAATTCAAATAATTTTGATATTTTATTTACAAATAATAATTAACTAGTGAAAATTAAAACATTATTTTATTAATTTTTCATAATTATATTATGGCATTAAATAACTAATTTTTATCCTATGTTGTTATCTCATATTATTTATATTATTCGTTTTAAATTACACTAGATATTGTACTCATTCCCCTCCGTGGGCGTAAATTATTTAATAAATTAAAATAATTAAATTAAAAAATAATTTATAATACCATTAGAAAATATAAATTACAGCAATAGTCATCGGATTTCATATAAAATTGCCGCAAACACTTAAGTCGTAAAACAGCACTATAACGCTGGACTAGACAGGGTTCGCCTACCGAATAGTTGTTGGGTCGTTAATTATATGCAGTTAATTATGTGGAATACAAATAGGTACCTATAGCACAACTGAGTGTACCTATATGTTATATGTACATAACTTATTAGATTTTTTTTTTTAGAAATGTAATCATACACTGTATTTTATTAATTTTTTTTACATATTATAATTTACTTATAAAATTATAACCATATTGCGATATTTACATTAACTTAAATATCTATAATTTTATTTTTAATTACAAAATACATAAAAAGATACACTGTTATAATCTCCGTTTACCAGATGCCAGTTATTTGGAACGTTATTTCGAATAAAATAAAAGTTATACTTTCTTAAATCTATCATAGCATCAAATACAAATACAAATAAACCATGTTCTTTAAGTGAAAACATATAAAATAATAAACAAATATATATGTATTTATGCGAAATTCAAAAAGATTCTTCTATCTCGCATTTTTTTTTTAAGGAAAACAATTTATTAAAGAAATTTAATAATTCTGTTTAAATAAAAATAAAGTATAAAAATAATTCTTTTACTATACATATACTTAATTTACTATGTATGGTATTACATATTTTACATCACATCAAAACTTAAAACAGAAAAATATTGGCGAAGAAAATTATTTTATTTTTTCTTAATTTACTTAAATTTGTGGTAATCACTCTTAATTTATTAATCATCTCAACGATAATTAAAATTTTACTGAAATTAAAATACATAATTATATGATTTTACATATGTTACAACAATATCTTGTATAGAAATTAGGTCTTGAGTATATATGAGTACCTATTTATAAAACAAAATGAACAAATGGTTTTGGCTTAACTCTAAAAAAAAAACATCCAAAAATGTTTAGTAATATTTATATTTTTGTATGAATTTATAATATTACACTTAATAATACGCCAATAATAGATAATAATATTTCTCATTATTATCAATGACAACGTATTCATTGTTATCCCATGCTTATTATACAAAAATTGTATTTTAAAGTTATAGCTATTAACTTCGGTTTCAATAATAACTCAATACAAAATTGTAAAAATACTGTGTTTTCTTTGTATCGGGTTAACCTACATATATTAGTATAACAACATAGATAAAATGGGATTAAAATAGGACCTAAGGGACAATCTTGTTTTAAACGAGATGTATGGTCTCTCTACTTTTAAACATATGCATTAACTATAATATCGTTAGCAAAATACTTAAAAAATAACTCAGGTTTTCTTTGATTTCCACGATTAAACTATTTTGTATTGTTAAAAAAAATGTATTCAACATAAATTACAACACTTTTACTTTGAAAAAAAATATATTAATGAAAACAAATATTACTCCTAAGATAAAACTTAATATATTGTAAAAATAAGTATTTTTTGTTTTTAAAATACACAAATACATATCTTACATTTTGATTTAAGAATATCACAACAATTAAGCGAGTATGGTTTATTACTAAAAATAATTTCACAATAAATCAAAATATTACGATTCAAAATTTAATTAAATAATGTTAAATGTTTGTTGTTGTTTTTTTTTGTTCTCATACTTAGGACGAAGGAGGTCAAAGTACTTCAAAACAAGATGTGATAATTGTGTTCGGATGTGCTTGTTGCCTGGTGCAATCGGCGATGTCTCTAATGCTGCTGGTCACTCAATGGGTTAAACACCCGACGTGCATTGTGTACTTAAAGATACAGCTGTGTTTCGCAATTATAATCCAGATGTGCATGTTTCTTTACGCAACGAAAAATGTAAATGATCGTCGTTATAATTATAATTATGATAATTATTGTTTTTTTATTTTCAAGACTTTCTGTTTTAAACACGTTTAACGACAACAAATTTACCATTTTCAGAATGACTATGGATATTTTTCACTGTACTTGCAAATAGTGACCATAGTAGAGATAACGTCACACTTGAGTCAGTTGCTCATCGTCTACACAGAGATAATTAATTTCCCGCAGTTTTCCAATATTAAACTTCCAATTATTGGCGTAGCGACAAGTGAGGATAATTTATCTATCAGTAACACGCGAGATGTTTTTTTATTTTTCATGTTTTCCATTCGGTGATAAATCCTATAATCTTAAATAATTAAAATACTACGTTTTCCATTTAGCTGACGTTTTATCAATAACCATAGTCATGTTTCATATATTTTTTTTTTTTTTTGTTATTTATGTTTTTTCAGAAACGGAAAAAAAATAAACTGAAATTGGTTGACCCTTTAATAATTTTATGGTTTTTCTATTTTTTTTATATATATATAATATTATATTCTACATTTATAGAAGCATATTAATACTTAAGAAATAAATATATTTCTATAAACTATGATTAAAACATAAATATATATTATATTGCATACCGATTACAAATATTATTAAAGGTATATCGTATATATGACTTTTAGACTATTTTGATTTTAAATTCCTCTCAGTCGAAATTGTGTAACAAACTAATATTATTTTAATTTTTAAATAAAATTTGGTCTTTTATTTTTTTATATGTTAACTATTTTTAATTATCATTATTTTGTTTGTCAACAATTTCAATATAGGTACAAATTATTCGAGTAGGTTTTTTCTCAGATAGTTATTTTGAAATCATCAATCTTCAACTTATACTTTTTGACGTGTTTTTTTTGACGTTTTTCAGCTACACCTGTGTTATTTGTGCTCAGTATTATGTTAAGTCTGAATATTATTGGCGCTAAGCCAATTCGGCCATGGTGGTCATGGGGAAACTCTGCATTTATCTACATTTATTTCATTATCTTCGTACTGCTCATGGTTATGTACTTATCAGTATTAACAATCACCGTGCCTAAGTTAAAATTTATAAAGCAGAAACTTCAACGGAACACACCAGCCAATATGAAAAAAAGGTAAGACTTTTCTAACGTACTTCTTTGTTGCGCATTTGTCAATAATTTTATTTATCAAGTTTCCCTTTCCAAGTAACGTATTTTCTTTCGTTTAACGACTTAAGTGATGATTTTCACTAGTCAGATTTAATTAGGATGATACCTACACTTTATTGTACCCATTAATCTTAACATACCTACAAATACTGATGAGTCATTTAAAAATTATTTGTGGTCGATAGCTTATATAACTAGTAATTGTTATTCCACTCAAAATTAAAAGGTAAAAAAGTATTAATAATAAATAACTAAATGTGTTAAAATACTGTAAAAATGTATAAAGTAAAATATTAAAAATAATTATAATAACAGTCAAAATATACTTATACATATCATGCTTTTTTTGTATTTTATATTAATAACTGTTAAACTTTAAAAACTAAAAAAAAAAAGAATTATTACGTGTTGATATCGTTGATTTATTTGATAAATATATTGTATAACCTAACCTTTTATAAGTATTATTATTTTTATAATTATATTAATAGAAATAGAAATTGTAACATTTTCAGCTGTTTAAAATTATAATAAGTAAAAATATATTATATTTTGTTTATAATCATATATACGTTGATAATATTTATTTTTGTATAAATATCTACAATCATCGAATACTAATATATAATATTAGTTATATAAATAATCAAAAAAGCAATACCTATATAAATGCTCTAAAAAATTACCCTGCAATAACTTTATCATCTTCTAAGTACATAATTTATGATATTCTAAAACAAATATTATAATACATTCAATACGAATTATATAAAAACAATTACGGTTATATAATTAAAATTGTCTCTAAAGAGTTGTATTAATTTAAATAGTAATTAAATTAAATTAGTTAAATATTTAAAATAACTATAAATTGCGTTGATAAATACACGATAAAATTAATAGAATCATTAAAACAATAGAAATATAATAACATTTTTTCCTTTGATGATACTAAACTTAATCATTTTAGTGGTATATTTTAATATTAACAATATATATTAATTTAAAACCACATAATTCACATATTTTATTATCCATGAGATTTATAAAAATTAAACTGTTAGTCATTAAGAATCAATGTAGTGAAAATAACTAGGTTTATTTGCATATTGTATTGCAATGACAAAACAATAAATTTAAAAATTCGTATTCTCAATAATCTTAATTATTTAAGAAGATTGACTAATAAAAAAAAAAAAAAAAAAATTAAGGTTCTGTTTTTTATATACTGAAAAACAAACAATTTTAAAATAATTTAGCACTATTATTAATTGTGTAATATTTTCAAATTCAATCACATTCAAAATAAATACATAATTTGTTTTTGTAAGTTATTAATCCTACTGTAAGTTTCCAAAACTATTCTAATTTTTTTCTACAAGAAAATTGTAAAACTCATACAACTTTTTGTTAGTTTAAAGTATCTAAAATAAAACAATTTTGATTCGTTTTTAAGAAAGTATAATATATTCAAAGAAAAGGTAAAAATAAAAATGTAAGAATTATTAAAAATTATCTATACTAAAATGTAAAATAATAATATAATTGTAAAAAACATACTTTGAAAATAAAATTAATATAATACATGAGTGGCCAATACGAATATATTCGCAAGCCACATAGATAAATACTATGATACCAATTAAAGTTCATAATAATAATAAGTAAAATTGTATGTTATAAAAAATCGCAAGCCGTATCTGACTATGACGAGAGCCGCAAGTTGGCCATCTCTGGTATCAATTTTATTGAATTTTTGCTCCTACAAAAATATAAAATAAATATTTTAAAAACATCTTTGTCTTATACTTAATAAGACGTATGTAATGCATCTTAATATAATTATGAATAATTTTTAGTTATAATAAGTTACAGCTACTTATCGAAAAAAAAATAAATTTTCGTACCCAACCATATATTGATTAACCCTATGTAATTTTAAATAAAAGCAACAATAGTGTATTTATTTTATAACTCCTGATTTAATTATTTTACATAAAATAAAATAACATACCATAATTTCATGAAATTTAAATTAATATTTTTCAAATATTAAGGTATGAAATCGGCTTAAAAAAAACTATTTTACTTAGATATGCGTGTAGGAAAATCGTTTGATGCTTAAATGTCAGTGATACAAACGAGTTTTCCCTTCATAGATTCTTCGTAAAAATTTTAAACAAAACTTTATGAATGTAACATGAGACACATGCTGCATAATATCACCATATTATTCTCAAAGAAGAAAGTTTTTAATATATTCTTCTATAGCTTTTCAAAACGCATTTAATCACGTTTAAAGTACACAGACTGCGAAATCCCTTATTTTTATGAAATACATTTTACTTTGAAGCGCGTCTATTTAATAATTTTGTACGTAATATTTAATATGTTTACACTTAGAATGGGACTTATAATCAGATCAGTAGCTATCCTGTTAACCGTCATCGTAACGACCGTTTCAAGCATCCTGCACATAATTTATATGGGAGATTTAACCAAGTATTTTTTCAGTTCATCGTGTGTCATACAAGTAAGTGTACTCCATCTAAGAACTTAATCGTTCCTTGTAAATCGGTGTACATTCACTGACAGATAGCGTTGTCTGTTTGTCTTGCAATGCAAAATATTTATGTTTATGAATTAGTTGTTTTTTTAATCAATGAATATACAGAGAATAAACATAAAAAAAATTACTTTATTACTATATAATATATTTATTTTATAATAAATTCTTACCTAACCATGTGTTCCGTAATTTAGGGTTTTGTCGTATTGTATTGCTACGTGTTGCATTCGGAAGATCCATTTGACTTGAGAACTGTTTACCGATCAAAATCATCACCGCAACAATCATTCGATGATAACCATTCGGATTCTGCCGGAAGTCCATTAAATCGTAAGTACAAATAGTGATTACCAACATGGATTGAAGAGAAAAATAAGTGTCATTTAAACAATAAGTAGTAGGTACTTATTTAGTAGACTTATTTTCCGATACATAATTTGTTAAAAACTCTGTTGTTACTGTTTGATTGACCTTACTTATTTTCGTGGCATAAAAATGCATGGTCAATTTGTATAAGTACTTCACATGTTTTTTTTTTTTAATGATAGACAGCACTAATGTTTATAATACATTTTTTTCCATTTTATATTAGACAATTTTAATAAAATATTTTTGAGTGAAATAAATAATAATTCGAAAACGTTAGATGTGAATATTATAACTTTGAAATCACCTCAGTGTGTGTATCATGATAAATTTAAATATATTATTGTTAAACGTCGCATAAACTATAGGTTTATATTTAATGTATATTATTTATTTATTGAATAAATCGTCAACTGTGATGTAAACAAGTTACTGTGATGAAAATTAAATAAACGTCACTTAAGTAATAGATCTGTAATACATAACATAATAAAAATAAAATATCAATAATTAAATAAACAACTTATGATAACATTAATTTGTATATTAATAACACTAAGAACATTACATTTTTTCGTCTAATAAAATTTTTTAAATTTCAGATTTTTCTAAGAACACTATTGATTATGAAATAAAACAATCAATAAAAAGTGAAATACTGGAAATTACAGATAATCCACAAGAGTATTTTATCACACAAGAAAAACCAGTATCGATTGTCAGCAATCTTACTAGCTCGTTAAAAAAACTCGATAACAATACCGAGCCAAAAAAGTCTGTGACCTTTCGTCATGACTTAATTACAGGTAAAATAATCAACGCAATATGCAGGTCATTTAGTATCTATGTATATAAAAAATTATAAAAAATTTATAAAATTCACTATCCATCAATATAACATAAATAATAAATATTACTACTGTAAGTTTTTCAAATACGTTTTTAGATTTAAAACGTGAAGTCGTAATAACATATTGAATTTTATTGAGTAAAATAAAAACAAAATAAAACACGAATAGTAAATCAGTTTTACTTATAGTGTTAATTTTTTCATTTAAATAATTATGCAATATTCAATACAATAAACTTAAAAATGAGCAATTATATACAGTAACTTGTAAACGTGAAGGAAGAACCATTGATGGTAATTCGATGTTAATGTATAGGTATTGTGGTTTACTTTTATTCTCGTTCTTCATATTATGTAAGTAATAGATCAACTATACGATCATAAAGGCTGTTTCTAAAGAAGAATTAGTAATGATTTAGAGG
Organism: Rhopalosiphum nymphaeae; assembly: GCA_036289425.1. NCBI lineage: Eukaryota > Metazoa > Arthropoda > Insecta > Hemiptera > Aphididae > Rhopalosiphum > Rhopalosiphum nymphaeae. The sequence goes on along the minus strand of JAZAQC010000036.1, from coordinate 235,930 downwards.
TTTGACCTAACCGAAGGAATTTCAATTTTGACGATTTTAAATCAACAAAAAATATTATTGGTATAATTTATAGATGTATTTAAGATATTTGCCATTTGGCGAGTCTGAATTCCGATTTCTCATAGAGCTGCTTAGATTTCAACTGTGTCAACTGTTGAGTGAAAATGTTTAATTAATATTCAGTAAAATGTCTTTTCTTATGTTTGAAACGTGTAAAATTGTGTGTCTCCATTTTTTAAATACTAAATAATTGATTTGTTGGCTTCTAGATTTTTTTGTTTGAATTTTAAAATTTTTATGAAAATGAAAAGATTTTAAATCCCACAAGATCTATAACTTATAAAATCTGAACGTAAACTTACAAAATATTTTACATCTTTGACTATTATAGCAAAGATAAATAGGTGATTTTTTGGTTGAGAGTGTATTTCAAAGTTATTTGATATTTTAAGAGTAGTATCCGATTTAGTCATGTGATGTTATCAATTTGCTCAGTCGGCGATAAAGCTTCAAAACAATGTCTAGATAAAAATACAATTTTTATTTTTATTTTTAGTGTTGACTAAAAACCTGAACTATAAGAAACTTGAGAGATTTACTTTTACAATCTATTGTAATTTGTAACCGGCAATCTTTGTTATGACTATCTATCGTTATTAGAGCTCTTCGAGTTATCCTATGAAGGATGGTTTGAACCAGAAATATTGTAGGTTTATTAAATCAAAATATCCTGTATGTATCTTGTTAATTATTTTAGTATTATTCTTATTATTTGATTTCGGTTTCGTGTTTGTACTTCAAAACAGTGACGTATTATTCATATCGTGGACAAAGGTCATACGCCGCTAAATGAAGTATGTAAAAGTTCAACGATTGTAAACTAATGGCGGTTATTAATATTTACGTTTTACAAAAGAAAAAGAAAATAAAACAAAACGTATCTGTGAATTAAAAACTATATAATTGTAATAGGTTTGGCGTTTGCGATTTTACATACCAAATTAAATCAATTATTTTTAAGCGGTTAATGAAAACTTTCAAAATTATACGGATTAACTAAATAACGCATAGGTATGGTGTTCATGCGAACTTATTCCTAGTGATTTAAAATATATTTTTTGTTATGCATCAAACCGTATGAAAAAATACGTATATTTCCAAATACTGAATTATCATTCAAATTATTCTAGTACATAAATTTATTCTGGGTAATTTTGTTTCATTTAATCTTTTTACATTAAAGATAATAATAAACTGTAGAAAAAAAAAAAAATTAAATTAAATATTTAATTGTATGCAAAAATATATTATTACATTTATTTAAGGGTCTTGTTTAAATTTGTTTTTTAATTAGTATTATTTAATTTTAAATAATGAATAATATAATTAATATAATTTCTATAGATAAAATAATTTTAATTATATTTTATTTATTGTTTGTTAATAAAATAAAACTAGATGATATGTTTTATATCATAAAATACGTTTACGTAATCCTTGAGAAATATCACATATAATTTTTTTTTTACAAAACGTATTTACTATGTATTATACTACAGTAAATGTAAGTTATATAATCTAACTTATCATATATATATATATTTATAACTTTGAATGATAACATAATATTGATAGATATTGTGCTACTAAATCATATTGATGCTCAAAGTTATGATGAAACTATACAGTTAATACACTGATTCGTTGGTACTGTGTTATTGTAAAACCCTTTAATTCAATATATAATATAATAATATAACATATCTAATATGATTTAAATACTTTTTTATAAAATTTGTTTCCATTGTCCACTTTACACGCACAAAGTAATTTTATTGAAACATTTTCTTCATTGGTTTTTACACCTTTTATAATTCTAATACTTCTAATAATTCTAAATATTTTTTTTTTATATATCAATATAACATATTTTCTTATTGAAATTATTTGAAACTCTAGTACCTGTTTTTTTATTCCGTCCCTTGCAATTAAAACGATGGACAATGCAATTTATTTTTAAATAATTGTATTAAATTTCCATATTAAGATCGATATTTTTATTAAATTCAAAAATTTGTGTATAACCAATTTAACCATAAAAAAATAATTTCCTTTAACTACCTTTTTATTTTTCCTATTCTTGAGCTATTTCTAGTAACTACCACCTCCTACATTATTTGGACGATGTGCTTCATTCTGAGTCTCCGCTTAATTTAATTTACAACTGCTTGTAAGTATTTTTCTGAGAGAATAAAAAGAATTAGATAATCAGAAAATCAAAACATCGGTAAATGGTTCTTACTTTTATACCAATTCTTTTTCGGTCTAAACACAACTTAATACTATTTATTACTTCTTAATGTATTGAGTTGAACAATATATTTAAATCTAGCCTTATTAGTTGTCTTATACATCTTTGGATTGTTAGGGTTAGGAACAAATTTCCAATATTCCTGATCTCGTTTATTTAACATACCTAATATTTAATTAGAAGCGTATTTTTTTCATTTCTTCAGGCCATGAACTTTGTTTTTCTTAATTATTAGAAGTTCAACTTAGCTATTAGCCAGAATATATTAATGCTTATTGGTACCACTAAAAATTTTCTAAAACTTATATAATTTTATTTTATAAAATATATGGTTAAAATATTATTTCAGAACATTAAATATAATATAATATATATATAATATTTCACAACTTCTAAAAACCAATTGTGGTTTTGGATATCAGTTTTTAAGTTATTTTATGTTCTATTTTCTTGAAATTTTCTGGTCTATATATTATATGCTTTTATACATGAAATTATACAGAGATATTTTACGACTATAGATACATTATTGTTAACTTATATTTGACGATTTCATCAAATCATGTTTTCCGTTTTATAATGCAGGGTGTCACGAAAAGTCATCCAATGGTCACGACACTGACAGTGGTTGTGGTGGTTACTGTGTAAATGGAGACAAAAGTTGTTGTTCGTACCGAAACAATATTCGGTCACCATTATTGGAGACGACGGTTACCGATTCTGCAGACATCGTAGACGACTGGCAGCCGGTGGACTTTGTGGATGCCTCACAACCGAATTCGATGCCGCCACTGCCAGCCGGAAGCGACACTTCTATCCGATGCGTGGTACAACCACCACCTGACATGTTGGCAACGCACGTTTGCGTTGAAGTCGGTCTGGTCAAACAGCATGCCACCACTGCGGATGACTCCCCGACAATCGTCGTGTGTAGTGTGGACGTGGAACCTTGTCGGCAGCCCCATATGCTATTCATGTCCGGGGCGACCGACAAATTGTTGTCGGCGGCACCTGAACGGTCCGATGGCTCTGGTGATGATAGTGACGATGACGACGTTCTAGACCGAATATCGCAAGACTTGGACTATCTGCTGAACCGAAAGAACGTCACGGACTCAAACGTAATCGATTCGGATGGCGATGGTGATGCTGATCGCAACAATAAAATGAAAACCAAAGACCTGGCCAAACTTTAAGACACAAGACTGTGTTCACAGGCTTTGGAGGAACTCTAAACACCAATGCAAACTATATCCGATCGTACTCCAGCACCTACCGAATCACACTCACGCCGAACGGTGAACACGTATTTGGTTACCGTTTGTCTCGAATTTATATTAATTTACATATGATTATTATTTATACGTTAAATAATAACTATTTACATTTTTTTTCATGTTACAAACTATATATTTATTTAAATAATATTTGTACACGATATTATATAATCGTTACATTATTATAATACGTTCGTTTTTCGAATACATTATTACTATTATTACTATTATTTTTATTATCATAAGATTGTAATTCTTAATAAGTGTTTTGTGTACGTGTAAAAATATTAATGTAATTATTTATACTCTTTTTTTTTTTAAATAAAATCATCGTAATGCCACACACGATGTTTTTTAAAACAATATGTTATGAAATTTATGTCATTCGTACTTCGTAATATACCATTTACAAGCTGCAGAATAATACACAATACACATACATATAATATTATTATGATTTCTATTATTATTATTGTTATTATTTTGATACTGCGCATAATGTATTATGCAGCACGATTGTTTGTCAATTTCTCGTCATTTTTAAACAGAAATGTATTTCTTCAGGCACCCATACTTCAACCGTAATTACTTAAATGTACCATAATTTTATTATTCCACAATAGCAAAAACCCAAAAATGCAGTTCTTAAAAAATGGATAACACTGATGTAGGGTATCGAACGTTGTTGTTGGTAAACTCAATTTTCAATTATTTTTCCAAGAAGACAATAAACTTTTAAATCACCAGTAATTGTAATGCATATAAATATGATAAAAACAATTATAATAATGCCATATTTATACACATACAGTTGTATTTAATAAACAAAAAAAAAATATTTATTTGTGTATAATTTTATTAAGAAACGAGGAAAAAGTGTATTCGATTCATAGTCTTAAAACCTAATAGTCAGAAAATAGTTTATTCAAATATTCAGTTGATATTATTCTGTGGAAACTTTTAAAAAGGAATGACGCAATTACCTACTAAATAATAATTTACTTTACTAAAACCCAAGAATGAAACATATATTGTTTCAAAAAATGGCAAAAGAAAATTATTTAATACACCTACTTATATAAAAATAAATATTTAAGGTCTATATAATATTATAATTCAAAAAACAATTATAACTAAATGACATTTAAATAACCAAGGTAATATAATCATAGTAAATATATACTTATATATAAATAAATATTTTGTATTCATTTTAGACAAAACATTATGCATTTGAAATATGTGTTAACACCTAAGGTGTCAAAAATGGTTTTTGGTAATTTAACGATTAAATGGGATTGAAGGACAAAGCTAATAAATATGAATAACACTAAAATATTTTGGAGTCTAAAATAAATATATAATTTTAAAAATAATTCAATTAATAAATTTTAATGTTAATCAAACATTAACAATTATATAAAATAAACAAATTTATGGTAACTAACCGAATTATACTTATCATATTTATAATAATAGGCTAGATAATGTAACATTTATTAAATTATATATATATATATATATATATCCCAACAAAACACTTTTTGGAACTCCATATCAAAAATTCCTAAGTAAAAAAAATTGGTCATCTTCAGCATTATAAAGATGTGATATGATTATATGAATAAATGCTAAGTAAATTAAATTTAAGATAAATGTATTCTATCTCAATAATTTATTTCAACAAATAAACATGTCTATTCGTAACTAGACTATTTAACAAATTTCCATGACAATTGTTACTAAATTTGTTTTGTAAAAAGGTCTTAATCTTAATTACTAATTTATAAATAAAATAAATAAATATTAAGATAGAATATATATTTATTTTAAATTTAATTTACTTAGCATTTATTGACGATATCACATTTCTATAATGCTGAATATGACTAATTTTTTTTGATTTAGCAATTTTTTACACAGAGTTCAAAGAAACGTTTTTGTTGAGATATCAATAGTTTTTTTATAATATATTTTTATGTACCAGCATGTAATATGATTTGCAGGTTTTTATGTACACACTAAATGTCGCCAGAACACGAATATGATAAACGAAGGCGCAGGCAACCTGTTTTGGCAACGGTGCGAACCGCCGCCCAGTGTACGACCACGAAGAAAACGTATACGGCATAGAGAGGATAATACGGTCACTGACCCTGCTACGTGAAACGTTATAACTAAAACGATCGAGTACAATATCTTTTTGCATCAAAAATACTTCACTTTTTTGCTAACATATTCGGATTTATTCAACCAATTTTTACAAAAATGACAAAGGTATAATCTGCACATCATTCCCAATCTATTGATACCACAAACGGACCAATCCGTCCATTCATTAGGTCTGCAGCCCTGGCTAAAGAAAACGGGCAAATTTACACACATTCAATGGCCAAACTCTGGCTTGTGTAATGTACTACGGTAGTGACCGCTCCGCTTTTTTATTTTTACTTAACTTCGCGCCACTACCGCCGCGCTGGATATATATATTGTATATTGTATATATATAATAATAATAATAATAATAATAGTTAACAATATAAAATTAATTCCGCAGAACTCAAATTTCCGATGTTTTACGTTTGTAAGACTCTTCATATTTGATATTCTTATTATAAGATATCAAATAATAAACGACTGGTTGAATAACGTTATTTTTATTATTTATTATTTAACTTCTTAAAACACAATTCAACAAATCCTATTTTTAAATTCGTTATGACGTTTATAAAACAAAATAGTAAATATACATATCTAACTCACTAAGAAAGCTATAACTTTAGATAATAATATATATGATGTTTATAATCAATTTTCTTCTCTTTGAAAAATAATATACCTCTAAATACCAGTATTTACAGGTAAATAACCGGAACCTTTATTCTGTAATTTTAAGAATCAGAACCAAAATCGGTACCGATTTTATTTTTCTTGAAAAACCAAATTGAAACCGAAACCAAAAAAATCATAAAGGTTCCAATCCCTGAATGGAACTCATATTATTTTATAATATTTTTAAGTAAAATATTTAATATGCTTTTACTTTTTTTTCAGCAGCTTTTTGTAAGTCTTTTATCTTAACAACATAGAATGATGTTTTCATTATTTTTACATAAATTAAAAATAATAGCACTAGCAGAATTGATTTCCAACGCTATTATTAATTCATTTTTTTTTGTATTGATAATTTACAATATAAACTTATCTAAAGTTTCCTAGAATGCATAATTATTATAACAGGTTATTACGATAAAGTAATATCAATTAATAAAAATTATACACGTATTATTAATTTCGTCATGTGTATGACATTGTACAGATTACAGAACAAGTTCCGTATTACTATAAAATAAATATCCCAAGTCCGTTTCCTGAAAATTATCCACATTGTGTAATTACGCGATGTGGAAAAAAAGAAGTTTCATTTCGTAAACTGGATGAAATTTCTATCTAATTCATAAAACGGGTCAGAATGCGAAATGGATACGATATACACACACACACACACACACACACACACACACGCACACATATATATATATATATATATGAAGTATACACTATAAAAAAACTATACAAAAACGACACATTCGAAACTTTAAAATTTCTTTCAAATTATTATTTTTATCAAATGACACAACCACGTTACATAATTGGTCGAAAAACCGCCAGACCTTTGGACCCATATAAGTATATAGTTAAATATACCTAATATAATATATGATTAATGATTATACATATTTAGTTTATATTTCTCCATTTATTTTTTATTATTTACTAGCAGGGGTTACCCGTCTTCGCTCGGGCCACCATTCGATTATCTATAAATATTTTATAGTTATATTTATTGACTGACAGTTGTTATTTATAATAATATATTATTATTAGTGATGGGAATAATCGAATGATTAGTAATCGATAAATTTTATAATCGAATTAATCATTCAAATGAATTTTTCACTCGAATGATACAATAATCAAATGCTTTTTTTATCTCACTAGTCGCTACCCGTATACTACTGACTACTTTATAGTAATTGGTTTTATAAATTTAGTCAATAGTCATTACTCGTTGGTATAGTATTTACTATTTAGTGTACCTAATGGCTAATATCTATATCAATAAATGATAATACAATTAGGTAATACTCAGTTGAAGTGTATTTACCTATAAATTATAATTGTTTTAATCTATAAAAATAAATTATAAATTCCTTAATTTGGACAGAAAATCTATAAGATTATATTATTAATCGAACGATTATAGTTACTAACTAATTGAACTATTAGTTAGTGCTACTGATTTAGTGATAGGTATATTATTATTCTAAATAATTTATAATAAAATAATCGAATAATAATAATAATAATAGTATAATACTAAAGTCTAAATTAGTAGTACCAAGTGCCAACCTTATACATATAACCCATATTTACTAACCTACCAACTACTTTTTTAGTGAATTATATGTAACATATATCTAGGCAAAGAATAAAAATATAAAATAAATACCATAACATAAAATATTTCAAACTGATAATAACTATTAATAACTAAATAATAATAATATATAAAATCAATATATTAATAATAATTTGGAAACTGCATCTTGCATTGAGAAAAAAAATGTTAATTAAAACTGTTAATTTATAAATTTAAATTTACATTACTATTTAAAAATACAATATAATCTAAATTTTTGGGGTGAAGTCTGTTCCGACGGTCGTTCGTTATTTGTCCCGTTTTTGAAAAAACGCGTTCTGACGGAACAGAAGTCGCGGGAATACATAAATATTTTAATTGTAACGAATTAAGTTCAGGAAATGTATTTTTTTGTTGTTTCCAAAAGTCTAAAGGGTTTTTTTTCGATTTAAATAGGGCATTTCTAAATATTGCCGTATTAAGAGAAGCCGAGATTCCAGTTGATAAGGTTGTTCTAATTTGAGAAACTTTACTATCAAAGTGTTCCCATAATAAATTAGGTTCTCCGTTGATAGACATATTAGATGTTTCGTTATCTTGAATATTTCTCATTATAAAATTAATTTCATCTGTTATCCATTTCTCCGCATTATTTGCATTATCCACTAACCCAAATCCTGTCTTTTTAAATCTTGAATCTAAAAATGTAGCTTTTGCTACTAGTTTATTGCATTCTAATATCCCTAAACGCCTAGCTCAAACATCAATTGCTGTTTTTTTAAGTAAAGTACCTGCTGATGTTGTAGTAGTTTTGTTTCTCAATGTATACTGAAGTCCTCCGTATCAAAGGAATGACTATGGATAGTGTTGGATAATTTTCTCTAGATAACTCAACTGTCATTAGTTCAAAAGGTTTTAATAACGGAAGACAGACAGTTATTAGTTCCCATTCTAACGCGGTTAAGAAATTTGGAGCATGAGGAAGAAATGTTATTGCGGCAAATAACGGTGCTTTAATTTGAATAAGTCTTTCCAACATTATCAAACTAGAATTCCATCTAGTACTAACGTCTTGTTTGACTTTTAATTCGGGAACATTCATTTGGTTTTGAATTTCTTTTAATTTTTTAGACGCGGAATAACATATTTTTTTTAATATCGTAAAACAGTACAAATAGGTTTATAGTACAAATAGAGTATATCTTAAAATAATCAAAAATATCATTGCGTTTTATAAAAAACGTGATTTTATAACATATGTAAAAGTTTTTTAAGTCCCCGTGATGATTGTTTTTGATTAATATCAAAATAATTCACATTGTTATTCATCGTTAATCTACGTAATTTTGTTTAAATTTGAAATTTTTCATAATTGTGTTTATGTATTTCTTAGATATTTTAGTTCTACTTGGACTATTAAAAAAGAACATTATATTACATTTTAAAACCTTGGGTATAAAATTAAAGGTTTTATAAATATTTACAACAAAATACTTGTAGTCGTTCATTTTTGTGATTTTGACAAATGTTGTAAAAATTGAACTTCAAATGCATATAAAATATATTATTAATAACTTAATATAGATATAATAATGTCTCAATTGAGATTCTGTATTATTTTTTTAAAGAATTTGACCAATAATTTAAAAAAATTAAACCATCACGTATAGAAAAAAATTAATAAACACTTTGTAAGAATCGTATGTATCTACCGTTAAATTTATAACAAAATAAAGCAATCAGTTAGGTCGACAATTTATTTAGCGTAATAATGTTTTTCATTAATTTATTTTTATTTTTTTTTACCTAATTGTAACAAAATATTGGTCATTTTTAATTTATTGGTAGGTACTTCAAATTATATATGTCTGGGGATATATATAAACATCAAAAGAAGACGGCTCAATTATATCATTTCCATATAAAACTACTCTAATAGTCTAAAATGATGAAATCAGTAGGAACTATAAAACGATTAGTTAATTATATAGGTAGATAATAATAATTATATAATATATAATTAGTTTATTACTACATAGCTATATAATTAATAATTTACCAATCTAAACTAGAACTAGATATTCAACATAGTAATAATATGATTACACATATATTGATAAATGTTGAATTCACATACAGTATACAAAGTGATTCTTTTATCAATGAACACTCATTAATTTAAAGTGTTGACTTTTTACATTTTTTTTTTTAGATTCATACTTTTCTAAAATTATAAAAACATTTTATTTTTTTCATCCTCATATTTAATAATGATTATAACTTTTGATTTTTAAATGGCAGCCTACATTTAAAATGTCATAAAAAAGTAAAGCTATTTTTATGATTTTTAACGTTAAAATTATTATTTTTTATTTAACCGTTAATGTGTTATAGCTGCTTAAAATTGGGTGGTTTGTAATTTTCAAGTGTTTGCCCTACAAATTATTATGGATGTGAAGCGTTAATTAAAACGTTGATTATTATATAAATTATATATGATAATACATATTATGTGTTTAAGGGGACGCTATACCTGCACATGTTGTCTCTATCTTACTAATCTATATCACAACAAATTTGCGTTCAGCAGAACACATTTTGTGATGTTAGCATTAATATTTAAGTAAATTTACCTATTATCAAATTTAAAGGTAAGAATATTATCCAGTGGCGGCTCGTAGTAGCTTAGCACAGGAGTACGGTGAAAAAATTAAAGAACTATAATACATTATACAAAAAATTAAACACGCCGTTGCCGTCCGATTTGAGCGACAAAATTCACCGCACATTATAAGCTTCTATGGCCGCCGCGTCGTCGTGATATTATTAATCGTATATTAATATTATTAAACCTAAGTACTGTTTATGCGGGAAACCGGTATTTTTATGTGCGATTCACAATGTTACGCAAGTTGCGCGTTGCATAAGCGTATAATAATATACCCGTATAATAACATCGCGAGGTCGTAATGATATCATAATAAAATATGAAAATAATTTTAATAATAATTAAAAATATATTTAATTGTTAATGTATTATATATTATATACTAAAATATGTACCTATTTATTTTTTAAATATATTTGTACTATAAATTGTTCGTTTTTGTAGGTAGTGCGACCGCACTATCGTACATATGCACAATCCGCCACTGATATTATCTAGAAAATAATATATGTTTTTATTGATATTATCATTTTAAAGTGAGTTATAGCTATGGAAAATATTACAACTTTAAAATATTCATAACGCACTTTATAAAGCTAATATTACAATATGTATTTTGCTGAGCTCAAATTAGTTGTGATGTACGTTAGTAAGACAGATATATTCATATTATGTGGGTATGGCATTCTTTTAATGGTTGCACGTAGCAATTATAGGTACCAAGTCCATCCTAAGTTCAATGCATCGATAATCGATAACGAGTTTATAACATATGAAAATATATACTATTTATTATTATTTATTATTACCCATGTGATTACTGTTCTTTAGACACAAGAAGTATTATAAAAGCTGAAAACCACTCAACTTTTAAATGCTATACATATATAGCTAAAATATTAAAGAAAAAAGATAATTTAAACGTAAATATTTATAAAAAAATAGCGTTATTATTTAATTACATTTTAAATATAGGTTGCCACACAGTGGTTTCAGTATTAAATAAAAGAGTGAAAAAAATAAAAAAAATAAAAATTTAAAAAAAGCATGACGAAAATATTATGAAAAAAAAAATCAATGCTTGACAAAATGATAAGTGTTTAATGATAAAAGAATCACTCTGTATAAACGCTAAATACGCATAAATACAATATACGCATATGTAAGTATCACTGTAAATAATTAACTTATAAGTAACAATAATAATTATTGCAATATAAATTAAAAATCTTGATAAAACAAAATCTGCCGAGTAAGTATAATGGTCTACCAATGGCCTAAATTCCAAACTTTATCTTAATAACAATAATAAAGAAGATACCAAAAGCATTTTTGAGCAGAAAGGTAGTTAAATAAACGACTGTAGACAGTATAGCCGAGTATTAAAGTTGTGTAGATACATTTGATTTTCATGCATTTCACTACCTCTTGTAAAATACAAACGTTACCACTACATCCAGTTACTGTTCACATTTGTATTATTTGTACTCCAACTTTGTTGCAATACAGTTTAAACAAGTACCTAAAATGTAACATCAAACTACTAAAATAAATAAGTACTTATATAATACTTCATATTAATTTTTTGGCATGTAAATATTTCATGGCTATTAGTCATTCTGTTGATTTGTGAACACCGAGAATGTTACCATGACGTCATGGGCGTAAAAAAAATTTTTAAAAAATGTACTTATATATAATTAAATCTTGTTAAACAGTATTTAAAGAAAATTAAATTAGAACATTCTTTATATTTTATTTAAAAATTCATATAATATGACGTATAATATTAATTATGCTATTTATTATTTGACGAAGTAACATGTTGTTAATTTTGTTATTAAAAACACTTCTTTTTAACTTACGATTACAATTTTTTAAACAAAATGTTGTCACAGAGGTATGTGTATAAACATGGTTTGTTCCGCAGAAGACTACGGATAATCCGAAAATAAGCGTATTTTAATTGTATTAAGTGTTTACCAAAGTATTATAATGAAAAGGATATCAAAAACAGTATCAAGTCACTTTCCCGTCTGCCATTTCAAATTATATTTTGTTTTTTTAAGTTTGTGATACCTATCAGTTGAAAGAAAATTATAATTAGATGAAATAAAAGCCAAGTTTACTTTAAACTGTGAATTTTTATAAATATCTTTTGTTTTTTGAATACTTTAAAAGATTCTGAGTGGAATTTTTTTGTTAAGTTTTAATTTTTAGGTTACTATATATGTATATATCAGGCCATTATGTGCCCCCTATATGATTCGCGGGTCCAAAAATAACATTAGCAATGAAACCGATCAATCGAATATTAAACGCCATTATTGGGTATTCGGCGTGGGGAAAGTGGCGCGCCTATCGCCCAATGTACAACAGTACATTGCAATAGCCTTTTCCTGGCCTTAACTGGTTGTAGTAATCTGGTTCTCCAGGTTGGGGGTTTAGCACAGGGTTGACAACCCTGTCTTAGAAAAATTTTATTGTTATATTATCAACACAAATTAAGCCTTGGACGCAGAGAAACGGTTTTAATTTTGGACACGGAAATCGGTAGATTAATTTTAAAATAGCGACTTGGAATAATATAAACCTCTATAGGAGTAATGCATGCCATAATCTGGTGGAGCCATTAGGGACATATAAAGTTAAAATAGCAGCTTTACAGGAAATAAGGTGGAAGGGAACAGGATACGTAACAGTAAAAGACTATGAAATATACTTCTCAGGAATGGTAGACAGACACAGTTTTATGAGCGACTTCGCTGTGCACAAGTTGATGGTACCATATATTAAAGAATTTAGACCAATTTCGGAAAGGATAGCAGTGATGAGAATAAAAAGCAGACCAATAGATCTTATATTAATATGTGTACATTCCCCCACGGACAGAAGTGAGGAACACATTAAGGGTGTTTTCTATGAAGATCTGGATACAACATATGAAAGGGTGCCAGGAAATATTATAAAAATTGTTATAGGAGATCTGAACGTCAAATATGAAAAGGAAAAACACTTCCTATCAGTCATAGGAAGTGAAAGCGTTCATGACACTAGCAATGACAATAGGCTAAGAGTCGTATCATTTGCAGCATCCAAGGACATGATTATAAGTAGTACAACCTCCCCTCACAAATATATACACAAGATAACTTGGAAATCACCTGATGGTAAGACAGCTAATCATATTGACTATGTACTAATACAAAAGCGCTTCAGGTCCTGTATCATTGATGTAAGAAGCTTTAGGGGGGCTGACTGTGATATTGACCATTTCCTGGTATTAACAACTGTAAGAATTAACTTATTGAATCATAAAAAACTGAGGGAAAAAAGGAAGACAAACCTCAACGTAGAGGCAATTAAAGACCCAGAAGTTCAACGAAACTTTATAGAAAAATGGACAAAAATATTAAATACCTCAACCTCAACTTACAAGATATAGACGCATACTGGAACAAAGTCAATAAAATTCTTATGGAGACTGCAGAACAAAAAATTGGTTTAATGAAGAAAAAAAAGAATGAATAGTTTAATGAAGTGTGTTGGAAAGCGGTTGAAAAGCGGAAATTATCGAGAGATAGTTTTCTGATGTTGCAAGATCAAAACACAAAGGAGAAATACGAAATAGAACGTAGAAAGTGCAATTATATAATTCAAAGGGAAAAAAGGAAATTTCTTAATAGAATATTAGAGGAAGCAGAAAGAAATCATTCCCATGGCAACGCAAGAAATTTTTTCAGGATCATTAAAAAACATCAACACTTCAATCCAAGTCTAAAAGCAATTAAAAATACAGAGGGGTGTATTAGTATGGAACCTGAAAAAAAGGCTGAAAGATAGAGAGAATATTGTATAGCGTTACTCAATAGCAATATAACAGCAAACCCTGTAGAGAAGACAGTATTTCAAAAAGCTGAACTTTCGATAGACAATATAACCCAGGATGAAACTGATAAAGCAATAGATAGCCTCAAAAATTGGAAGGCTCCCGGATCAGACAATATCCAAGCAGAGTTGATAAAATATAGTGGGATAAATACATGGTATTTCATATTTAAAGTCTGTAAGAAGACATGGCATGAAGAACAGATGCCTAGAAGTTGGAAGGAGGCCATAATCATACCTCTACATAAGAAGGGTGACAAAACAGATTGTTGTAATTGTAGAGGTATATCCCTGTTAAATACGGCATACAACATTTTTTCCAAGGTGTTATTGAGCCGATTAACACCATATACAGAAGAGTGCCTAGGAGAGTACCAATGCGGGTTCCGCAAAGGAAAATCGACAGTGGAACAGCTTTCAATAATTGGACAAATCGTTGAGAAGAAATATGAATATCGTCAGAATTTTTGACAGATATTTGTGGATTTTAGAAAAGCATATGACAGCATTCATAGAGAGAGCCTGTACATATTATGGAAGAATTTGGAATAACTAATAAACTTTTATCACTCACCAAAATGTGCATGGGAGGGACAAAATACCAAGTAAGGGTAGATAGCATACTATCTGACGCCTTCACAGTAGAAACTGGCCTTAAACAAGGTGATGCACTATCCCCGCTACTGTTCAACTTAGCACTTGAAAAGGCGGTAAGAATAATGCAAAATGCAGAAAGTGGGGTAGCGGTCAATGAACATTGAGTGCAGATTTTAGGTTTTGCGGATGATTTGAACATCCTTGGTGAATCACTAGAGGATGCTTTAAATCTAACGATGGCTCTCGAAAACGCCGTAGCAAAAGTAGGGTTACAGGTTAATGTGAAAAAAACAAACATTTTAGAGATTCTCGACAGCGAACCATCACAAGACGTATTTGAATCAATAGCTTTCGAAAAAATGGAAGAATTCCAATATTTAATAGCGCTACTTAGTACAAAAAATAATTAGTCGAGAGGATAAGTGCGAGGATAGCAAAGACAGAAAGAGCCTCTTTTGCACTATCAAAATTCTTTAAGTCGAAAGCGCTGTCTCAGAATACAAAATTAAGGTTATACACGGCAATAATAAGGCCTACTCTCACTTATGGTTGTGAAGTATGGACAACAACAAGCGTGACGAAAAGAAGACTTAGAACCTTCGAAAACAAAATATAGAGAATGATATGGGGACCAGTTCGCGACGCAAGAACAAATGAGTGAAGAAAAAAATTCAATAAGAAACTACAGGAAGAACTGGACTTAGTACTAGTCACTAGCTACATAAAAGGACAAAGATTACAGTGGTTTGGGCACATAATGAGAAGAAGCGAAGAAGAAACCATTAGGGCAGTGATAGAATGGAAACCATAAGGGAAGAGACCTCGCGGCAGACCAAGGAAAAGATAGCTTGACATAGTAGAAGAGGATCTTAAAACTGTGGAAGTAAAAGAATGGAAGGAAATTATCCAAGATCGAGAGAAATGGAGGGGCATAGTGTTGGCAGCAAAAACTCTAATAGAGTTATAAACGCCAGTGATGATGATGATGATCGATAGCGTTGAGAAAATTTATTCTTTACAGCGGGGCGCCACCCATCATAGAATGAATTTTCACGCTGCTTATAAGATATTTAGAGAGAAAAAGAATATGTCCTCTTAATCAGTGACATAAAGGAAACCCTTGTGAAATTTAAAGGTACGAAATATTTATGTTCAATTGATTTAACGTCCGGATATTGGCAATGCCCATTAAAACCAAGCTGCCGAAAGATTAGAAATGTAACCGATCAATCGAATATTAAACGCCATTTTCGATAGCGTTGAGGAAATTCATTCTTTACAGCAGGGCACCGCCCATCATAGAATGAATTTTCACGCTGCTTATAAGATATTTAAAAAGAAAAAGAATATGTCTTCTTAATCAGTAACACCTGGATTAACCATAAAAACATATTATAAGATAAGAAAATGAAATTAAAAAAGGTTTTACTAAAAAAAATAGCTTATCCGAAAACGCAACAGTGCGAGGCCCAAATATCATATATACCATAAAATATCGACGAACATAATTTTCTCCACTACTTTCTACCCGTTGCATTAGAAAGGTGTGAGCCAGCCGATCATTAAAAGCCGGTATACATGGACACATTGATCTAATATAAGCAATCATAATCTGGCCCAATCTAGTACCTAGCGAGACGGTATTTCACAACACCATTATCATCCTAGGTAATAGATTTATAATCCGAGGTCACGATGATAGGAAGAAGTGATTTATATCACATCTTAGACCATGCACGGAGCCAGTGATTACCCTCCCTATTCTCACCTATCGTTAGTCATTTAAGTTCGTGTTCGCCGTCAAAGTGTATCCCGACCGAGCCACCGTTCGTCATCAGCTAGTAAACCGACCCAGCTGCCGTCCGTTGTTAAGAGAGCCGCCGTCTATCAACACACCGCACTCAACCTTTGAACCGACTACACTGCCGTCCGCTGTTAAGAGAGTCGCCGTCCATCAACTCGCCGCCCTCAACTCTCAAACCGACCAACAACCATCAACAGCTGTTATACGTGAGTTACATTTACTCCATTGAGAACCCTCCTATATGTATTTCCCTTATAAAATATTTTCGCTGTACACTCTTGCGAGTATAATTATATATATTGTTAACATAAATGAATAAAATCATATTATGAAATTAATATCCAATAAAGTTAATAAACATAAACGAAAAAGTCGAGTTTCATTACAAACTATGTTCATACACTGTGATTCTTACGAGCTGAATAAAATAAGTAATGCACATTTAATACTTAATAAAGGTGTTCAACTCTATATAGTTGTACAATATAATATAATTTATACTATACTTTATGAATGCAAACATAATTAATAATAGGTTAAGTTTTTTTATTTTTTCACATCTTAATACAAAGAAATTTAATTTATTAAACATATATTAAACAATAATCAATGTTATATTATAATGTTTTATTGTTTATCATATAAGCAATGTCAAACATTTTGTATTCAACCATAAATTTATTAAATTATTTTGTTTAATTTAGTAGCTATTGTGTATGTTTTCCGTGAAAGGAGTACAACTGAATTTCTAAGGTAAATAAATAGTTCTTTGTATAGTCTCGGTATATATATTTAATATTATACAATTGATTATATTTACTATTCGTACATAATTTAAATTCTTTAAATAAATTTAATTTAGTATACTACTTTTATGGTTTAATATCAAATAAAGTATCTAATTAAAAAAAAAAATCATATATTTGTGTATTGATGTATATATAAATTATTTATTTTTTGAACCGAACACAAATGTACAATTTACATGTTTCTATTAGTGTTAGGACAATTATTTATAGATATTATATCGAATGTTTAAGTATAATTTTACAGGATATAAATTATTGAATTAATTGAATAAATTATATTTTGTGTTTATTGACGACAATGGTTAATTTGAATTCTACTGTCCTTCTATACAGAGTTGTATATGAACTTATACTATCTAAAGGATTTAAAATATTAAAATAAATTTGATAAAGTACACTTTTATTGTATAATTGTTACCTACCTAATAAAACAAAAACATATAGTTATGTATTGGTATATTTATATAAATATTTTATTTTTTGAACCGAGAACAAAATAAATAAATTGAAAACGTTAATCTTTTGTTATGAATGTTGTTATTATGTTTTTTAATAACTATATGCAATATTAAACATTTTATAATAGTATTATTAATTTATTATGTGTAAATTATATTAATAATAATTAATTTTAAAAAATAAGATTGAATTTAACTAGTTTAAAGTCTCAAATTTCTAAATATATTAAAATTAATATTCATTATGATTTTACAAGATTCATATTATTGAATAAATTATATTTTTTTTTATACCTACATAATTAAACACAATACATGTATTTATAATAAAAAATATATGTATGAATACCTAAAGTAATATTTTATGAGCCATTTGTATAACGCATTTTATATATAATATGAAATTATAGTGATCATAGTATTAAGCATTTATATTTAATTTTTTGACTACATTTGGTAGGAACACTCAATTAGTGTATATACTATAGTATAATAAATATATGTCATCGCACACTACCAAGCACACTATATATTGCATATTATGTACAATTTACATTTTGCTATTCGATGTTGTTATTATGTTTTTGCTAACAATATGCATTATTAAATAATAGTAGTAATCAGAAACGATGACATCAAATTAGAATACAAATGTTTGATAAAAAATATTAATAATAACAATAAATAAATTTGAATTTGACTATAATTTATTGTCTGGAGTATTTGTATAAATTATATTTATTAATTTAATATAATTTTACAGGATTTAAATTTTTGAATACATTTTGTAAATTCAAATACTCTATTATTTATTATTTTATTATTCATATGATATTATAATTGTATATTATACACGTGAAAATTTACAATATACATAAATGTTGCAGATAAATACATAAAAAGGACAATTAATTAGATTATCCAAGTCTCATTACATACGAATTATACAAATCGCTTACGAAAAACAATGGTAAACGCAAAATTCGTCATGACTCGGAAACGGTTTAATTGCTCGAGATTTAGCTTAAATTCCCAACTCAAACTATAGTCGATAGGATTAGGCGTTAGGTCCCCATGAATAGGATAGGTGTAGCAAGAACGAATTTCGCTCCGGCGTTATCAATACGGCGGCGCGTGCATTACACGGACGCTCAGAATTTTTTTATATTTTTTTCGATTTTTTTACACGGTTTTTTCATTTTAAAATTAATTTGAATTTAATAATTATCGAAGTAATATCTTAACATCAAACAACAAACAATCCAGTGTATGCGTTTTAGTCTATTTGTATTTTGGAATTATTTCAGTATTATTCACATGACATCATAATATTCATAATTATACAATATCGTGCGTTCTATACTTAATGGATGATATCATTAAAATACACATACCTTTTAGGGTTTATTTAACACTGTAATACATATACGAACTATAAGTAATACCTTCATTAAAAACAAATACCATATTAAACGTCTTTTATAAACATTAATATATACGTATGTAATGGGAAATAGTAAGATCAAATAATTAAACGACTGTAAAATAAAAACAAAACAGATGTATAATAATATACAAGTATTGTAATACTGAAAAATGTTTAATTGCAATATAGTTATATAAGAATATATAATATCGTATTTATTTAATAAGTAGTAGATAATGTTATTTTGATGTATTTAAAAATAAAAAATAAATATAATCATAAAAAAATTATTTAGTATCTTTATGGTAATAAATACACGTTTAAATTAACTTCGCAGTTTATCGTACACCTAATTATGTACATATTATGTAATAGTTCATTTATTCGCACACATCGTCCATGATCCGAAGTAATCCACTACCTGTTGGGGTTAGTTGTGTGTATACATTGATTTTCAATGTTAACTACTGACTACTTGAACCTCAAACACGCGATTTAACTAAATAGTAGGTGCTTGATTGGTTGATTAAATACATATTTTAATTTACTTCCATGTATGTTGTTTGTATAAGTTACTTAATACATATACAATTTTACCTACATTGTTTATTTGTATGTAAATTTATTTTTAACTCAGATAACTGCTTTCATAACATTCAAACGTGTAAATCGACTTTACCTTTTTCGCTTACATAACACCATCACACTTTCGACGATAGGAGGTTAGACAATCCGCCGTAGGCTGATAGCACTGACCGGTATCGATTTACATCGATTGAGGACTGATAACTAAACACTAAAAAGTTAATACATATAATATTTCATCTATACGCCAACATTGTCTGCGATTCGACTAATAATACGGTTTGCCCACCTAGGTGGCTTGGTTACTCCTAAAGCTTTTTGAAATTTGACAAATTTGATATTAAACAAACTCAGAATTTGACTTAAGCTTTATCGTAGGAGGATTGTACTACCCGGTATCGATTCACACCAGTTGAGGGCTGGTACCTAAAGTTTATATCACAACTTTCAGAAAATTTTCCAACTTCGAAATAAGACCACTAAAAATAGGTAAATCAATTTAGTTGTACCAACACCACGGATGTCTTAACACTTCTAGAAAAATCTCACCAAATCTTCCTTTTTTAAAACTTGCAACATTCGAGCATTTCTATCCTAGGATTTACACTCGAAACGAGCTTCGCGGGAAGCTAGTATATTACTGCGTTTTGAAGAAAAAAATGACTTTGGTAGCATATATTTATAAGTGGTATCACTAAATTTTAATAAGTAATCACTATTTCTAATTTAATTTAGCAGGTAGGTATTTCAAAAGTATCAAAATTTAATTATTATAGTCTATTGGTACCAGCACTATTATTTAGTAACATTTACATTTATCTCAGTTAATATTTAGCATAAAAAACATCCAGGTTATATCTACGCTATAAATATTAACCATTTCTACTGAAATTATTTAAATTTATATTGTATTTAATGTATTTGACCCCACTAAATATAATAGTAGAATATTTTTTGTAATTTAATAAAAATTAATTCAATCAAAATATAGACTATTTTAATTATAATTGTTTAACTAAATCATATTAGCATCTTAAACTAGTATTATAGTTGCTATTTTATGACTGTTTATAGTTAATACTAAGTTACTTATTATAGTAAAATAAATTACTATAAAAATCATTAACAATATAATTATATGATAATACAAAGTGGTATGAAAGAACACATACTTCTATAGGATCTTTGTTGACCTCCAATCAAACTTGTAAAAATGACATATTATGTAGTGGGGACTCATTAGAACTAACTCATCACCATTTTGAACGGTGATAAATAAAAGAGAAAAACTGATTCACGTTTTAATAAGTTTAGAACCGATTTATCAACAAAGTGGAGGCGTGACTACAGAACAACGATTTTATTAATGTTGTATTCGATAAAACTAGAAAAAATATATAAATGTGTATAACAGAAACGTTTCAGAACGGGACGGTTTTCGTTACCGGGTGTACGGGATTTCTGGGTAAAATACTCACAGAAAAATTGCTAAGGACATGTGACGTGAAGAACATTGCGATTCTCGTTAGAGGTAAAAGTGGTTTAACTGCCAGTCAAAGAGCGGAAAATCTCTTTAAACTATCCGTAAGTAAATTTTTGTTTTTAATAATAATTTTTTTGAAAAATTAAATTAATAAACATTATCTATTATTAACTATTAATCATAATTGGTAAGTACTTTATTATCAAATAATTTAATACCAGAGCGCATAGCGATTACGAAAGATAGAAACAATTTATTTCGTTGAAAATATTTTCAATTAAATACGATAATATTATTGCGTATTTGTTTCTTGATCTTTAATAACACTTAAATATGATTTATAAAAAATTCATTTGATTTGACAGAATTTATATGATTCAATACCTACACATATTTTATTTTAAAATATAACATCTTTAAAATAACTAATATTGTAAAACCACATTTAATCATTGATTATTCTGTGTTTTAAGATATTTGACGTTCTTAGAACGAAAAAACCAGATTTTGTGACCAAGATCAAAATTATTGATGGACATTTAGAAGAACAA
Organism: Rhopalosiphum nymphaeae; assembly: GCA_036289425.1. Classification (NCBI taxonomy): domain Eukaryota; kingdom Metazoa; phylum Arthropoda; class Insecta; order Hemiptera; family Aphididae; genus Rhopalosiphum; species Rhopalosiphum nymphaeae. Next base: position 213,650 of record JAZAQC010000036.1, on the reverse strand, counting down.
TTATTAGGAATTTCAACAGAAAATCGTGATTGGTTGATAAAAAATGTGAATTTTGTTTTTCATTGTGCTGCGACAGTCAAATTTAATGAAACTCTTCGGATAGCAACAAAGATAAACATTCAAGGAACAGAAAATATATTAGCACTAGCAACGGACATGAATAACCTTAAGGTAATATAAAATATATAATATAGATCATTAATTACAATTATTATTAAGTATTTTAATATTGATTTTGTTTATTCAATAAAATCGATATGTGATCATAATATCTAGACTAATATCTAGTAATAACTAGATTACTTTATGATAACTAGGTTACTTTTTCACCGAATTAAGAAATATTTAATCCAAAGTGATTAACATATTAAGTTAATAGTTAATAGCATGGTCATTAGAAAATGGATGAAAAAATAAGGAAATACGATAAGAACTAATATTGCATAAGATATTGGTAAATATTTTTTTTCTTATTTTTTGCCATTACCTTATAGGGCTGTAAAAATTGTTTTCAACAATGATGGTAGTACTTATCTTACAACAAATTGAATAAATTCACAGTATTTTTTAATATTCAGTAAAAAAATAAAGAAATACTGAAATTTTTATATAAATCTATTCAGTTTTTGATAAAACCAATTTTGTTTTTTTACTTTTTTGATTTTTAATCAAGTAAGTATGATAATTGAAATATAAATATCCTGAATTTTTAAAACTTCAAGAATTTGTGTTAAATAGGAATATGATAAAAATGTAACTCAGTTGTAATGAGTAGGTGGATAATTAAGCTAGCTAACATAAAATATTAATGAGAGAGATCCGATATTTCACCCAATCGGAATAATGATTTAAATCCACAAAAACGTTGTCATGAACAGTCCCAAAATTGCTATTTTTTAACTTTTCTCTAAAACTATTATAGCTATAAAGTTGTTTGATGGCTCATTAAAAAGGGATTATTAAGTTGGTACAAAATGTGAGATTAAATATGTACGAAAATTTTTTTTTAATTTTTCACAGTTAAAAATATGGTTATTTTTTGCTAGATTTTCATTTAGCATGGTAGATTACCAAAATTGAAAAAAGGATTTTGTTATTTGGGGTATTATTAGATTTATATTGGCTAGGAAAAAGGCCGTGTGAAAATTTTTAGAACTTTATCTTCGATCGTTAATTCACTACAATGCTATATAGCTAAAAAACATAAAAAACGCCCAATAAAATGTGTTTTAATTTTTTTTTTTGAAGCTCTATAGTGAATTAACTATAAAAGATAAAGTTCTAAAAATATTCACTGAACTTCTCCTAGCCAATGTGAATCTAACAAAACCCTAAATAACAAAATCCGCTTTCCGGTTTCGGAGATCTGTCTCATTAAATGAAAATGAAAATAAAATACATTAAACATATATATTGCATACAATTAATACATTTCTAAAAATTGAAAATCAAGAAAGTGGATATGCCGATCTCTGAATTGGCAAGCGTTTCTTATTTAACTTGAAAACAAATAACCGTAAATACTTAATAATTTTACGAAGCGTTTAAAATACACTGTAATATTAAAAGTAAAATTAATTATTTTTATAGCTATATGGCAAATCATATTATTAGATATATCCTTAAATACGCTAGCAGTCCATTTTCACTCAGAATCATTTTTATATAAATTGTTGAAATAAAATTTAACACACCCATTACAGTGCCTTACTCTACACTTGATATATAACAAAGTGGTACACACTTGCCTACCTACAGTACACTAGAGCATTATCTAATGACATTTTTATTATTAATATTTATATTGCGGAATAAAATTTAAATCCATACTTTGCCATTTTTCTTAGGGTGTTGTGTATGTATCAACCGCTTATTCACACTGTCCGAGAAATGAAATTAAAGAAGAATTCTATCACGTACCAATAACAATCAAAAAATTAAAACAATTAATTATACTAGATGAAAATATTGACAAGTAAATAATTGTATTTTTCGTTTTTTATTATTTTTATTTTCCTAGTAGAATTTACATATTCTGTGATAAATAGTGTTTTAGTAGATTGGCCGAATACATACACTTTTACTAAAGCACTCACCGAGAATATGATATTAACGAACGAAAACAAATTACCGATTTCAATATTTCGTCCATCAATTGGTAAGGATTTCATGTTTATGGTTTGAAAATTCTGGATTTATAACAATTTTATGTTTAATTTTAAATATTAATAGTATTTTTTAGTTATTAGCTATATTTTATCATTAGTGTTAATAATTTGCATATTTTGTTCAAAATGCGTAACTGAAAATATTAAACTAACATAATATAACATTATAGTAGGTTGCACACAATCTGAACCAGAACCAGGTTGGTTTGATAGTGTGCAAGGATTAGCTGCTGTGGTTACTTCAATCATCGTTGGATTTTCAAGAGCATTACCAATATCAATGAATAAAAAAACAGATATTGTTCCAGTTGATTACTCTGCCAATGCATTAATTTGTGTAATGTGGGATACGGTTATCAGGTAAAATATTTGAATTTTTTGAAAATATATTTACAGCGTAATCATCTTCGTTTTATTTGATTTGCTGTAGAAATCAAAATAGAGATGAAAGAAACAAGGAACCAAAAATCTATAACTTCGTGTCTAGTTTAGACAAAACTTTACATTGGGGCACGTTCTTTGACTATGTTTATGAAACTTACTATGAGGTGCCTCCGTTACAATCAATGTGGTATATATGTTGTGTGTTTTCTGAAAATCATTGGATCGTCAATATTATGAGATTTTTATTACACCGAATACCTTCTGCGTTTGTTGATTTGTCATTATTTATTCGCGGCAAAAATACAAAGTAAGTAATGTTTCTAATAATCTTACCACCCAACGTCAGGTTTTCCGTGAACAATGCTGTATGATTTTGTTTATCCATTTCTATTACAATATAGTGATGTTTAAAATTGGTTACTCTTTTAAATTCTTAGTTCATGGCGATTTTGTTTAGGTCAAACTTATTACATTATCTACTTATTTATTCAAATCATTTACGATCACGGATTATCAAAAATCTTAACACTTTCAAAAGTATGTAATTATAAATGTATTTATACTTTTAGAATGTTGAAAATGTATGCGAAAACAGAAAAAATGATGGATACGCTTAGTCTGTTTTCTACGAATGAGTGGAAATTTGATAATAGTAATACCCGAAAACTATGGACATTACTAAGTCAAGAGGATCACAAGATATTTCCGTTCACTTTCGAAGGATTTGATTGGAAACTTTACACACGTAATTTTGTTTACGGTGTTAGGAAACATATCCTACATGAAGACTTAAATAATATAACAAAAGCATTATCAAAGCATCAAAAGTATATAAGAATTTTTTATATTGAATGTTTAATTATTTTATAGTTACTTGTATCTTACTATTGTTTCCAGATTATTTTGGTTGCATCAGTTGCTGTGCATTTGTTTTTTCATTTACATTGTATTACAATTATGTTGGATATTTGTAGTACTTCCAATATAGACCTAATAATAATGCGCTTAAAGAATTTCCCTGATCCTTCAGCAACTATATTTGTGTTATCATATTTTTGTTTATTATTATTATTATTTACATTATATTATAATATTGTTAATCAATATTCTCACATCATATTTGAATACCTATTCAACTATATACAACAGTAACTATACATATAGAATTTATAATTCATTACTATTGTCTATTTGTTACTAAACTGGTATTTAACTTGATAAGTACTCTTATATTACGTTATGAATAAAATATAAATTTATCCTAATTTTTAAAACGAATTATTAACAAAGTTTAAATATAAGTTAAGTTTTGATATATAACTTAAAAAGTCAATTTTCTATTAGATTTAAATACAAAACATGCATTTTTTATGGTGCAGTTTTTACTAATATTAATATTAATTAAAAAATGGATGTGATTGTATTTTTTTCTGAGCTATTAAAATATTTTGTTAACCCATGCTCTATACATAGATTATTGTTTTATGTTAAAACGTCGAGTTAGAGATCTCGGTGCTAGTGTAGCGTTCGATCTACTAGCTCGTTTCTGGTGTAATGTGCGATCTACTAGCCTGTTTTTGGTGAACGCGATTTGTGAACCGCTTAGAATTACCCAAATGACTACACGAGGAGGTAAACTTACATGTATTTCAAAAATATTTACCCGCATATAGCTAAAAAAAATTCAAATTTAAATCATATCCACATAAAAGTTTCGTTTTAGCCAATTTGGTCGTCGTTATTTATGTATATATCCCGCATAATATGTTTTAAAAAAGTATTGAACAAATCTGGTTCACTTTTCCACCACATCTTCCAACAATACTAATCTAAATGTAACTGAAGCATATTGATAAGTACATTTTTCTTTTTATTTCTTATATATATTTTTGCATCCAATCATGATCTTTCAACACCCTATGTGTGCACACCTGTCAGAGCTCAATATAATTTTCTTGATAATTAACAGTTTCATGAATGAACCCTTCTGCTGTTAAACATCGGTATGAGGGCCACTCATCTGAGTAAATGACGGAACCACCTACAAATTACCAATAAAGAATTGGATAATAATGGGTAGATCACAGTTAAAGTACATATAAGCAGTAGATCCCACGCTACACCAGCATCGAGAGCTCAATATCGGTGATAGTTCTGATGTATTGGGAAGAATGGCAACCCTAAATAAGTCAGACAAAATTACGAGGCTTGGAGTTGGTGGATTTTATTTTTGAAAACAAATTTGAATTCATCATCTAGTTTTTTAGGTTTCTATGGAAGCAATTTTAGATATTCAAATTAATTATTAAGTAATAGATAAGACTTAAACACATGTTCAATTTTTTAAATATCATCGTTCGAAACCTAGAAGACTAAAATAGAAATTTAAATCTGTCTTCTAAATTAAAATCCATCAAACACAAATTTCACACCTTTGTCTGGAATTTTGGTTGTTTTACTTTTACATGTATTTTTTCAATCTGTTTCAGCTCTTTTAAATATGATATTATTTTTTTAATATTAATATGTAAATTGCATTTCGCACAAAACAGTTCGGCTACCAAAAAAAAACTATGCACAGAACTCAGCTGTTGCTATGAAAACAATATGCGCAAAACAACGCAATTCGAACTAGATAATAATTTTTTTACACAATCAGAATTACTAATAATTTTATTTATACCCAAAGTACATACATGGTAATAAATTATATACTGAACTTAGTTATTTTTTTTTTACAAAAATAAAAGTAATTTATTAAATATTTTGACTTAAACAAAAAGTGATATAATTATTTTATTTAATAATAACATTATTCAAATTAAAATTTGAAATATGATTCTTATTTTTACATTTATAAGTGCTAAAAAAGTATAATATGAGTTTAATGTATAATAATCATTATATTAAGTTTTATGTATATCAGAATTAAAATATTTATTGATATTTCCCTCCCCCCCCCCCCACACACAATCCCTCTAATTATATGAGGTAGTTATAGTTCTAATAGGTATTTAGTATTAATCCATATTTTAATTAATGTTTTCCACATATCATGAAAACCACTGGTATATATATTACTATATACTAAATTCATACTGTATACTTATAACTTAAAATTATAGATAAGTAGTGTACTATGATTATTATAAGTTAGGTTAATAGGTACTCGATACATTTTTATCCATATGTATACAATTAATATTTTTTACATTTTTAATATTATTACAATTTACATTCGATAATAATATATTTACTAAATAATATCTGATATCAAAAAATATGAATTACTTTTATTAAATTATATTAATTTTTATTATATTTTGTAAAAAATTAGATAGATCTTATACTAAAACTAAAAAAACTTAAAAAAATATACAAGCATAATTATTATTTATAGACATTTGAAGAAGTTTATATTTGTACAAAATTATTTATTTCAACGATAAATAACGATGTTAACTAAAATAAATAAATAAATCAAAAACTGTATTCGTGCGAACTTAAAACTTGTACTTATCGATATCGTACTATATATTATAATTAATTTTACTATACACAATGACATTTTAAGAAATAATCTATCTATAGTTAATATGAACCTACTTATACTGTTTTACGGTATTTATTGAAATATACAGTTGATATAATATGATATAAATACAATACCTACCTATATTACTATTATAGGTACTTAATTTATAATATAATAAATATGATGGTATTTTTCACAAAAATTATATCAACTTATCGTAGTACTGAAAGTAAAATAAATGACTTTAATAGACTGGCAGTTGAGGAATTACGGTATTTCCCATTTTTATGTGGTTTTTCAATTTTGACTTTAATATACTGCAGTAAGGTGGTGATAGAGAAAATTTTGTTATCACTTTCTTGAGGATTGAGATCAACAAAGAACATGGAGAGTGGAGATTTTGTTAGACGGTGCTTGATATTTATTACATTTTTAACTGAGTGTCTAATTTCCTCTATTGCTGCAGCGATGTCTTCGACTGGGTTAGTTGGATGCAGATTTTTGACAACTATTCTTAAGGATTTTTCCGAGTGGAGTTGATACATGTGAAATTGTGTATTAATATCTTTAAGGAGTCGGATTAATTTTATGTAGTTTTTCGGGTTGTCTGTTTGAATTTTAAGGTGGACTGTAAAGGACTTACATGAAAATCTGGTTGAACCAATTAGATCTTTGATATCATTTCGTAGTCCTGTGTAATCTGCCTAAGTATGCTTTTATAAATATAGGCGAAGGGAGAATAGACTTTGGTGTATTATGTGTGGTATTCAATAGCTCTTGACTAAGTTATGCTGTCAATGTGTATATTTTCATTATCGGTGTTTAGATTTTTATCCTTTATGATTAAAACTTCGTAGCGGTTTGGTGTCAAAAATAGTTTCATTTTCTCTGGAATAGCGACTGACGGGGAAGACGGGGGTGGGGGGGAGGATGTGGATAAGGAGCGTTAACATAACTTTCATTAGGATTTATTTTGTTGTTATTTTTACTATTTTTATTAACAATTTTACTATTGACAATCCTAATTGAGGAAACTGTAGGCTGGTTTCGTGCCATAGCTTATCTAGTTGGGGTCCAAAGGTCACCATGCGGACAGTGCTGAGTTTGTTATAGTTTGATCAAGTACGTGCGTAATATGTTTAAATTTAATGTATGTATATATGTTAATAGAAATTAAAATAAGTAAGTTATTACTCTATAGATCAGAGTGACCCGAGTCTGGCAGTTACTGATGATGATGTGCAAACATCATGTTGGAGAACTTATAGCGAGATAGCGTTTTCTATAAGGAGAAAAAAACACGGTATAATTCAAGAGTGACCGATCGAACGTGTTTACCATAGGTTACGCTCGTACGGAGTACGATGAGAAACTGTATTTTATTTGTATAATTAAAATTTTGTAATATTTTTCATGTGAATACTTGAACTGTTGCAAGTATTGTAAAAAAAAAAGAAAAAATATCAAAATGCAAAAAGTAAAATTTATCTAAGTAATATTATTATTACCTATATAATATTGTAACACAAAAAAGAATTAAACACTTCAACTTTTTTAACAATTTAATATTGAGAAAATAAATAACTGTTAACTATATATATTTATTTAAATATTTTAGAATAACTATTCATTAATTAAAATTAAAATATTTATTTTGTATTATTTTTAAGTCAATAATTTGAGCTGTTTGTAATGTGGAAAAAAATCAAGATATTTTAAATAAATAATAAATAATAAATTTAAAAAAATATTATTTATAATAAATTGCGTGACGTAATTTATTTTACTTTTCTTTTTTATTATAACTATATGATTCATAAAATATATAATTCTTCAAAATTTATTCTATTCTGTGATACATATTATAAGTGAATTATTAAATCGAAAATTGATGTATGAATTATTTATTTACCAAAACATATTATTTGTGATATGTGGTCATACAGATTTTCCTTCAAAAGGATTTTAAAATTGGAGTAGTTCTTTCTAATTTTTCTACTACACTTTTTTTTATACTGTCTGGGTTGAAATGTAAAGAACTGCATGGTATTTTTTGTTAACTTTCTATCACCTCAAGGAATAATGTTATTACAATCTTCTCGAGTTTTATCATCCTAAATTATGATTTATAATTAATATTAAATGATTTTATCAACACAATAATAAGTATAATTTATTGGTATATTAATAGTATTAAATATTACAAATGGAAATCTCTATGAGCTCAATTTTTAAAAAGACTAATTAATTTATAAAAATGTATATAAGTAATAATCAATAATATAGCAACACACACACACACACACACACATCTTTAGAAGGATCAATAAATTATCAACTTGAAAACTAAGTCAAATTAATATTCCTTTGGTGAAATAAATAATTTTAAATTTTTTTCATTATCTAATTTTAATCTTTTTGACTCACTAGCATAACTTGTTTTAAACCCAGACACATAACATTTTTTTGGCATTATTAAATTATTTTTATTTTCACTAAGTTATCTTATCTATATCATGAATTATTATCTAGTCATTTAATTTCTTAGTAATAATTTTATTACTGGTATTTATAAATGAATAAACTAATATTATAAAATTGTAATTAAATTAAAAATTAAAATTAAAATTGTATTGCATGTTCAATAACTGAATTTATACCTATTTCACATAATATTATTGATATAATAATATATTAGCTTGGTTTATGTTTATATCTATAAAATAATAATGTATTCCGCCTATTTTATTTCCATATAATAAACATTATATTTACATTTAAATAAATTTTAAAATATTTAATAACGCATTTCTGCATTATAACTTAAAATAAGCTTCGAACAAATAGTGGCATAATCTGTTGAGAGATTTCCGAACTAAAAGCAAGTAATATCTCCTTATCTTATCTGCATCGCAAATGCTGAATTCGTTTATCAGATTTACCTATGATTTTCAAATAATTCCTTGTCGGTATCCATCTCATTTGAGATCTTGTATTACATTTTTTAAGATTTTGACCCATAATTTTTTTTCAACAATTTAAACAAAAACTAAAAAAAAAATCATAAATTTCTCAAGCATTTAAATAATTTAAAAAAAGTTAAAATATTTTACAAATTATACCATGACGTATAGTAAGAAATTATATAAATACTTTGTAAAAATCTCATGTATCTTACGTCAGAATAAATAAAGCAATCAATTTGGTCAAAAATTGGTTTAGCGTAAAAATTTCCGTTTTTCCTTATTTTTTTTTTTATTGTTGTGTTAACTAATTATTAAAAAAAATATTGGTAAATTTTTATTGAATTCCCTAATTTTTTAAAGTACCAACTAGATCAAATGTTTTCCTAAAAACAATAACTAGGATAATAGAATAGTGGACAAAATTTTAGTAACGAAGAATGTTTACTATTCAGTGGCGGTTTATCCCAAAGATGGGCCCGTGTGAAAAACTAAAAAAAAGGCCTCCTTCTTTATCTATTTATTCTAAATAATATAGGTATCTATATATAAATTCAAATTTAAAGTGGGAATTTGTATTCTAAAATTATAAAATCTTATGCAAATCCACAGAATTTTTTCAATTATATACTTACAATAGCTATATATTTTATAACAATGATACGACGATATACTGACATCAGATTGAGAAAATGAGAACTATTTGAAATTGAAAATAATTTTTTTCACTTTTCGTATATAGCTGTATTTATTTAATTTTTTTTTTTTTGTGGAACGTTTAGTAATAATAGGCACCCAAGCCGAGTGCCCGTGGCATTTGCACACATCACACACATGTATGATATGCCACTGCTACTATCCAAAGGTTTTACTTTAATGTTTAAATTTAAAAAACAAAGCGAAATATTCAAATGGGACTTCAATTAAAGTATTAAGGTAAAGGTAACCCAATAGATAATTTAGAATACAGATTAATTTAAAAATTGTATCACTAATTATAATATTAATTTTCAAGTATATATATATATATTAAATTTAAAATGATTTAAAACGTATAGCTATATCTTCATAATTACTCAAAATAATTTAAATTATGTCTGAAGATATATTAACTAATAATTTATAAAAAAGATATTATTAAAAGATATTATAAGATATAAAAATAGACGACTCAATCATATCATTTTCATATAAAACATGCTCTAAATAGTCTTAATGGTGAAATTAGTGTGTAGTTAAACTATTAAAACAATTAATTAATTACAGTTATAACATAATTATATAGTACATAATTAGTTAATTACTAATCTGGTGTAGAAATAGATGATTAAATATCTGGGAGGAAATAATCGACTCCTAAAGAGTATGTGGGTTGTTATTTCTGTAAAAAAAAAAATAAATACAATTTGGCTAATGATTATGTATAGCTTAATATTACGACTTTAAAATAACTATGATACAACTTTATGATTTTAAAAATAATCATAATTACCTAATTAATTCAATATAAATTGATCGTCCACTATTTCTTTATTAATAAAGTTTTTGAATATTTTAAAACGATTTATATTATATATTTTTGGATTTCATTTTTCGGTGGGTCGGTAATATTTTAGTATTAATATAGCGAATAGTTAACCAAAGTAGCATTATATCGATGTTTTCGGTCAACTTAAATATACTTTTCAATATATATACCTATACAAAATATTCAACTTGCATAATAAGATTTTTATCAATAAGTAATAAATTCGTACTTGTCGCTTGCCACTTGATGACATCTGACATTAATTTTATTTAATTGTAGTCTGTACAAATATACCGCTTACCTTTGAGTGGCTCAAAATTTAAACATTCAACGGTGTTGGATACATTTTTCGGATTCTTAAGCATTTTTACTGCTTCTAGTAAATTAACTGTAAAACGGTTATTTGAAACATATATATTTACGTTTTTCAAATCATGAGATTGATTATTTGTTTTAAACATATTTGTAGGTAAATAAATTTTTAAACAACAAAAATAATATATCGAAATTTATAATATTTTCACTCTTGCTGCACATTTGTAATGTGACATATAACGTATATGTACCTACTAACATCGTCACATATAAATTAATATAATGATTTAAAGTGGAATTAGACATTCAATAACTATAATAATAATATGTACATTAAAACTCATTAAAAAAATAGCCTTATTAATGAAGTACATTTTAAAAATAGATTACCAGATAGTGGTTTCACTATTAAATAAAAGAGTGAAAAAAATAAAAAAATAAAAATTTAAAAAAAGCATGACGAAAATATTATGAAAAAAAGTCAATATTTGACAAAATGATGAGTGTTTAATGATAAAAGAATCACCCTGTATATACGCTGTATACGTATAAATACAATATACGTATATGCAAGTATCACTGTAAATAATTGACTTATAAATAACTATAATAATTATTGCAATATAAATTAAAAATCTTGATAAAACAAAATCTGCCGAGTAAGCATAATGGTCTACCAATGGCCTAAATTTCAAAACTTATCTTAATAACAATAATAAAGAAGATACCAAAAGCATTTTTGAGCAGGAAGGTAGTCAAATAAACGACTGTAGACAGTATAGCCGAGTATTAAAGTGTGTAGATACATTTGATTTTCATGCATTTCACTACCTCTAGTAAAATATAAACGTTACCACTACATCCAGTTACTGTTTACATTTGTATTATTTTTGCTTTAACTATACTTGTTGCAATACAGTTTAAACAAGTACCTAAAATGTAACATCAAACTACTAAAATAAATAAGTACTTATATAATACTTCATATTAATTTTTTGGCATGTAAATATTTCATGGCTATTAGTCGTTATGTTGATTTGTGAACATCGAGAATGTTACCATGACATCGTGAGCGTAAAAATAAAAATTATGATTTGTGTTAACAGTAATTTTGATTAAACGAAGAACCAGCTCCAACATATTTAGCTATTCTCATACCATACGTCACTCGGCCTCAGACCCCAATCTACTAATCTACAACACCCCATCATTAACTTTTCTCACGTTACCGATACGTAATCGTGAATCCAATTAATATACCTATAAAAGTATAAACACATTCACACACACAAAAACACATTTTAAAACTAAAATCCATAATAAAAATTATCAGATGATTAAAGATTAACACTAATTTGCATACGTGACAATTAATGCGAATTTAATTTCAATACACACATGATACAAATGATATTCCGTTTAATACTCTAATATTAAATTTATTGCCAGTTATTACGAAATAAAGGTCTGAATGTAATACATGGCTTGTACCCAATAATGCTTTAATTCAGGCACCGGCATACCGGAGCCCTCCAAGTATTCATCATAGTATTTTAAATTTAAATTGTATGTCTTAAATTGAAATATAATGAATTTTCAATGCAATTTTCTAATTTTTACATACACGAGAAAAAAAATCATATTGTTATTCACTTTTGTTATTGACATTGGCGACCTAAAATCTAATTTACAGATGGAAGTCATAGAATTGTAAAACAACGATACTCTTAAACCACTGTTAAAGAAACAATTTAATTAAAAATATTTTATTCAAGTTTTTTCGAAATAAATTTTAAAGAAATGATATGCTTTTCTAAAAAAAGATATACTGCTTTGGTACCACTTATCTATGTGAGCAGATATTTTCAATACTTAAATATCGAAAAAATAAATACTGTTCCCAACTAAGCGACAACAATTCAACATCAAAAATCACATTAGAATCTAAAAACTATTTATTTAAAAATATTAATATCCTTTTGCACTCAAAAATTAATTAATATATATATTTTTTAATTTTTAAATATTCTCTACGTATTTATTTTATTCAAATCTAATTAATAAGGAAAACTTTGAAATGTGAAACTCATAATATGAATGTAGCTATCCATAAATATATTAGTATTATATGTTAAAATTGTATTTTTTATGTTTATATTGATTTTGTGTGACTCAGTGAAAATCTGATAAAAAATATAGCGCACGAAAGTAAAAAGGCCGCCAACCTTGCTTTAATTTATTAAGAAAAAAAATTCCAAGGTTAAATAATACATTGATTTTGTTATATAACAAATATATTTATGTAAATAACTGAAATAATAATATTAGAAACTATAATATTTCAATATAATCTAAATTTGTATTAAATAAGAATATAAACTTAAATAATCCATTCTCAAAGTATTGAAACAATATTAAAAGAATTTTTTTGTACACCATCGTGTATGTATTGTTTTCCTGAATGTTCTAAGTTTTAAAGAATACATAGGTTAGGCCGTATTTCGAACTTTGGTAGCTAGGACATTTATGAAACCCTACCTCTATGTTAGGGTATTAAAGTTACAAATAACTGCAGTTGTGATATTTTATTTTACATAAATCAGACACAAATAACAACTTATAAGTAACTTTTTGTCATTTTTTCAAGCTTTTTAAATAAGCATATATTTTCGTATTGATATATTTATAGAATAATAACTAAAAACATCAGACATTTCAATTGTTGACGAAACAACAATATAAGAAAATCAATTTAATTTTATTTAATGAAACTCAAATTTTTCATAATTGAAATTTTTATTCGGTCAAAAAGTAAGAAAATTTAATACAATGTCTTTCATACTTTTAACTATAAAAATATTAAAGATGCATGGACTCTTTTCTTGAAGATTCAAGCATTTACATAAAATATATTACTATGTTTTGAAGAAAAAATTACCTTGGTAGCATATATTTATAAGTGGTATCACTAAATTTTAATGAGTAATCACTATTTCTACTTCAATTTAGCAGGTAGGTATTTCATAAGTATCAAAATTTAATTATTATAGTCTATTGGTACCAGCATTATTATTTTGTAACATTTACATTTATCTCAGTTAATATTTAGCATAAAAAACATCCGGGTTATATCTACGCTATAAATATTAACCATTTCTACTAAAATTATTTAAATTTATATTGTATTTAATGTATTTGACCCCACTAAATTTAATAGTAGAATATTTTTTGTAATTTAATAAAAATTAATTCAATCAAAATATAGATTATTTTAATTATAATTGTTTAACTAAATCATATTAGCATCTTAAACTAGTATTATAGTTGCTATTTTATGACTATTTTATTGGCCACCAATCAAACTTATAGAATGTCATATTTTTTAGTGGGGACTCATTAGAACCAACTATCATCGCCATTTTGAACGATGGTATATAAAAGAGAAAAACTGATTCACGTTTTAATAAGTTTAAAACTGATTTATCAACAAAGTGGAAGCGTGACTACAGAACAACGATTTTATTATTGTTGTATTCGATAAAACTAGAAAAAATATATAAATGTGTATCACAGAAACGTTTAAGAACGGGACGGTTTTCATTACCGGTTGTACGGGATTTCTGGGTAAAATACTCACAGAAAAATTGCTAAGGACATGTGACGTGAAGAACATTGCGATTCTCGTTAGAGGTAAAAGTGGTTTAACTGCCAGTCAAAGAGCGGAAAATCTCTTTAAACTATCCGTAAGTAAATTTTTGTTTTTAATAATAATTTTTTTGAAAAATTAAATTAATAAACATTATCTATTATTAACTATTAATTATAATTGGTAAGTACTTTATTATCAAATAATTTAATACCAGAGCGCATAGCGATTACGAAAGATAGAAATAATTTATTTCGTTGAAAATATTTTCAATTAAATACGATAATATTATTGCGTATTTGTTTCTTGATCTTTAATAACACTTAAATATGATTTATAAAAAATTCATTTGATTTGACAGAATTTATATGATTCAACCTACACATATTTTATTTTGAATAACATAATATATTTTAAAATATAACATCTTTAAAATAACTAATATTGTAAAACCACATTTAATCATTGATTATTCTGTGTTTTAAGATATTTGACGTTCTTAGAACGAAAAAACCAGATTTTGTGACCAAGATCAAAATTATTGATGGACATTTAGAAGAACAATTATTAGGAATTTCAACAGAAAATCGTGATTGGTTGATAAAAAATGTGAATTTTGTTTTTCATTGTGCTGCGACAGTCAAATTTAATGAAACTCTTCGGATAGCAACAAAGATAAACATTCAAGGAACAGAAAATATATTAGCACTAGCAACGGACATGAATAACCTTAAGGTAATATAAAATATATAATATAGATCATTAATTACAATTATTATTAAGTATTTTAATATTGATTTTGTTTATTCAATAAAATCGATATGTGATCATAATATCTAGACTAATATCTAGTAATAAAATACTAAGATTGTTTTAATTATTAAAAATTTCAAAAAATTAGACTTTATAAAAAAACATATTTTAATTGTTTTCAGACAACATGTTATTATCTTTAAAAATAAAATCTTCAAATAATTGATTGTAAAATTTTTAAAGTTTACAGTATTAAGACGGTTTAGGTATGTAGATTTGTAAAAATTAAATAAAAATACTTTATGATTATTCGTAAAATACATTATTTTATAAGTATTTTAAAAGTATTTTTAATATTTTTTGATACGAAAACTAGTATTATTATATTAATACTCCTTTAAAAGTATTTTTTACAAAACTGACTGTACAGTAGATCATTATCTACTAGCCCACATTTTTATAATTTATAACAATATTATGGAATATAATTTTGATTCATAATGTACTATTTTTGTAAGGGTGTTGTGTATGTATCAACCGCTTATTCACACTGTCCGAGAAATGAAATTAAAGAAGAATTCTATCACGTACCAATAACAGTCAAAAAATTAAAACAATTAATTATACTAGATGAAAATATTGACAAGTAAATAATTGTATTTTTCGTTTTTTATTATTTTTATTTTCCTAGTAGAATTTACATATCCTGTGATAAATAGTGTTTTAGTAGATTGGCCAAATACATACACTTTTACTAAAGCACTCACCGAGAATATGATATTAACGAACGAAAACAAATTACCGATTTCAATATTTCGTCCATCAATTGGTAAGGATTTCATGTTTATGGTTTGAAAATTCTGGACTTATAACAATTTTATGTTTAAATTTTAAATGTTAATAGTATTTTTTAGTTATTAGCTATATTTTATCTTTAGTGTTAATAATTTGCATATTTTGTTCAAAATGCGTAACTGAAAATATTAAACTAACATAATATAACATTATAGTAGGTTGCACACAATCTGAACCAGAACCAGGTTGGTTTGATAGTATGCAAGGATTAGCGGCTGTGGTTACTTCAATCATCATTGGATTTTTAAGAACATTACTAATATCAATGAATAAAAAAACAGATATTGTCCCAGTTGATTACTCTACCAATGCATTAATTTGTGTAATGTGGGATACGGTTATCAGGTAAAATATTTGAATTTTTTGAAAATATATTTACAGCGTAATCATCTTCGTTTTATTTGATTTGCTGTAGAAATCAAAATAGAGATGAAAGAAACAAGGAACCAAAAATCTATAACTTCGTGTCTAGTTTAGACAAAACTTTACATTGGGGCACGTTCTTTGGCTATGTTTATGAAACTTACTATGAGGTGCCTCCGTTACAATCAATGTGGTATATATGTTGTGTGTTTTCTGAAAATCGTTGGATCGTTAATATTATGAGATTTTTATTACACCGAATACCTTCTGCGTTTGTTGATTTGTCATTATTTATTCGCGGCAAAAATACAAAGTAAGTAATGTTTCTAATAATCTTACCACCCAACGTCAGGTTTTCCGTGAACAATGCTGTATGATTTTGTTTATCCATTTCTATTACAATATAGTGATGTTTAAAATTGGTTACTCTTTTAAATTCTTAGTTCATGGCGATTTTGTTTAGGTCAGACTTATTACATTATCTACTTATTTATTCAAATCATTTACGATCACGGATTACCAAAAATCTTAACACTTTCAAAAGTATGTAATTATAAATGTATTTATACTTTTAGAATGTTGAAAATGTATGCGAAAACAGAAAAAATGATGGATACGCTTAGTCATTTTTCTACGAATGAGTGGAAATTTGATAATAGTAATACCCGAAAACTATGGACATTACTAAGTCAAGAGGATCGCAAAACGTTTCACTTCAATTTCGAAGGATTTGATTGGAAACTTTACACACGTAATTTTGTTTACGGTGTTAGGAAACATATCCTACATGAAGACTTAAATAATATATCAAAAGCATTATCAAGACATCGAAAGTATATAATAATTTTTTGTTTTGAATGTTCAATTATTTTGTAGTGACGTGTCTTATCTTATTGTTTCCAGGTTATTTTGGTTGCATCAGTTTTGCATTTGTTTTTTTATTTACATAGTGTTACGAGTATGTTGGATGTTTGTGGTATTACCAATGTGATGGATCTAATAATAATGGGGCATGAACCAATTGCGTCTAATATAACATTTTTGATTAGGGTCAGTGTACCAATTGTGCTTAAACTGACTAGGTATAATATATTTCTTAACCATAGCTCGGAACCCTAATTCGTTTAATGTGACGCACTTTAATCATCTATATGTAGGGCATAAGCTGCACGTAAGTGGCACGTCGCACTCATGTAAACTAGAAAATATAAAATTTTATAACATTGTATTCTATATTATTGACAGTATTATGCATCATGTTTACTAACAAAAGTATACTATAGTCTATATTTTATTTTACTTACCAATTTATAATTTATTACTAGTTTCCCCCCGTGTACTTCGTCGGCCGTACAAAATGTACCCTTGTTAAGTTTGGTTGCCTATAATGCTAACAATGCTAACATTTAACGTAAGGATAAAAACTATTTTTTTATTTATGATTTATTTATATTATATTACGAAATGTATTAAAATTTGCATAACAATCAGAGTGTACTATTATTATTCTAAACAATGTAACTTATAACTTAAATTTAAAAAAAAATATGATTTATTTATATTATATTATGTATTAATACTCACAAAAATATCTATTAGTGTTTTCATTTATTATATAATAATTATAACTAATACATTTTCTTTAGGTAGTGTAAAATGTTTTGAGCGCAATTGGTATATAAAATGGTACTTTTAGGCACAATTGGTACACTGCCGAGTAATGCGCTTAAAGAACTTCCCTGGTCAACTATTGTTTTTATCATATATTTTTATTACTTTTATTATTTGGTATTACTATTATTATTTGCATTATATTATAATAATGTCAATCAATATTCTCACATAATATTTCAATACCTATTCAACTATAGGTACACAACAGTACCTATTACCCACACATAATATATACAATTTATAAATCATTACTATTGTCTATTTGTTACTAAACTGATATCTAACTTTATAAGCACTCTTATATTACGTTATGAATAAAATATAAATTTATCCTAACTGTCAAAACGAATTGTACGAGTATAACAAAGTTTAAATAGTTTTTATATGTAACTTAAAACAGGATATTTTCCTATTCGATTTCAATACAAAATATGCATTTTTTGTGGCGTAGTAAAAATATATTAACTAAAAAATGGATTTGATTGTATTTTTATTCTAAGCTATTAATATACTCTGTTAACTGATAAGTACTCTACATAGAAATTATTGTTGTAATCTTTTTTTTGAGATAATTTGCAAGAAAATCTAGTAGAAAATTTTATAAGACGAATGGTAAAATAATAAATATAATCAAACAGTTTTGTATTGTAGATAGTAAATGATTATCAATTTTTTTTTTTTTATTGAAAATCAACAGTTCGGTTTTGACTAGAAGTAATCACTTCTGTACCGTGAAAGTTTATAATTAAAAATGTTCATCGATTCGACATTTACCAATTTTTTAATTCAATTAATTGCCATAATATCTATGTATTCTTATTATTATAATAACTATAATACATTTTGCCTAATTGCATTTTAAATATATCATTTTATATTAGGTATTACATAATATCAACAGTAGTTAGGTTATAACGGCGGAGTACGATTGCGCGCGTTTTACCTTTTTAGGTATACGATTGCGCGTGAAATTAGGTGCAACGTTACCAAATTGTTATTAAACAAAAAGTTTATAAGTTTATAAGTTATATCATAATTATATTTAATAAATATTTAATTACAGATACAAATACAATCATTCAGAAACAAAGAATGATATAATATTAAAAACTGTCGTTAAAAAGATTTAAAACAATTTTCTAGTGTTATATTATTTACGTAATTTTTGTGTTCAATTTTCTGTAATTCTTCTTTACATTTTGATTTGATTATTCTTTTGGAAATGGTTAATAATTTGTTAACTGTTTCTGCCTGAGTTTCTATAAGGGTAGTTATTACAATAAATATCAGTGGATGAGCACTATTAAACTATGCGTTATATATACTATGAAAATTTTCAGCATCGTTTGTAGTTCTAAAAGTAAATTACATTAGTAAAAATTTACCTAGTTACTACTTACTTAGTATAATATAATAATTATTTTTATACAAATACAATACATTTTTAGAGAGTAATAGAAGCAGCGTCCTTGTGATTCCCTAGAGAGCCTAGGTTATACTAAATGGCTTTATTAAACTAATTTTGAGACAGTGTTTTCCAAAATGTTAAACGTGAAATTGTGGTAAAAAAAGAATGCAATTATTTGAGTATATATAGATATATATACAGATATATATATATCTGGCGTATAAATGGATACATAGATGTCTATAGAATTGGTCCATATGCAATGCTTTTTTGGGTCTACTTCTGATATAAATTATAAATTATAATACATTATACCACACCCATAATATTATTATTATGTTTTTTATTTGTCACGGGTTGGTGCTAAGTATAACTAGTTTTTAATTCTGCATCTAATCACAACTTTGTATCCTGTTGGATGTTTCATCATAGTTAAATCTTAAGAGATTAAAATAATAGCATAATTCATTTGATAACTTAAATTTGAATAAGTAACACTTTTTTGTTAAAAATAGTCTTACCAATTACAATGCTAAACATCAAATCTTTGAAAGCATGTTTTCTAGAGTTTAGACCTTCAAAATTGCAGTTAGATGCACAATGGTCTGTTAATAATGTTCTTAATACTAATGTGGTAATATCATTCTATGATCTTCCTCCACACTGCTGTAGTCTGCTAGTCTAAAATTAAAAATAAATTTGAATTACTGTTTTATTATGATAGTGTTTAATAATTGGGTTTATAATTTAATTAATACCATTAGTTGTCGTAAATCAGACAATTGCAATTTTTCTTCAATATCACACACTTCAGTTACAGATTTAGTAGGTAGAATGAAATGATCAAAACATTTTTGTCTGATTGTTGATTGGGGTTTAGATTCTCCATTGCTCAAGATCAATTTTATCAATAATTTATTAGTTACCTATTGATCTTGTATAATTTGTTGAATTAATACAATTTGCTGCTGTAATAAATGTATTGTAGTAAGAGACAAGTCCACAGCTTTGGATGATGAAGGTTGATACTGTTCATTATCTACAAAATAAAATATAAATATTTCACACATACCTATAAAGTATGACGTTTTTGCTTATGCAGAAGAAAATATACCTTTATTATGAGATTCATTATAATTTTCAAACATTGATTTTGATAAGCAATTGTCAGAATTTGTATTTGTTTGAAGCTGATCTTCAATACATTTAGTAATTATTGACAAGTCAGTAAGCAATAAGTTTATGACATAAATTATTTAATTATAAGTTCCTTGAATAAATAAATTAATTTGTGTAAAATTGTTTGAATTATTATCATTATTTTATTTCTGTGGAACTGGAGTAGTAAAAATGATGTAACTTTGTTGAACACTAGAGTTGTAAAACTATCTGTGGATTTTGAAATCTAAGTCTAGTGCCAGAGTAAAAATTTGAATACTTCATAATTTGTTTTTGTAAAACTGAAGTTGTGTTGTTAATACAAGGTGTTAATTTGTTTGTTCTATAAGAATCATAAAATAAAAAACATATTTTATTCAAACAGAAAATGAAATAAGTAACCTAGTACTTCCTTCTGAAAAAAAAATCCATACAAAGGGATTTTATTCAATTAGGTGGTTCTGGCATAGTTATCATTGATAGTAAATGTCTATCTGATTCTGAACCTGAATTTGTTTTCCAAGTATTTGGTTTCATTTTACGTTTTCACGACCCCAGTTTTCAATACTCGAGCTTTCAGCGTCATCATTAATGTCATATTTTGGTTATTTCTCATATGTTCCTATAATTAAAATTTATTAGGTACTGATAAATAAAATATAATTTATATTAACAAACCAATTTTTTTTAAATATTTTACAAGGATATTAAAAACATGTTTCTTCATCTGATAAAACAGCTAACTTTATCAGTTTAGATGCTTTAAATTTTTGTGGTGGTCAAAAACAAAGACATATTGCTGCAATTTTGTACCCATATGTTAGGCACAATAGCAACCATGGGTGCATTTTTTTTTTATCAAATTGTATTTTAAAAACATAAAAAAAAAACATATTCTTTTGCGTTTGACATTATGACTAAAACAAAAAACAAAAATTAACATTTATAATTTACAATATAAAATGCGATTTTATCAATGTAAAATTGAAGTTACTGCAAATTCACCTACACTATTTAAAGGAAATTTTATTGCCTTATGTGAAACTGATTTAAGTGAAATAACCTTAAGTTCAGCTGATAAATTGCTACACAAATTAACTCCAATACTAATACATGGTATGGGACTTAAATACAAATCATATACTGTTTCAAATTTAAAACAAATTAAACAGATTCCTGAGTTTTTAAGTATTATGGATTTGATTACTAAAACTGAGCCACCAAAGCTTATGCAGCAACTATTAGCTAGGTCTGTTTTTAAAACAAATTTTTCAGTTTCTACTTTTTTTTTGTTACCTACATATACTATTCAATAATATTCCACTAGTTTTTTTACTAACCTTAGGATAATATTTATTGTTTAAATTAATACCTTTAAAATTTTCAAGTTTTTCAAGCATCTAAATTTTAAATTATTTATTATTATACAATAACAAAAAGATTAAAAAAACAATTATTATTTAACCAAATCAATTTGGCAAATCAAATTGCTGAGATATTTTTAATGAATTTATGTGTTCATTCTGTTCTGGTTTGTCAATTATGTCCTCAGCAATCTGATTTAAATAAGTTAATCCAATTAATTGATCATGAACAATACTATAATCATCAGGTTCATTCTTGACTAATTCTTCACATAAGTTTGATGCAAAATCTGGATCAACTTTTAAAGCTCTAGCAGCATCCAGTATATTTATACGACCTAAAAAAAATATTTTTATTACTTTGATTATTAAACATGTACCAAGTATTTTTTTATCTTAGTTTTACAGACAATGTAATATCAATTTTTAAAACAGAAATAAATTGTATTTTAATGACCAATAAAAGTGTAGTGTAATTTTCTTCTTTAAGTATATCATAATAAATAAATATATATTTATTAATAACCGTATGTATTTTGTTATGTAGTGTTATTTATCGTTAAAAAAATCAGGTACTAAGGTGGGCTAAGTAGTCAACAGCCCAGTGCGAAAAATTATGGAAATTTGTGAAAATGATGGATAATGTTGCGTAATGTTCACTTAATATTTGAAAAAGCTATATATCAGATTCATATAAAAATGAACAGAAAATTTCTTAAAAATATTTAGATACTTATAATACCTTATTATACCTCCTTGAATATAGGCTTCATCTTTTAATTCTTTTTTCAAATGTTTTGGTGTTATATATTCTTTACCATCAGTTGTGAACACTATGTCCAGTAACTTGGTACTGATTAATTTTGCAACTATTTCCACACAATTTCTTTCCCCTAGTCTTAGAAGATGAAAAAATAATCAAATAAAGTGTGATTATTTGCCTAATCCCTAGGAAAAGTTATGGTGACAAAAATTACCTCCGAAATGAAGTGGTCAACTGAATACGTTGGAAATCAGCCGCCAACAATTTTACTTGGTTCCAATCATTCAATAACATGATGAATCAATGAAGTTTTCAGATTTTTATTATAATACTTAATATTAATAATATAATCGATAATATCGATTATTGGCCGCCTTGAATATTGGTTATACTTATAATTAATTGTGTGTATTATTATTATATTTTTTAATATATGCAACATGGCTAATAACAAACAAAAGCCAACAACCAATCTTGGTTACATTCAAGGCTAAACAAATATTTAAATACATAACCATTGTGTAATTTATTCTTCAAAATTGTATTTTGTTCGAAATGATGAATTCTTGTATAATTAATGTAAGTATATAATATTATGTTTTTTCCAGTAATTTGTAACTGAAAATAATATTGTTACGTATTTTTTTTTAGATTGAAGATAATTTACCAAGGATATTAAAAAAAAAATATATTAATATGAAAAATATTATATTGGTTTTAGTATGTGTTAGTTTGGCTAGTAATGTACATGTAATTTTTATGGAAATACGAAATTAGTAAGTACTAAGTTTAGAATGTATAACAATTATTATAATTTTTGATTTTTTTTTTTTAACGAACCCAAGAATAAAACAATTATAGAAAAAATGAAGCAAAGTTAAGAGAAATGTACTCCCAAATTTCCAAATTATATCATACCATAGGAAAATATATTCCGAAATATAAAGAATATTCTAAATTCATAAAAAATTTCAATGGGTCAGGAAATGCTATAATTTATGGAAATAACAACACGATCCATCTTAACAAAACATGTCCATAATAACCGCTGCTCATGAGTTACGCCGTCCGGTGAGTTTCCGGTGGATCTACTGAACCCAACTAGCACCGCCGGTCCACATCAGTAGTATGTTTTAAGCCCACCACACACGATGCTTTTTTTTGCTGCTTGATTAACTTACTCGATTTGCCGATTGATACCAAGTGCGCTGTTACATTGGGTGTTGTGATGGTTGCCTTGCATTATTGGCATCACACGTTGTGCGTTGCTAAGCTGAATTTTAATTGTGTCACTTATCTGCTGATAACTCATCGGTAATCAATATTAAATGTTATCACAATTCAAGCCAAAGATATCAAAATATGATCGTTATTGATTGTTTAGATTTTAAAACATATTCGTGGATTGCACAAAAACTTTTTTGTTTTTACAATATTATTAAAAAACGGATACACTTATTATAGCCGAGGTCGCCCGTCGCCGAAAAAAATGTAATTAGTGTTATTTTTATTAATCGAAGTATTAAGACAAAGAAACAATGGTTTGAAGCCAGTCAGGTCATGGAGTCGCTCGTGGCTATTGCATTGTGACAAGCACCTAAGTGTTTGAGTATGCTTTTTGAAGAACTCGAGTTTGTTAACATAACTTATTTTATACAATAACTGATTTACTTAGCGGATTTTATTGAGAGATAGTACTATCTTAATGACTTAAATCATGGTAAAGGTGGATATATTTCTACTTTGATCATGGTAATAATTTATAATATTGATAAAAAATTGATAGTGAGATACAGCCATAGATATATACAACTGTAAGTCTATGGATACAGCGCCCTTCTAACTTCTACTACAAAATTACGTAGGTAGTAGGTACTACAATAGTACAATCCATACAGTATCTACAGTCTACAGACTAAAATAGTAAGTTGCCGGCACGGGCACACGGTGGCACTATTATATTTTATTGGAACGACTTATAAAATAATAAATATTATAGTACGTCTATTATACGTAAATATGGTATTTACAATAAACATTGTTTAGATGTAAAATAAAAGTATTCTGTTAGACCTTTATAATTCATAGACATATTTACCCAAGTTTGACGTCTTAACATGTTTACTTTAACAATTAATTGTTGGCAAAGGTAAAGTAGTCATAAATATTTGATCTGACACTCATAATATGTTTAACTGTAATTTTTTTTATCTCATTTTCAACATCAATATTTGACAAATCAATTACCTAATCAGTATTCAATTATTTTTCAATACATTTGTGTGAGTATAGTCAATAAACTGATCAACTGTGATTATGGATGATGTAAATTATTTGGGTAATTATAATTGATTATTAAGTTACACCTTAAAACTAAGAAGACACCACGCCCACATAATATATTGTCTCCGTCTTACAAACTTATAACATGGTAAATTTGTTTACAAAAGTTACAATTTTATACATTAACCTTTATTAATAGAGTATTAATATATTAACCAATTATCAAACTTTAAGTAAGATCATAAACAGTTTTCTCATAGGTTTTTATATATTTTAGTTTTTAAATTTTAATATTCTGCATACCCATAACTTAGTTAGAAATTAAAGTATTTTAAAAAAAGCCTATCTTCAAACAACAATAATATTACCTTTAAGTTTGATAATAAATTAATTCACTATTATTAAAGGTTATTATACAAATTTTGAACTATTAGTAAATATTTTACTATTAAATACTAATTTAGCATGTCATACTTTTGTAATATTAAGGCAACATACATGGGTAAGATGTCTACTTAACAAATTATAATATTATTAAAGCACTATAATTTAAGTATAACTTTAATTTATTTAATTTTAAATATAATTAATTGTTTATCTGGGTAATGACCAGCTGTAGTCATCATACTTGTTAACTGCAGTGCTGCAACTACACAAATTTAGGTCTGTGTGTAAATAAAATTAATGGGCCCTCTCCCTCTTAAAAATGTTTATTATCAGGGCCTTGGGCCCGTGTATTTGATTCACACAACATACCTGGTTATTGTGGCACTGTTGTTAAGTTAACATTATATGTAGTTCCTTAGTTAAGTTTAATGTAACTAAATCCCTATATTTATCAATCTATAAAATTATAATACTCCTTGAAGATAACTACTGTTTCTATATTTTAGTATTATTAATTGATGAACAATATATACAAATTTTTTTTTATATTATTTATTGACAATAACTTGCTTAAAAAACTAGTTTTGAAGTTTATGATAAACTATAAAATTTAAGTATTGAAAAATAAAGTTTAATGTTTTCTGTATCATATTGCCTTCTATTTATTATAAATAAATCATTTCAGTTTTTTATTTTGATTAAATAAGACAAAAGCATAAATTCTGCATGTATTTTCAAAAAAATAACATCAGCATTATAGTAAAATGTATGGTACATGATATTATACATTTTATTTTTTATTTGCTTTAATACCTATGCTATGTAATTTACTACTTTGATTTAATTTTTCAATTTATGATTATTATTTTAAACTAAAGTCAATTGTTTCTTAATTTGGTAAACCAAATATTTATTGAATTAATACTTAATAACAGTGAAAATATTCTATAGTAATTAACTACCAGATTTAAGTGTATTGCATTTTTTATTTTTTTTTTCTAGGTACAAACAACAATGATGACAAAATAAATACCTCATATCATTTTTTAGAAAATACAGAGAAGCAACACGTAAAAGTATGCCAAGGTAATTCAATGTCTACATTTATAACGTATTTTAATAAAATTGTATTCATATTGTTATTTTTGTTTTAGTATTTTTAAGAAAAGTGTATACACTTCTGATACTTCAATTGTTTGCATTCAACTTTATGGGATTTTTCTGTCTATTTACACCAAAAATACGATTTTTTATTTATAACTTGTAAGAAAAGAAACATACAAATATAATTAAATGCCTTAATGGTTGTTTTTTAATCCCTAATATTATCAATTCAAAATTTGTATGTTTCAGTGAATACATGTTATCAATTACATTAATTTTTAATGTGGCTGTACTTATTTTCTTACATATGAAACGCAAGCATTATCCTGCTAATCTTATAATCTTAATAATTTTTGTAAGTATACAAGTAATAAAAATTAAATTCCCAAGACTTAACTATTAAGTATTATTATTGAATATGATGCAGATACATTTGTAAGACATACACTGTAATTTTAGAATTCCATTAATTTTATAACCTTAAATGTAGACTGTTATAGAAGCTTGTACTGTAGGAATCGTAGTCACATCATTTGATTTATTTATACTGCTTCAAACATTATTACTCACCTTAGTTTCAATAATAGCAACAACATTATATTTAAGTAAGACAAAGAGAGTGGGATTATCTTTGACTGAATATTGGTGAGTGTTTTAAGTTTAATAGAAAATATTATTGTAATGGTGTCTTAACATTATATCCAGGCCCTTAGTATGTATTCACTTAATAATTTGGTTTTATATTTTTAGTGTTTTGCTAATCATCACTATATTTTCGTCTGGTATTTTAGTACAAATAATACTGGGTAGTACTACATATGAACTCATATTGTCAAGTATCAGTTCATTATTATTTTCAATGTTCCTTGTGCATGATGCTCAGGTAAAAATGTTTCATGAAAACCTTTTTAATATAATAAAATAATTAAGGTAAATTAATGTATTTAATCCTTGTTGTTCACAGAAATTGATGTGGAAATTACATCATGAAGATTATGTTTTTGGTACCATCAGTATATATTTTGATATAATCAATTTAGTTCCTTATGCACTTCATAAAGTTTATAACTTTAGATTATAAGATATTATTATTTTAAAATTAAAAGGTGTATAAGTTATATATTTTTGTATTGTTATATAATTATATTTTACATAATAATACATATATTTTGGTTTATAATCCACATAAATAAAACAATTATTTTGAAATAGTTATATTACAAATGTTTATAAGATGTTATACTAAAAAAAAAAACAATTCAGTCAATGTAGCTAATGATATTTTTTTCTTATGATTTGGTATTCTTTTTTGAATTAAGGTAAGCTTGTAGTTGGCCTGTACTTTCTAAATAATTCATTACTACTTTTTCTTGAGTTTCGGGTGTTGTTGGTGAGTATCTTACATATTCCATGCTGAATTCTCCTTTACCTTGAGTTAATGATCTCAACTCTCCTGCAAATCCAAACATGCAGTTCAATGGCACTTCTGCATAAATTGTTACCCAATCAGAAGTTCCTTCACTTCCACTAATGATACCATTACGTTTATTAAATTGGCCCATTACAGATCCTTGAAATTCTATAGGTACAACTGCTTCAACTTCCATAATTGGTTCCAACACTTGCCAAGCTGCTTCCTCGTATGCTTGTTTAATTGCGCCCTGGGTAGCTAGTATGAATGCCAACTCACTGGAATCCACAATGTGATGAGCTCCGTCTAATAACCTCATACGTACTCCTGATATTCTATGACCAGAATACAATCCTTTCTCAGCCATCATTTTAAAACCTTTTATTATTCCAGGAATGAACTGCTTAGGTACATTGGGTCCCGATGTTTCATCGATAAAATCTAAATTTGTGTTTTCATTTGGTGGTAATGGCTCTAAAATACCTATAACTCTGGCATATTGTCCTTGACCACCATGTTGCTTTTTATGGAAATAATCAAATTCAAAAGGAGACACCAAAGTTTCTCTGAATGCAACTTTTGGTTTACCTAATGTTACTGGACAATTATATTCTTTTTGCATTCTTTGACCATAAATTTCCAAATGTAATTCACCCATACCAGAAACTATAGTTTCTTTATTGTCAGCATCATACTGAAACTTAAAAGTTGGATCTTCTTTAGTAAATCTAGCTACAGCTTTACTGAAATTGTCCCTATCTTTTGTGTTAACTGGTGTAATAGCCATAGACACAACTGGATCTGGTACAAAAATAGATTCCAATGACATGTTGAGTTTTTTATCAACAATAAAAGTATCACCACTAGCACAATCCACCCCAAATAGAGCGAATATGTCACCAGCATACACATCATTGACCTCTTCCATTTGATCTGCATGTAAACGTACTAATCTTGATAACCGTACCTTTTTAGATGTTCTAAAATTGTATATTGTATCGCCTTTGGACAATTTACCTTGGTAACATCTCATATATGTCAACTGACCAAATCTTCCGGCTTCTAATTTAAATGCTAATGCAATGAATGGATGAGTTCCATCTCTCCTAGGATCTAATATTACTTTTTCAGGGTTATTAATATCATCAGTTGGTCGTAATGCCACATTTTCTACTTCACCAGGATTTGGTAGATATGATAAAACTGCATCCAACAATGGTTGAACACCTTTGTTTTTCAACGCTGTTCCAAGGAGAACAGGTGTAAATGTTCTTTTAATACAGCACCGTCGAATCGCATCAATTAATTCTTGATTAGTAGGAGCTTTTTCTTCAAGAAACATTTCCCCTAATTTTTCATCTACATTAGACACATGTTCAATTAATTCCTGACGTTTTTCTTCGGCTACTTTTTTCATGTCTTCTGGAATATCGCCATATTCTATGTTATTCCCAAAATCTCCATTAAAATAAATTGACCTCATATGAATTAAGTCGACAATTCCTTTAATGTTGCTTTCGTGTTCAATTGGTAGCTGTAAAAATGCAGCATTATGTCCAAGTTTACTTCTCAAATTAGCCAAAACTTTGTATGGATTAGCACCAAGTCTATCTAATTTATTAATAAAAGCTATACAAGGAACATTATAACGTTTCATTTGTCTATTAACTGTTAACGTTTGACTCTGTACACCCCCTACTGCACATAGCACTAATACTGCACCATCTAAAACTCGCAGTGCTCTTTCTACTTCAACTGTAAAATCAACATGACCTGGTGTATCGATAATGTTAATATTGTAATTTTTCCAAATTGTATATGTAGCTGCAGATTGAATTGTTATGCCTCTCTGCCTTTCTAATTCCATTGAATCCATAGTTGCTCCTACATTATCTTTACCTTTAACTTCATGCATTTTAGCTATTTTACCTGTATAATACAAAATTCTTTCAGTCAAGGTAGTTTTTCCAGAATCTATATGTGCTGAAATGCCTATGTTTCGAATATATTCCAATTGCTTGATATCATTATTTTTTGCAACGTTGCACATGCATCGCATCCATACATTAGCCTTTTTTAAAATAGCTTGTCTACCAAAATTAAGTCCAAAATACATTATTTTTTTTTTTAGTATATAACCTGTAAACATTAATAATATTGACAAATATTAGACTTCAATCAGATATTATTAACATAATAATAATTAAACATAGTACTTACTTATCTAAACTGTGTGAGCCGTACTCGAGCCAAGAGGTTTTGAATATTGCGATTTGCAACAGTAATAATTAATAAATATTTATGCAATATTGGGAAATTTTAAAGTTCTGTTATCACTTTTTTTCGGCTTTTTGTTATCACAGATTATATTATCATGTATACCGCATGGTAGTATCCAAAGTTTATAGATTATATATTTTATTATCTTTAAACCATGAACCGCAATCTACTATGTAGAGAAGATATTATACATAGTGCCATGAACTAAGAAAATAATATTATATTATATATCATTTATAATATTATAATATTATATTTATTATTATTATATAATATTATAATATATTATTTATATTTTAACTATATTCATAATTTTCTAATTTATTTTTTTTCAACATTATTTTCAAACTGTATATCTGTAACTAATAAAGTAGGTACCTAATAACTAATTACTAGTATTTACTACCTACCTATATAAAACAATTCAAAGATGCCGAAATTTCTCAAAAAGCAAAATATTACCAATATTAAATTATAATTAGGGCTCGGAACTTGAAGCATTTGCATCTTTTTTTCTTATGCTCATATTCGAAGTTCGTCTTTACAAAAATTTGATTCGTGAAGTATAAAGAATTTAATGGTAAAATTTTTATTTTGCATTTCTAGGGAATTTTATGCTTAACAGTAATTTTTTAGTATTTTTTGTGTATTTTATTCATTTTTGTCCTTTTTTTACATACCTATGTTTGCGATTTGTATTTTTCTTGATAAAATATACATTTTATTGTAACACATTCATGCAGACATGCAGTTTCCATTAGTTTATCGATTATCAACGTTTATTATCTTAATCATTTGTTGTCACGATCTATATGATGATTTAATAAACTGTAGGCACTAAACAGTTATTATTTTAGACCCGGTGCATACGTGTATTAAAATTTAATTAATAATAATTACGTTTTTTATGATAAATTAATTGTATAAAATGTAAATTTTTAAAAATGTTCAGTCATTATAAAGTCAATTTAGTATTTTCGTGGTCATTTTTTGATGTTTATAAGTCATTTAAATTAATTTAAAAAATTGTTTTGTGTACATTTTTTAAAGATATTTAGGTCCCTAGTTATAATCGTTAATTTCTTAATAACTTCTGAAGTCCAAGGACGTCCATTGGGGGGTCAAGGGTAGAGCATGTCCCCCAGACTTTTCCGTGTCTATTATATACTTATTATTTATACATAATATATTACAATTGATACATCAAATAAAGAGAATTGATGATCATAGTGTTCGTTCTTAACTTCTTGTTCAGTGTTCTGTATAAGATAATCATTATAATTAATTTTATTTATCGATAATATTATATAAATAATTAATAAAAGAAAAATATATCGATGATTTTATCACGTAAAAAATTCAGTGCCCTTCACTGAATTTTCAAAGATGGGACTCCTTGCTTAAATCTTCTTCTTCTTATCCCTTTATGATCACCACGTAGGCGTAACTACTATTTTATAGATATGACTAGAAAAAAATCTATTTACGAAATGCCGTTGAAAAATAATTTTCCTTCATCTATTGAATCCTACTCTAACTGGTCTAACTTAAAGGATTAATGTATAGTTATTTCAGAATTGCAATGCAGTAATGTTTATGTTATACAGTGTAATACAATAGGTAGTCAATAATATAATGATTTTTGAATTTTCTGATAATAACTTTTTTTTCCCTGTTCATAATTAAAGTCATAGGTCTTTAAGCGTGTGATTTGAACTTCGGTGTGACCGTGACGTCTTCTTGATGTAGTGGTAACGATGATATTTAAACGAAGGACATCAGATTGATATTACAATAATATTATTTTACCTACCTGGCTACCTCTATAATAACATGATCGCATTCGTATTACGACGTCTAACGCCAATAAATGACTCAACGCAAGCGGTTTTCATAACCGGATTCCTACCTATATATTATAGTACCTAGCACCTACCTATAACACGACACGGTTAGAATATTATCATAATATTAACCATAGACTTGATTTTCATTTTGCAAAGTATCCAGCTGATATTATTTTATGCTGTTGCTAACCGTATTTAGTGGACTGTGGAGATTTGTTAGTGCGCCTCAGGTTGTATTATCCAGTACACTGGTAGATGTTTATCCTACAGATAGGTTCAAATAACGTTAATGAATGCTATGATTGTAATGATATAAATATAAAATAATAACGCAATTCATACTTATTGTTGTTAATAATCATGGTTTTCGCGTCGTATGGACAATGCCAAATATGTTTCGTTTTACTGCTGTACATTATTACTTCACAGACATATGCCATCGCAGTTTTCACTCTCGGTGAGTAATGATATGTATAATATATAATATTATTGTTAAAATATAGGATATATAATAAAATATTATTAATATACATAATTAGTTCACAATATTATCTAATATCTATCATAATTATTATTATATATAAGTATATATTGTATAGTAATAATTTACCAATAAAGAAAAACATATTGTTCCGAATATATTTTGTTTTTATCGCTTCGTATTCTTTCGTAATTTTAATAAACAATAATTCAAACTACCAGATCCGTGAAGAGTAATCAAGCCAATCAAGGGTCCTTGGGTCAATTTTTATATTTAAGTAAAACTTATGTACTTAAAATATATTTTAGGATCTGATTGTTTTGTTTGTTTACAGCTTTACAGCTCCGGCTGCTCTTACTCTCGTTGAGTCTGTAAATTATCATACCTATACATTATTCTATGGATTTACATTTATTATACTATTGTTATTTATATATTTATTGTTTACGGTAAACTCTACTTTTACAATATACATTTTTGCAGTTAACAGTTGAGAATTTAAGAAAATTAATTATCATATATAATTAATAGTTACACATAGGTATTTACGATAGTATATACAATATGTATGAACACATAAAATAAATCAAAGTTTAACAATACTCTGTGATATGTATACAAATAGTTTTCAAATCATTAAAATTACAGTAAAATAAACCTATAAAATGTATAGTTATTATTTTATTCTGTTATTTATAGTATAAATAAACAGAATCACCAACAGATGTTAAGATTTTTGAGGATAAAAGTAATACGTATTATCGTATAAGCGTTAAAATGTTTCCAAAATGTTTGCGAGATTGTTTGTATTGTTGTAAATGTTTTGGATAAAACGATGTTTTCGTTTTTAACGTGCTGCAGATAAATATCCTTCTTGCTGGTGGACTGGGTGCCAGCTGAGCACGTGGGCCGTGATCGGATGCGATCAGTACAATCGAACGCAGCAAAACGTGAAGGAATGCGACGGCGGTTCGGAGTATTACTGTTGTACGTCGGACAGCGACGCGCAGGTACAGCTCGTCGATGACTGTTGGTGGACAGGGTGTCAGCCGAACAACTGGGCGGTCAAGGGTTGCGACAGCTACAACAGAACGGAAAGGGATCGGACGGTGTGCGGGGTGGATGGGTTTAGATACGAGTGTTGTGGTCGTAATGACACAACCACGACCGCTAATCCGGACACCCGCAGCTATCCGGATGAAAACTGTAAGTGGTCGGAGTGTCAACCGAAAGAAAAGAGCGATCGAGGGTGTCCGTCGGACACTGTTCAAATCGGTTTGCACGACTGTCCCGACGGCGATCTGTTCCACTGCTGTTCGAAAAAAATTCCCGTCGATAGCAATGGGCAGTAGATTATATAATAAATTATGCTAAAATATATTATGTTATAAGTACTAAGTAGAACGTTTTAATTTAAATTCACCAAGAAATGTGTGGATAAAGTATGAATACACTTTATAAGCACGCAAAATTATGTAAAATAAACTCAATACAATTAATTCATAGTTATATATGTAAGTGGTATTAAAATAAAATATACCTACCGCAATAAATATCCAATAGGTAATATTCTTATATCGGGTTTCATAAAGTTGATTGTTTTCAATGGTGTAAAGAATTACTTTTTTTTTTATATAGTGTAGTGTTAAGAATATTTCTCTACAATTATGTGTAAGCTAGCATCGGTCTTAAACAATTTGCTGAATAAGCTTTTAAGGCCGGACGCCCAGCGCATACGATAGGAGTGCGCCAGTCTTAAGTAAGACACAGAACATTACTGTAGGTAGAACATTAATATTGTCAAACTATTTTTCTCACATTATAACTATTAATTATATTGTGAGTTTTCTTTTTAAATTTTAAATATAGAAAGTATTTAGTTCTAGAATGTTTGTTATTCGTTGAAATTATTTGTGCACGGATATCCTTAGACCTTAGATAATGGTGTGATACGTTGATATGTAAAACTCCAGTATCTCGTTGTCACAGACACGACCGAGCAGAAGACTTTCAGAAGTATATTATAAAAAAAGAAAAATGAACGATCTATTGAAGCAAATCATTTCAAACAGAACATTTATACACTATAGTCATATTGCATAAGATAATATTGATAACATAAAATATTATAGTACACGTACCACACAATTCGCACTGTGTGTATATATAATTATGTCTCTATACGAATACGGTACGACTCGAACGAGTATATTTGCGTCATCGACCAATTCCAAGGCGTGGAATAGTACGTAGAAACTCCACCTAAAACACATTTATCGTAGTAAGTTTTTATTAGGCAATAACCGATGTTGGAATGTCTGATATCGCTTGTTAGCTTACGATCTTAATCGATGGGGGGCTGAATTCCAATTGCTGCAAGTTGGGCTGTTGGGCAAAACCAAACGAATGCGCGTGTTGTGGAGGACAACGCCGCCGCAGTCTTATATAATAATAAGTACAAATTACTAATAATAATGTTCTTTTTGTTAGAAGATTAAAATCGTTTAAAAATTATATAAGTATTGAAAAAACAAATGATAATAATATATAGGTACATAACTAAAAATTAGTTACTGTTGATTAAGTTGTAATGATATATACATTATTATATATCATTATTTAGATTTATAATAAAATATTTACACAGCTGCATAAAAAATAATATATCTTTATTCATTAAAATAACTTTAGATTTAATAAAAATAACAAATAATAAATTATTACGAATTAAGTTAATCTTAGGTTTAAAAAATAAAAAGAATATTACTAGCAGCAAAAAAACGCGAATTTATTGATATTTTTTTTTTATTTAATCAGAGCTCATCACTTTTTGACAGCACGTGGTTTTTCGTCACTAATTCATTATTTTGCAGTAAAGATCCTATTTTACACATTTTTAAGTGTTTATATCGTACGGGAAGTCTCCGCTAATCACCTAGTATTTATAAGGGAGTAGCGGCATATGATTATACATCAAAAAATTTTCGAAAATCCAAAAATTTAATACCTAAGTACACTAAAAATGATTTTTTTGAAAAAAATTCTTATGCAAGTTTTCGAGTTGAAGGATTTATTGTAGGAGTCCGAAACTGTGCACTCGTGGTCAGCAGTATTGCCGAAACAATTTGGCAGCAAAAAAACGCAAATTTAATGATATTTTTTTTTTTTTATCGGATCTCGTCACTTTTTGACTGCACGTGGTTTTCGTCACTTTTTCATTATTTCGCTGTAAAGAAATGATTTTACACATTTTTAAGTGTTTAATCGTACGGAAAGTTTCCGCTAATCCACTAGTATTTATAAGGGAGTAGCGGCATATGATTATACATCAAAAAATTTTCGAAAATCCAAAAATTTAATACCTAAGTACACTAAAAACGATTTTTTTGAAAAAAAATCGTATGCAAGTTTTCGAGTTGAAGGATTTATTGTAGGTGTCTGAAACTTTGCACTCGTTGTTAGCAGTATTGCCGCAACGATTTGGCAGCAAAAAAAACGCTAATTTAATGATATTTTTTTTGTATTTAATCGGAGCTCGTCACTTTTTGACAGCACTTGGTTTTTCGTCACTATTTCATTATTTTGTCGTAAAGATCCTATTTTACACATTTTAAAGTGTTTATATCGTACGGGAAGTCTCCGCTTATCACCTAGTATTTATAAGGGAGTAGCAGCATATGATTATACATCAAAAAATTTTCGAAAATCCAAAAATTTAATACCTAAGTACACTAAAAACGATTTTTTTGAAAAAAACTCGTATGCAAGTTTTCGAGGTGAAGCATTGAGTTTAAGAATCAGAAACTGTGCACTCGTTGTTAGCAGTATTGCCGAAACGATTTGGCAGCAAAAAAACGCTAATTTAATGATTTTTTTTTTATTTAATCGGAGCTCGTCACTTTTTGACAGCACTTGGTTTTTCGTCACTATTTCATTATTTTGTCGTAAAGATCCTATTTTACACATTTTAAAGGGTTTATATCGTACGGGAAGTCTCCGCTTATCACCTAGTATTTATAA
Source organism: Rhopalosiphum nymphaeae (assembly GCA_036289425.1). Classification (NCBI taxonomy): domain Eukaryota; kingdom Metazoa; phylum Arthropoda; class Insecta; order Hemiptera; family Aphididae; genus Rhopalosiphum; species Rhopalosiphum nymphaeae. The sequence continues at coordinate 176,960 of JAZAQC010000036.1, read as the reverse complement.
GGGAGTAGCAGCATATGATTATACATCAAAAAATTTTCGAAAATCCAAATATTTAATACCTAAGTACACTAAAAACGATTTTTTTGAAAAAAACTCGTATGCATGTTTTCAAGTTGAAGGATTTATTTTAGGTGTCTGAAACTTGGCACTCGTTGTCAGCAGTATTGCTGAAACAATTTGGCAGAAAAAAAACGCTAATTTAATGATATTTTTTTTGTATTTAATCGGAGCTCGTCACTTTTTGACAGCACGTGGTTTTTCGTCACTATTTCATTATTTTGCCCTTAATGATCCTATTTTGTACATTTTTAAGTGTTTATATCGTACGGGAAGTCTCCGCTTATCACCTAGTATTTATAAGGGTGTAGCGGCATATGATTATATATCAAAAAGTTTTCGAAAATCCAAAAATTTAATACCCAAGTACACTAAAAACGACTTTTTTGAAAAAAAATCGTATGCAAGTTTTCAAATTGAAGGATTTATTTTACGTGTCTGAAACTTTGCACTCGTTGTTAGCAGTATTGCCGGAACAATTTGGCAGACAAAAAACGCTAATTTAATGATATTTTTTTTGTATTGAATCGGAGCTAGTCACTTTTTGACAGCACTTGGTTTTTCGTCACTATTTCATTATTTTGTCGTAAAGATCCTATTTTACACATTTTAAAGTGTTTATATCGTACGGGAAGTCTCAGCTTATCACCTAGTATTTATAAGGGAGTATCGGCATATGATTACAAATCAAAAAATTTTCGAAAATCCAAAAATTTAATACCTAAGTACACTAAAAACGATTTTTTTGAAAAAAAATCGTATGCAAGTTTTCGAGTTGAAGGATTTATTGTAGGTGTCTGAAACTTTGCACTCGTTGTTAGCAGTATTGCCGAAACGATTTGGCAGCAAAAAAACGCTAATTTAATGATATTTTTTTTGTATTGAATCGGAGCTCGTCACTTTTTGACAGCACTTGGTTTTTCGTCACTTTTTCATTATTTCGCTGTAAAGAAATGTTTTTACACATTTTTAAGTGTTTAATCGTACGGAAAGTTTCCGCTAATCCACTAGTATTTATAAGGGAGTAGCGGCATATGATTATACATCAAAAAATTTTCGAAAATCCAAATATTTAATACCTAAGTACACTAAAAACGATTTTTTTGAAAAAAACTCGTATGCAAGTTTTCGAGGTGAAGCATTGAGTTTAAGAATCCGAAACTGTGCACTTGTTTTTAGCAGTATTGCCGAAACGATTTGGCAGCAAAAAAAAACAAATTTAAAGATATTTTTTTTTATTTAATCGGAGCTCGTCACTTTTTGACAGCACGTGGTTTTTCGTCACTATTTCATTATTTCGCCGTAAAGAAATGATTTTACACATTTTTAAGTGTTTAATCGTATGGAAAGTCTCCGCTTATCACCTAGTATTTATAAGGGAGTAGCGGCATATGATTATACATCAAAAAATTTTCGAAAATCCAAATATTTAATACCTAACTACACTAAAAACGATAATTTTGAAAAAAACTCGTATGCAAGTTTTCGATTTGATGCATTGGTTTTAAGAGTCCAAAACTGTGCACTCGTGGTCAGCAGTATTGCCGAAACAATTTGGCAGAAAAAAAACGCGAATTTATTGATATTTTTTTTTATTTTATCGGATCTCGTCACTTTTTGACTGCACGTGGTTTTCGTCACTTTTTCATTATTTCGCTGTAAAGAAATGATTTTACACATTTTTAAGTGTTTATATCGTACGGGAATCTTCCGCTTATCCCATAGTTTTTATAAGGGAGTAGCAGCATATGATTATATATCAAAAAATTTTCGAAAATCCAAATATTTAATACCTAAGTACACTAAAAACGATTTTTTTCGAAAAATACTCGTTTGCAAGTTTTCGAGTTGAAGCATTGATTTTAAGAGTCCGAAACTGTGCACTCGTTGTTAGCAGTATTGCCGAATCAATTTGGCAGCAAAAAAACGCGAATTTATTGATATTTTTTTTTTATTTTATTGGATCTCGTCACTTTTTGACAGCACTTGGTTTTCGTCACCTAACCTAATATTATAACTATTATTAAATCTTTTAATGTATTTTAGGACCTATTGAATGAAAAAATTCAATCTAATGTGTAATAACAAAATAACAATGTAAAGATTATAATAATTGATTTATTTAAAAAAATTTTTATTTAATTCAAAACTATTTGATGATTTTTAGCTGATATTAAAATGAAAAATAATAAAATATCACTAAAAATCTCTTGGATAATATTTTTTTCGAATTGGATATCTGTATTAGACAAAATGTCTTAAAGTCTTTAAATTTTTTTTGTTTTAATGTAGGTACACCTATTTGATCTATTTGAAACGGTTACCTCATTCTTTGACAATTTAACATTGATAGATTTTACACTATTAACTCGGATTTTCTAGATGTCTAATTAATAAAATAATGTATTTCTCGCTTTTTTGGGAATCTGAGACATTAAGTCAGAAACATTTTGTTTGGTCTTGAAATTTTCCAGAAAACATAATATCCAACGTTGGTATTTCAATCAATTTTTGCCATAACATTTTCCGAAAATACGTGTCTAGGATATAATATATTATACATATTACAATATTATTATTGATTGTGAAGTCTATAAATCGAACAGATTTCGCCTTTACAACTTGCATCATTTTCGGGCTTATTACTACATCATTGTTTATTATGCGCAAAATGGCACAATTCGTTACACTACGTATTTATAGTTTTTAAATTTACATTAGCCATAAAAAACGTGAAGAATGAACAAAGACCGTTTGCAAGTCTACCCATGAATTTATTGCTAAGAAATTACCAAATGTGTAGTTGTATAGTGATGGTATGCATTATGTATATTGTTTAAGTGAATTATCGTCCCACTCCCACTACCATAAAAGCTCAAAATGTCACCAAGTATATTACACCTTTTTTCGATAAAAAAAAAAATTATATTTTATAATACTATTGTCATGACGACACACACACAAAAAAGAACAGAAAACGGATAGGTTATTATTATATAATATTTGTGAAACAAAAACTACTATACGTTTATACATCATCGTAATATCGTCCATTAATTATAATCTAAAATGTATACAGTTATTAATCAAACAGTGCAATGTGTATATTATTATATAGTATGCAAATTTAAGTCATCATTAAAATGTGGTCATTTTGACGGTATTAAATATTCTCGGAGATATTTGAATTTATTTTTTGTATTCAAACTATATACTATATTTGATTTGTTACTTGTCTATGTAGTACAGACTTAAAATATGAAATATTGTTTTGATTTTTGTTGTAGCCAGGCGCAAACGCAGGAAAATATTTCGAGGGGGTGAGGGGGGTTTGAAAAAATGTTCATAAATATCATACTATTCATATGTAGTTTAACATACAGTATTGCTAATTGAAATATAAATTATTAATGATAACGTTAATTTATGATACAATATTATCTTATGAAATGTAGGCTGACAGATGATCTCTATTAATCAGAATTCTTTTTTGTAAATGCAATAATTTATTATTGAATTAAAATTTAACACACACATCCATTAACCAATACAATGGGCAGGTACGCACTCGACACCTACTATAAAGCACGGCCAACTTTCCTATTTTTATTTCTTTAAAACTATCAAATGACATGAAATATTTTCTTAGCTTAATGACTATCACAAGAAATTAACTTTATACAGTAATACAGTATACACTACATCGATTTTTTTTATTTATGTATACTTGAAAACGAATATTATGACTCATATTATTCATAGTAAGTTTACTCGTAACTTGTAGTTTTCAGCATCACATTGAGCAAATGGAACATGACATTGAGTCGGCCCTGGATTATCTTTGTCGTGGTGAATTTGGTTATTATCTATCTATAAAATATATAATAGATAATAAATTAGTTTAAATGTACTTTTTTGTCGATAAAATATCGTTACCACACGACTCCTGGATACTGTTTAATGATTCTTAAAAATAAAAATAATTTTTTTCAGTATTAAAAATCTAGTCTCAGTTTACATTAAAACAGTATTTAAAATTTAATCATAGGTACATATAGTACATACTGTTAAAATATCGTGGTTGAACTTACAATAATTGACCTATTTACAAGTTGCTATTGCCGTACCGAATTTATTACAACTACCCATAACAGAATGCACGGTGTACGCGTAATTATCAAACAATGTTAAGATATAATAATTTGTTAAGAACATCAAACGCTTGGGTAAATACTTATGTTAGTTTTGTTTCGTAAATTATTCCAAAACAAGTTGTTATAGATTTTCAAATTTAATATTAATATTTGTTACAGTAAGTTGTATACATTTTCGAATAGAAATTATTACAGTATTATTAAATCATAAGCATTTTGCTATGATTTAATAACTTGTTTCTAAGTTACTGTTCAATTATTTAAGTAAGTAGATATCTATAAAACATAAAGTTGTCGAAAATGTGTTTAGCCTAAAACCATATTTGTTTGAAGAAATACTTCAGACAAAAGACTAGTGTACAATATTTGTATACAATATTCAAATTGATTATAATATTAAGTTCATAAAACTAACAATAGCAATTGGTAGTTATTTTTAGTTGAGAAAATAAGTGTAGATAAATGGAAGAAGGTATATTATTATGTTTTGGAAAAGACTTAATATATGTGCGTAGGTACCAACTAATTACTAAGTAAATATATTTACTTAGGAATTAAGATGTTAATAAAGTTATTAAAATATCATGAAGTTGGTTTAAACTTAAAATGAATATAATGATATCTATTATTTTCAATGATAAATGTATAATATTAAATTTTAAAATGAAGAATTGGGGATTGCTTGAAAATATTATATATATTATTATCCATAATATATTTTTATTCAGTAAAATATTTACGTTATTCTCTTTGTATTATATAATTTGTTCAATATAAAAATATACCCATTACACGAAAACGTAAAGCCATCTCTTTAATAATAATAATAATAATTTAGTATTAATCTTCATTCATTTTAAATAGTTAATTAAAATTTGAACGCGTCCTATAAATTACATGTGAGATTACACCGATATCGTGATCATTAAATATGATACCTACCTACCTACCTATAACATAATGGTAGTTGATAATTATTTTGCCATTATATCACTATAATAATACGCGCGTGTATGCTAAATATAATATATAGCTAGGCAATATAATATTATGTATGTATATACATATAAATGTAAAAGACGGACGCGCGTACCTTTATAAAATACGGCGCTGCTGCAGAATCACACGCATTTTAGAAGGATTACATCCTTTTGATGTTTCACTAAATATCTGCATAATCTCTTTTTCTATTGTTACTTCATTAATGTACTCAAATTTATAGGTTTTCGCAATGTTTACAGACCGCCAATCTCGTGGTACAATGAGACTCGTTATATGTACGTGCGCAGTTCCCTATTTTGTATTGAACATAGTTATTTGATCAATTATTTATCTTTTAATACGTCGTTCTCACTTTCTTAGACGCTATTGACACGGACCCGATTACGTTTCCTTTGAATTTTCCAATAAACTCGGTGATCAAAACATTATAATATGTAATTATAGATTCAGAAATTTATCGTGTTGTTCCTATAATATATCCGAACACTAAAATAAAGCACAGTGTATTATAATAATCAGGGCTCGTAAGTTCGTGCATCTGCATGCTTTTTCTGCTACACAGGAAAACATGCTAACTGTGATACAAATCCGTTTCATAACAGTAGTAATAATAATATAAAGTTTAATAGTGCATGTTTTTGAATGTTTTATGTGTAAAGGCATATTTGGCATATAGTCGATATTTTGAGTTGATAGCGCATATTATTTCGTAAAAATTTTTTTTAGATATTTAATTGAAAAGTTTCTTGTTTCTTATTTACTGTCTCGTTAATAAAATTATGGTGTTTTGATTTATTTTTATTCTCGGGTGACTGGTGTCCTAGTACATACCTATTTAGATTTTATGCGTTTTACGTAGTGACGCGGAAACGATGTTATCGCTACCACTACCATCCTCCGCCGTACAAAGTCCGTCGTTGAAACGAGCACTGTACATGCATGTACACGCGTGTGATGCTTTTTACCAACCCGCATCTAAAATGTTTGTACATTGATACAATATAGTTTTCTTGCACTCACCGATGAGTTGCTTACTCGTATGAATCGTATGCGTTCGTCCGTTCGATTTCCTGTTTTTGTGTAAAGTACCACCGTACTACATTCATATTTCATTTAAACAATGCCGAAAGAAAAACTAACAATTGCAGGCCGCTTGCATTATTTTGAGTCAAAATTTGGTGTCGATTATTATTTTAAAATTTGCTCATAATTTTTTTACCTAATGCATATTTTGAGTGCATAATTTAAAAATTTTAGGATATATAAATACATATTTTGAGTGCATAATTTAAAACTTTTAGGATATATAAATGCATATTTTAGAACTATTAAGTGCATATTTTGTCAATTTTTAGTGCATGAACTTACGAGCCCTGATAATAATATTCTACACGTTGTGTTCGGGTCACTCGATGGGTTAGTGCTTTGTTTTTTCACTACCAACAATACTATTTAGCTACATGGTATAATAATAATGTTATATAATACGCTAGTCACCATTCGTCGTAAAGATTAAAATAATATTGTAGTAGCTGTGCAGTTCATAACGAGAATTTAATTATCCGTATTTAGCACATGTCCTACAATATACGTATAAAATTATGATAAATTATGAACCGAATATATATTAATGATATTATTATAAGCGATACACATGGGAAAACAGCTATTCGTATGGCAATAATCGTAAAAACAATCGATTTAAGTTATGATTTTATGAATAAAAAATAAAACGGACAATAATATGTAACTTTATTAGGACATGTATCCGCTGAACGTGCGACGTAAATAATTATTATAATAATATTATTATGAACAATCGGATGGTACAAAATTCAATTATTACACACGAGTATTTTTTTTTTGTTTTTATTCATTTATAAATATCATTACACTATTTATATTATCATATACATATTTATATTTTAATAAAAAATAAGCCCACACTATAATATTATGTTAATTATAAAAAAAAAATCCACAAACAAACACAACTAACCAATTATTAATGTGAACTTTTTGATTTACACTATTTATTAGTGTGTACAATAATAGTAATGATTAATAACTAGGTATATAAATTTTCTAAAACTATAAATATTTTTATTGTTATTCGTTATGCAGGTATAATTATTGTATTATTTACAAAATAAAGATGTGCGAACGGTTGTTTCGGCTAACTTCGCAAATCACATATATTATTATTATACAAGAGAAAAACCCGATTCTCGGCTTTTTAAATGTTTATGTTTACAAGGTGTTTCTTTTTAGTTTTTAACGACAAATTTATGATATTATAGTTTATGATGGAAATATTTTTTTTTAATTACTAAGATATTACAAAACTACATTAAAAAAAAAATAAAAAATATTTTTAAAGTTTTAATACGGTTATCGGTTTTTATATTTTTACTTCTTTGAATGAAAGCTTACATTTTTAATTGTGAAACAAAATATTTTTCTGAGTATTTCAAATTTTAATTTTAATATGTTATGAATTACGAATTTATAAATATTTACTGATGTGATATCAACAATTTAAAAAATATTAAATGTTTTCAGAGGTGCTATTAATTGGAAGTTGTGGTCATTTATTTTTCCTTTCACCTATATTCCATGTGACTATTATTTTTATTCTTCAAATTTACTTATTTTGGATTATAATTAATGTATAAATTTAAAAAAAAATGAGCGGATAGTGTATAGTATTGTACCAATTTTGTGGCAAACCCCTGTGTTACTCCAATTGGAACTAAATATTTATAAAATATAATTTATATTAAGACGTATTGGTTTAAAAATAATTTTTTATGTGTTTAAATTCTGAGAAAAATATTTTGCTCCATTACATAACAGTTGAAATTATAAATGTATTGTTCATTCAAAAAATAAAAAATTTAAATATCTAATTTTTTTTAAAAAATATAGTTTTTAAATGATTTAAAATCATGCTAAAACAATATTTCCAAAAATATTGGTAGGTACTTTTTAATAAAATCAGTTTTTACTTTCTAAAGAATCACCTTGTATATTATTATATATTTATTATTAATTATTATATAATATTTTATTATAACTAAGTAAGTTTCATAATATAAATATTAATTGTAGTACGTTTCTCCTATAAACGATGACGTAGGTACCATTAAATATTATAATCATAATAATATTATACAACACACGTAAAACTCTAAATTTATTACAATATTTTTATATATTTTTTATTTTTTATTTTTGTATTTAGACGTCGCCGTCGTAGGTTTTGTACGTAGCGCAATTTATCGAGGCAGCTCACAGTGGTAAACGGACCGATCGATCGATTGAAAAGTAACTACAAAAATCGGACGGATAATCTTGTACAAACAGAATATGTACTGTACGATGACGCGTAACGTCCACACTAAACACTGTTGTTTAATATAATATATGTTTTCGCACCCACCCAAGATAATATACGTACCTAGCTATTAACAAAAATTACTTAAAAGCATTATGCCGATGTTAAAAATTCTGTATTATATTATATCATGTTTAGATCAATGTATTTTAATTAAAATTATTCAATATTTTAATTGGATAAAATATTCTATTGAAAAAAAAATGTCTGTGTTTTTTATGTTATATCATATATTATATTATTATAAATCCACACACGATATACTAATACTATAGGTACGTATAATATAATATACTAAACAAAAATATAATATTAATACATTATTATCTATCTTTGAATTAAAACGTTGGCTGTCGATCTGAAACGTCGTATATTTTTCAATGATTACACTACGTATATTATATTTTGTTTAAAACGTCGTCTCGTGACTCTCGTCTCGAGCTACTCCGTTTAGCGGGACATATTGCCAATAAAACGAACAGCTAGAGGTACTCATAATAATATATAGTAATGGTATTATCACCGATAATGTATGTATGTATATATATATATACTTGTCGAGAGCAAACAAACCATATATCCGCTATAATTGGACGTAATGGAATTGTACCACTGCACACTCACTACTCACAATATATTATATAGTCACATTATCAAGTGAGTACTATAGTATGGGCTTCGAATAATCACGACGACAACGTATTTAATAATAATATAAAATATATTATTTGGCTCGGAGTCAAAAAAATGACTGAAACGACGAAACTCATCGATTTTATTTTAGTGTGAAAAAAACAAGACTGAGTTACGAACTTTGACTTGCTGGCTATCGTTAAATATTACGAAAAACACGAAAAAAATAAGCATTTTATGTTATGCATATCATTATTATGATGTTCGAATAAAACGTGAAAACTGAACGACATTCGACCACCGCGCCGCCGCGCTCGGTTCAGTATTATATTATAATATTACCATCGCTTTATTATATATTATATAAAGATTATGGTTTAAATATTTAAACTTAACGTACACGCCTAATCCGCTATATTGTGTGAACTGTGAGGTATTTTTATGATTATTTATAAAAAACGAAACTGAACGAAACAAAAAATGTTAAAAAGCAACACGACGAGATGATGATTTTATAGATATTATCATAGCGAGAAAATAAGAAAGAATGAGTAATGACGGCATCAACAATAATAATAATAATCAATAACAACGCGGTTTTTTTTCTTCAAAATTTTGAATTCTGTCTTCTATTTGTGTTTATTGTAGCTGCATGGTGACCCACGTGACCAGTCTAGGATGGACCAGACCGCCGATCTCGCAGTTCACCGTCCGGGTTTCGCCGTTGATCACAAACAACGCTTCATCAGCTGGCGTAACCATATAGTGACCGAAAATACCGGACGCGGCAATTGGACGGTTAGGGTTACCCCACTGCGTCAACGACTGGAGCATGGCCTTGCCTACACCGGTGATCATTTCTACTTTACCTGTGGACCGATAAAATCAAAAAAATGAACATTACACCGATAAATCGCATTTATGGGTATCATATTAGATTTGCATAGTAATCGCAATAAATATGACAGAAATTTATATGGACGAATTAAGGTGAATGATTTTACACGGGGCTTAAGTCTTCTATTTTGATTTTTTAACGTTAAAATATCATATAATAAAGCTCGCTTATTATGGTTTCCAATAATGTGTGTCATATTGTGTATTGATTGCTTTTTTTTGTAAGAAGCTTTCTACTCATAATGCACGCTTAAATTTACAAACTCAAATAAATGTTTGATTGAAATTTGATTAGAAGGAGTAATTCGCATAGCGGGGAAGGATCATGCCCCGTGCACACTATCCCTAAGTTCCGCTTATTAGTAAAATATATAATATATAAGTTCACGCGTGATAGCATACATTTTATAAAAAAACATATCGCTCAAGACGTGTTATACAGAAATACTATACTTGAACATAACATAATACAAAACATCATTAGATATTAAATTATACGTCCTAATATTATAACATTTTTATTTTTTGTTTGGACAACGGTCGACATAATGTCTTTATAAAGATCGTGTTTCGTAAATAGAAAAAAGCTAGGCCCGATAGTCGCGGGGAAGAGTGTGCACCGGGGTCGATGTCATTAAACGAGAAAGCAGCAATAAATCATGGACTAAAACCGATTCTGAGCGAAACTCGACCTACCGGCCAAACAGTGAAGATTTTATTAAAAGCTGCTGTTCGATCAATATTTACAGTCGAGACTGTATCGCAAAATACTCTGCAGTATTATAACATATAGTTGGAATGTAGTATATGTAATAATACTACACATAATAATTTTTCCCCTAGTGTTGTAATAAAATGTACAATTATCATTGGTTTTAATCCTTGCAATATCTTTGTAACGGCCACAATTTAATAGTTAATATAACTTTTAAGTGGATATGTTATTTTATAAATAATACATTTTTATTTACGAATTTGTAATAATTGATTTGATTTTAAATCAGTTATTATAAATAATTGCATTAGGTCCTCGATACTCAATTCACTTAAGTAGAAAGTATGGGTTTAAATAATGAATGAAAATATATTGTAATAACGGTTATGTTTCTCGTACAATATAAGCCTCGAGCCAGACTTTTGTGGCCTAATAATAATCGAAAATAATACATGAAAATCCACTGCTTCGTTAATCAGTATAATGACGTTTATTCACAGTTCATTGTACGTACGTAGGTATTATGTATAATTACACATGGTCAAATAATGGATGTACCCTTAATTAGTCGCGGAAATCTATATTAATCGTGGTAAACTCCCAATAATTATTTTATGATTTCGATTATCATAATGTTACTATATGGCTGCTATAAGCTAAGGAACATGTCAATATCATACCGATCAACTATGGTGAATTACAATTTTAATATTCTTTAGGTATTTTTTGCACCTTCTTGAATTAACATTGGAATTTCGTTGTAAATCAATCAGTTATTATGTATTTTATAAGCTGTCTACAACGTGAAATATGAAAAATAATTATTGAAATGCTCTTTTCGACTGAGGGCGTAGCTGTGTAAGTAAAATTAATACCGATTCAAGAATTTTATCAAAAATTAATACGTACACGAAAAATACAACTAAAAGCTATTATTTTAATCGGCCAAAGTATTTTTAATTTTTACGTTGTATAAACAGTTTTCTTATCTCAGATTTTACGATGAGAACAAATAAAACTATATTGATATATTTCATAAACTTAATATTATGACCTATCAGATATCATTTGAAAATAGTGATCTGCTTTTTAACGTTTTATATTTTTATGAAAACTAAAATTAGATTATGCATACCTACACAGCTACATTTTAAACTGAGTAGTGAATATTTAAGTTAGCTTAGCGTTAGGGATTTGACATGATTGATATTATAATGAATTGAAACACTTACCGTTAGATAGATTTAGAAACAGTATGTCTTCTTTGTCTGCAGCGCTGGCGTATAAATCATACCCGTGTGTGGTTCGAGATGGATAGAACGCTATGTCACTGATCATTAGAGTGGTTTTGACATCGAATGAAAATTTGAGTCCAGATTCTATGATGAGCGCGATTGTTTAAATAGTAAAATCAAATTTAAATAAATAATTTCTAGTGTCCTGATATCATGTAAGTATACCAGGTATACAGTTCGTTACAAATAAAACCTACCTAAAACTTGTTGGACAACCAAGGTCACACCATCAGTGGCTTTATCGATGGATACAACGACTCTACTATCTGGCGAAACCAAAGGACTTCCTCTGATCGTAGTCTTTTTGTTGACCACCGTGTCGGTCAAATAATCTAAGATTACCTGACCCGTGGCGTGTCCGGTTCCCGGTTCTTCGCATTCAATGATAACAAAACCGTCTGCGTTTCAACAACCGTGTGGGTATATAGTAAGTCACGGGTTAAATTATAATACATAGGTAATACAATATTTTTGCGTCTGATCAATTTTCTATGTACGCGCTTGCGATCAGACAACATTAAAATATCGATAAATTAAACCTATACTAATATACTTACATAAGGACGAGAATTGCAGGGTGCGGGGTACACAGTTGTACGGCGACAGGTCTATACTTCTTATGTACCGCATGTTGGCCAAATCCAGTTTGTATAGTCCTCTTTGGTTGGCATGGCTCACATAACCGTACTTAAACCAGTGGCTTAGATCCTGTAAAATTTTGGAATATCGATAAAGTTAGGTTATTGTGGCTTCCGTGTAGTGATTATCAATGAAAAAAAAGGTTATATCGATAAAACCGACGCTAGTGTTGTATATTATATTATATTACTAAAATATTGCTCGCGCGTACCTGTGCCGTGGGCATGAACAAATCTCTGACCAAATCGAATTGACCGTCTATCGGTTCCGGGTGGACGGTGTGATGTTTTCGTTTTTGCGACGCGTCTCTGATCACCTGTATCGTCTTTACACCGTCGTCGTACACGCTCCTCCAATTCAATACCCATACTTGATCTAAATGCGCCACGTAATGCAGAGCCACTGGATATTTGTCCGTGATCACAACCTAAATATTATAATAACAAACAAAACGCATACAAAATATTATTTAATAATTTATTCTATAAAGTAATAATCATATGAGTAAGTACTTGAAACGGTCATTTTATATACTTAAAAAAATTCTTAGAATTATTATGAGTTTTTCAAGGGTTAGAATTCGATTGTTCTACGCATATTTCTATTAGTATAGCGGTATTGGTATGTTATGTATAATTGTATTATAACATAATTGAATAATTATCGAAATTGGTAGAAAATGTATAGGTATGTCCTATTCAAACTAATTATATACCAATAATTGATCCATATAACTCATATAATTATTAGATAAATTAAAAAAATTGATAAAACAATTTTACGTTTTAGTAAAAATAAAAAAGAGTATTTTATTTTCTATTTAAACGTTTTTTTATAAAGTATCCTATACATTTTGTTTTTAAATACTCTTTTACCGATACACGTATTTTATAAAATAAAATATATAGTATAGATACTTTTTTAAATAATCGTACACAATATACAAACATAAACACAAATAAAAATTATGCTTTTATAAGGTATATAGTATTGTAATAATATAAGTGCACTCACATCAACGACGACCATCTGAATTTTGCTGATGACCAACACTCTATCTTTAAGCGGCTGCGATACGTAAACGTAACGGTTGGCCACGTTGATAGCCTGACCCCAGCTGCAGTTGACGCCTTTGTCGCCACACACATATTCCTGTACATTACACACACATTCAACGCACGCACGGAATATAAGAATAACGAACATTATATCGAGATACGTTTTACAGACGATTTAGAGACATGATGATGGTAATCGTTGTTTGACAAACACGATCCGATATTGTGACATCAATAACTGTACCTTTTATCTATCTGATATTCAAATATATGTACCTGAGTTCCCGGTATGATGTCCGTGGATTGAATTTGATGGTAGAGCCGGCAAGCAGTGGGCTCGTAAACAGACACGCCCCAGTCGTGAAAAGCGAAAAACCGGCGTTCTTCTTTCGGCGCGGCTGTAAAAACGCAACGAGAAAATATTATTATGGCGTATTGTGATAATGGCGGTTTTTATTATTAGCATGAAATATTTGATATTTCGTTCGATTTAGATCCGACCGCACCATACTCACTGGGCGTCAAAATTTCTTGGACGATTAACGACGATATATCTCTGGTGACCCCACCGGTGTTTGATGCCTGGCACATGTACGCTCCGGTATCCGCGTAATCGATGTTATCAATACTCAATTCAGTTCCATTGCCGACTACTCTGTACTTGTGCACCATGTCCAGTTTTAAACGCTCTTCGTTTTTCAGCCAAACCACCTTTGGGTACAATAATAGTCATTTAAATCCAATACTCTTGTAAACTCATGCTAGTCACACTTATATATTCAGGAATGCAGAATGCCATAAATCAAGTTTTATTCACCTTAAATATCTCTCGAGAAATCTATTGAATGTCTAAATTTTTAAGATTCTATATACGAAATTATCATTTCCTTACTCCCTATTTTTGATTAATATAACTATTTTTCACACGAAAATCAAAAACTTAATCTATTTGATAAAATATAATATATTTTTCGTCAAATGTATTTTCAAGCCATTATTTGAAAAAATTGTTATTTTTAAAATATCAAATATTAAATTGTATAAAAAAAGAATAATAAATACTATTGAAAAAAATCACATTTTAATGAATGTGTTTGCACGAAGATACCTATGAACATACTGTATTTATAAATTTTTTATACATATAATATTTTGCGTGTAATGTATTATGTATATACCTCGGGGAAAGGTTCTCCAATTACGTGACAAAACATGGAAGTCTTTTCGCCTGGTCTCCGCGATTGGATTCTGGGCGTGACTTTAACTTCAGGCAAAGCTTAAACACAATAAAAATCGAATTAAACAAAATAAACATTCCACAGTTATAATTATATCATTTGGTATTGTTTATTATTAAACATACTGTGGACAGTCAACACGTGCGTCTGAGTGACCTCGGAGTTTCTTAAAGCTCTGCACGTATAATTCCCAGCGTGGACCAATTGTATTTTGGTTAGATACAACGACCCATCGCTAAAAACCCTCACGTCTTCGTCGCCTAGGGTCGTTAGATCGGCGGAATATCGTTTCCAAACGATCGGAGGAGGCGGATTACCGCTGACGTCGCAACGGATTTCGACATTGTCGCCGACCTTTGCGGATATTCTATTGATCTCTAGCGCTTTTTCCAAAGTGACCACCGACAAGCCTATTATTATAATGTACACCATAAAATATACACATAATAAGTAATGGAAACCAGTCTATTAGGATATAGCTATGTGCGTGATGTATATGCGAGGTGCCATTAAAGTGCAGGACACCGCAGAGTATAGATCAAAGCAATACATATTTATTATGTAGGACGTAGGATTTCGTGCAATGTGAGTGAATTAAATTTCTATATATCGTTACTTTAACGTCTTATTTTAGAATTTACTTTGAACCATTTACGCTATGTACATTTATAATACTTACTATATAGTTTACTGAAAGCTGCGTAGAATTCGTTCAAACCTAGGCGTCCATCTTTATCCATATCTTCAAAGTGAATCATATCTGACATGACACAAACGTCAGACATATCATCGAGTTTATCCTGTTTAGTTATCTGAAATACAATGCATTAGTAAAATACATATTAAAATTTTTTTTTTTTTTTTGATTTATTTCTATAATAATAATGTTATCACACGTGCGGCATTTGTATAAATTTGGAAAAATAATTTATATTTTTGTGCTTAGATTAAAAAAGTTTTTGTTCACAATAAAAGGTAAATAGAACTGTGCGCAGGGTGTATTTTACGATTATTGCTGTTAAACATTTTTAATTAAAATTATTGTTTGATCTTTAGCGCACATTATGTAAATATTTTAGTTTGCTTAATTATTACGAAACAAATACTACTTTTATAATATAGTTAACATTTAAAAAAAGAAATAAATGTAAAATATTTTTATGAAATTATAGGAGTATAATATTATATATTTAAAGTTTATTTTACAACGGTTAATCCAACTTTCCACAAATTAAATATTCTACACAATATTAATATACAATATAATATAATATATTATACTGGGCTCATACGAGAATAAGGAAATGTATTATTGCTTCAAAGAAGACGGTTATCATCCTTGGAAAATTATATTCCAAATTTGTCGATACTTTTATTTGATATATCCACACACTTTAATCGAAATAATCGACTTTTTTAATCTAAGGTCGTACATATAATATTTCATCATATGCACATAACATATATGAATAAAAAAAAATGCTATTATATTGATATTTCTTTGATCAATAATGCAAGAAATTTATTTTGTAGTACACGTTTGTGAAAATAAAACATTTTTAAAGAAAGATTTTAAAACCTTTTGCAACATTAACGATAATGGCAGTATATTACCGAAAGTAATTCGTTTAAACCGACCGAAATAATTTTGTTACTTATTGTATGTATCGTTACTTTAATTTATTTTAGGTCCATCAAATATTGTAATAAAAATGAAAACAAATTAATTTAAAATTTAATAAATGAAAAGGCTTTTTGTGTTATTATTAATACTATATTGTATATATACGAGTATATTATAGTTATAGTTAACAATGTAAGTTTAGAACTCTATTTAGAGAACACTATTAATTAACTATAATATATGATAATATATAGCAATATTATACGTATTAGTGTTAAAGGATTTCAATTTATAATATATATATATATATATATATATATAATTGTGAAGTCAATTAATTTACGAAAAAACTATAATGTACAACTACATTGAGTTATTTATATATCGTTTTACCAAGAAGTCTAAACAGTATTTATTTAATAATAAAAAAAAAAAATTAAAAATTAATTATAACTGACCAAATAAAATAGGTATACCTTTTGTAATTCGTCCCGTTGCAAAAATCCGTTGCCGTCTAAATCCAAGTAACGAAACAACGCACTGACCATATACTCCTTACCACTGTTCCAACTCTTTTGGTACATGAGTTTGGCATGATTTATCAGCAACAAATTATCCTGAAAAAGATTATGCAATGAAATACGCGGGGTATTATTTTCATTATTATTATGGATGAATGAATTATAATCATTGTATAGTCTGTGAGCTGTATAGCGAGGAAACGTGAAAAAAAAAACAATAACAAAAAAAAAACACCTTTATTACGGTGGCACGGTGGCTGTTTTCATTTCGGTGGTATTCTCTCGTTATTATCATAAGACGCGTCTTATTATCCACCATCCTACCCAAGTAGCTGTCTGTGTACGCATAGAGGCTGAGCCGGTTGTATATAGAAGGAAAGAGCTTTTTGTAAACATAATTTATACGCGGCCAAAGAGGGATACACGTTCCCAGAAGGACGATAAATCCTGACCGCGAGCATTAATTCCTGTGGTTGCACCCTCTTTTAATTGAACAAGAAACATTTATTACCATTTTATGCGTTTTGCGTCAAAAAACCACGCCATCGGGTGTGAGTGGTAGAAAAAACATACATTACTGAGTATATCATCGAGAGCGGTCTCTCGGTGGGCCACCGAGCGATACCGTTTCGGGTTCGTAATTCGCATATAGGCTGCAACGTCTAATTGTTAAAGCTGACACGACTTTTGTGCGATAATATCATGTATTATTTATTATCATCGAAAGGATCGCGTATGGGGTGGAGTGGTGTGGTGTGCGATTTGAATCGTATTTACGGTCCGCAAAATAACCTACACAACCTCAAACGTTTGTCATTCGTAAAACATATAACAAAATATAATATAGGTATGTGGGCACGTGCTCGACTTATTGAACTTTCATTATGAAATATAATACAGTATACATATTATTTATACATGATAAATGGGGTCGGTTTGGCACAGATGAGAGCCATCAAACCCACCACTCACTTTTATAATAATAATTATTTTTATCGTTATGGTTTTTGTTTTATAGTGGTTGTGGGTTGGTAAATATTTATGATAATGGTAAAGTAAATACAAAGAAACCCGATAACCTCAAAGCTACAGTATAAGCACGATCGAAAAGAATAACAATCAGAACGCGGATATGATATTCTATGACATTTTATATTATTATTGTAATATATTTGTTGTTATTCGCCGATTAAGTTATGTAAATTTCAAAGGCGTACATTATTTTGTAAGTGAGTCGGAGATATTATTTACGTGTGACTTTAAAGTATCATCTCATCGACTTTCAAATAATATTTAAAAAAAACACCACCCACGTAGATATGCAGTAATTATTGTAGATAAATGTTTGAATATTTATGAACAAAAACGTATGTAGGTTCTATAGAAACAAAATTTAAAAACAAAAGTATTACATTAATAAGGCGTTTATACGAAAATAATTAACATGTCGTATAACTGCACGTCATAATTAATGTGTATTTTACATTTTAGCTGAGTATTAAATTTATATATTAAATACGAAAATGTTTTACACGTATTTATCGATTTTAAACACATTAATAAAAATATTATCGTATTATGAATTGAATTAATAATAGTCTAGAGCAAACAGATTTCTATTATACATTAACGAGATGACATTATATATGCGTACCATAATATTATCTAATATATTGATTTATCCGTCTCATTGTGAACACAACACTTACTGTAGATACATATTAACGTCCAACAGACCCCTTTCCTACATTTTTGGTTTCGTAATGGTGAATCAATTGTTAAATTAAAAAGAAAAGAAAATGTATCTGATATATCTATACAAATGCATCGTAATATTTTTTTGTTTTTCAAAATTTATGAAATTGCCTTTTTGTTTTAAATTATTTAGTAGATATATATTTTTTTAATTTTGAATATTTGAAATGTATGTATGTTGCTATTACGGAAAATAGTCCTTAAAAATGATTTAACAAAATTATAAAATAGATATGATATTTAAAATATTAAACTGTTTATTTAACTTAACGTAGTGCATCCATATTTATAGGATACAATAAAAGAAAAATACGTGAGATGATTACCCTTATTTTTAATCAAGCTTGCAGTGAAAGCGAGTCTTCAAAATTATTTATTATAACTTAAAAATAAAAATTTTCATTTATAACTAGAAATATACAGTGAATAAAAAAATATGCAGTATAATATTATATAATAATGTACTAGTTGTTCCTCGTAAAAAATTCTACCTCTTATTATAGAACTTTTTAAAACTTATTTTTTAGCCTAACCTTATCATTAACTGACATTTTTGACATTTTCGGCTCTCATCCCACAGTGTCGCATTGTCCGCTCGTGCTATTTCTTTGTTTTCGTTTAGTGTTATTACTGTTATATCTGATTTTTTTTTTCATCTTGCGCCACTCCTAAAGGTCGTAGCGTAAAGGATCGTAAGGGTAGCCAATGTAGTTTTGCTCTAATTCCAGTAAATACACACAACGGTCATAAGTTCATACAAAAATCCCATCGAAAATAAGCAGTTTCAGTTTTTTCCGAATTTTTCAATTTTCTAATTTTTTATTCTATAAAAATCTTATTCGTATTATTACAAACATTTATTGGTCTATCCGTCCTTAAGATTTCTGCTTATTGACGAACAGCATTTTATTTATTATATAAATTATAAATATGAGACGATAGTAGTGATAATAATTTCAAGTAACATTTAATTTAATACCTACACATAAACAATAAATAATAATTAAAACAATGATATAACAATAGTTAATTTAATATTCATTTTAATTGGACAATTTCTATATTTACAAAATATAAATGTTGATGAGTTAATGTTATATACTATATAATTTTTAAATTATCATAGCCTCCATATTTTCAAACCCTATTATCACGAACCTACATTAGAACGTAATTTTTTAATAACTCAGAAAATACTTATTCGAATTTTGATATAGCTGATTTATCGAAATTCTCCAAAATCATTATCTGTTGAATAGTTTAAAGTAAGAAAGAATAATGGTGAAAAAAACTTCAAAAATCAGCTTCTGAATAATTGCATATTAAAAAAAAAAAAAAATAGAAAAAATTGGGCGTGTTTCATTAGGTTAGTAGGTTACACAACGACTGCAACGGCGTACTCTTATTACTAACACGCGGCTTTGTCACAAACGAAATGCGTAAAAGGCGCGCAATTGTTTTATTTCCAATACGCACAATCATATTTTCATTTTCATCGACGTCCGAGTGTAAAATAAATCGTTATATTCGTCCTATACGCGGCGACTCCGACCACGAGAACATAACAACAAACGGGTTTGCGTAAGGATAGACATAATACACGTCTTGCTCGGCCAAAAACCATGTCCCGTGTACGCGGCTGAATGGCGTTCGCCTCGTATAATAATATTATTATATTATGTGAGCAACGACGACCGTTATCAATTTCGACGACAAATTCGTATTGTGCGCGTGTATCATCATATCCGAATTATTTGTATGTGTGTGCGGCGATGATGACGATGATGATAATAATAATAATAATATATTGTGAACGGAACGAACGGGATGTTTGCCAAAATAGCTCCAAAGCTACACAGCCACCGCCGACCTACTACCGCACAATCCATACGCGTCTACGCCCGCCGGCCAACGCAATATTTTGTCCGCGACACAAACACGACACGACCGAACCGCGTTCCCTTCAATTTCGCAGCACACAAATCAGTAAGTACTCCGCGTAAAATATTATAATCATACATTTCGCGGAATACGACGTAGCGGGTCTCGAGCCCGGCGCGGCGTCTGCGTTGCGATGGCGGTGTTTAGTCGGCGGGACCACACGTTTAACAACCCTATACCCTCGCGTTTGCTCGTATAAAAAATATAAAAACTTTCATACTAAACAACACTGCAGTAGTACTCGTTTGATTTTTATTGCGATTCATCGGACGTCGAGTAGGGCGTTTTTAGTATCAAATAACATACGAGTTCGGAGTTATATTACAATGCGTAATTATGTCCAAGATTTAAATAACCTAAAAACTATTAAAAAACGCTCTAAAAATGCTTTTTAACGCAATAGTGCTAATAAAAATTACAACATTTTATTTTATAGGCGTGGAAATAAATAAGTGGCAGGGAAACGACGGTTTGACTTTTGGAATTTTTAACCTATATCTTAATTAAACTAGCAATAATTCACAAAATCAAAACACCAAACTTGAGTACGGTGCATAGTAAATATTAAATAAACAGTATATTGGAAATTAATACAAACTCGATGTATCTCTAAATGACCAACTTGTTGTTATTTGTTTAAGTCCAAGTATGAAACCACATCCGTAATCGATGGAAATAGGTTAACGCGTTATCATAAACGTTATTTACACATAGTATGATTGACATTTGATGTAGATATAAAAAATTCCTAAAAACCTACTAAGACAAATATTATGAAAATGATAATATGTTTATGGATTTTTTTAAACTGTACAATATATACACTAAAAATTGTTAAAATGACCAGAAATTGCGATAAAATACTTAAAAAGTACAAAATTAAAGCTTATGAAATATCTGTTACATAAAACAAATTGTACTTGGAATGTATTATCATAGAGCATCCAAAAAAATAATGCACTTTGCGTTAAAATTCAAACCTAATTATAATAATATTATATCTGAATGACTGCATATTTAATATATTACAATTACACTATGTACACATAATTCAATATTAAACTCGTTATGAAATAAATTATTAACTACAACAGTAAGTAATTATACAATTCACCGAGCGTTATTTAAGTTCCACGTATTTTCTGTCATCCACTATTAAACATTTTATTGTAGTTGTGAGTGATATGTTGACATGTTATTTCCTTCCCATATCGAATTTGTTTACGAGTATCAACTGCAAACTATTGTACCGAAATTGCCTATAATACCGGTGTATAGTGACGACCAACGAAGCGTTATTAAAAAAATAGTAATTTTAATACCTATCTAAAATAATAACTGTTATAGTTTTACGTATTAGTCGAGTGTTTTACGGTTTTACCTAAAAACCAGCGGCGTATTTTTTAGATAACTTAATTCATATTTTTACTTGGAGTTATGAATCATACACAATATTGAAACATATTATATTCTTAAATACAGCATTTTTTTTTTGAAAAAAAAAATTATGAATAGAATGAAAACGATTTTAAATTTAGAACCTTCAATGAGCACTTTTTAAAGTTTATTAGAACTTATTTATTCCTAATTTTAGTTTGAGTAGTACTTCATCCGAAAGCTCTAAAATATGCTACATCCCGCATATTTCGTAATTATTACAACTATTAAAACAGCAATACCTTCATAATTTCGTATTGCGGGGAACCGCACGTTTTCGCTTCTTTCGATTTGGTTTCCAATTCAATGGTGTTGTCTGCGGTTTTCGGTAGGATTCGAACATTCTTTGCTTTGGACGCTAAACAAACATTACGGAACATCATTATTTTCAATCTCGGTATGTATAATATATGATATACATTTATATAAATCACACATTTTCTCATATATTGACCGATAGCATTGTAAAATATATTTCATATAGATATTGTATTAAATATAAAATATAGGGAACAATTTTTCTCGTATATATTATATTATAATATATATACATACTTATAAGATTTGTTAATCGATTTACGATTTGAATTATAGCCGATTCGAAAACGTGTATATTGTATAGTCTTATAAGTTGCTATGTATGTGATCGGATTTAAAACGATTTATTCGCTCGTCATTTCCACTGGTTCCATTATTGATTTATCGTGGACGACATAACGCAATTACATCACACACATACGTAATACGTACAACACATATAATTTATATATATACACACACGAGGTGATTTATGTTAAACATTTTTTTACTGGTTACATTAATTTTCTAATTCAATTTTTATGATTTTGAAAGATAATAGGTTTTTTTAAAACTTCAAATTACAAATAACCTTATTTCTTTTTTTATTCAAAAAAATTTACTTTTGTAACCATTAATAAAATATTCAATATTTATTCAATGATAACTGATAAGAGCTAATAATGTTCATAATATATATAACTTATAATTGATAGAGTAAAATAAATATATATATATCCATCGCATGTTGTAATATCTTTATAGGCCAATAAATATTATAATAGTTGGCTGCATGCATTTTATAATACACATAAATAAAACTAAACACAGTTATTTACGAACAATGATTGAATTTTTAATCATAGAGTTTGGTTAATACTTTTGGCAATTACTAGATTTTTCATAGGTAAATCGTATTCGTTATAAGTTATTATAACATCATACAGTACTCATATTATTGTAAATAATGTACATTTAGTACTGATAAATTCAATGAAAATGTGTAATTATTGATATTTCATAAATTTAGAGTATATTAGTGAGTTTATGTAATTTTTATAAACATTAATCATGGGTCAGTTGTATAAGACATAGAGTTTTGTATACCAACACTGACTACAACGATGCTGCAATTTTATATATTATATGTTTATATAAAATGTAATATAAGACACTTGTAAAGCTATTAGACTGCAAGTACAAGGATAAATAATAAACGGCCTTCTACGGACACTGACTAACCTGATGGTATGAAACACTTTAACGAATGGTCTATCTCTATGTTGACTCCAGACAAACAGCCGGACTTGTGCAGCTCACATCGGTTGTCGTACAGTCGGCCGTCTGTTCCGCACACCCTTCGCTTGACCGGACCGCATTTCCGCACGCATATGCACCGTGCAACGCCGCCCAAGGCGGCACACTCCTCGCCCCTTCCACAGTAGTGCACGAGACACGGGTCTGAAATACAAAAATCAAAAAGCCGTTGTAATAAAAATAATGCACATATGATATATATATATATATCCTTTTACAGGCACGATGTATACGGTAAAAATATGTCAAGACGTGATCACAAAAATAAAAATATATTTATGCTTTGTATGTATCGACGATATATTATAATATATTTATATATTCTAATCTAGCCTATAAATATATGGTTGTTTGTTTCTCACATATTATGACGGTAAGCAGAAAAATGCAAAATCGAATAAATGTTACATGATTTATTTTTATAAGAGATTAATTATCGTATATTATACGCAAGTCCGGTTCAAAGGCATGTTGGTCCCATCACTATCTCCTTACTTCAAATATAAAAAAAATATCGTAATTAGTATAATTTTTTGCCAATTAGCTAAATTCACGTTTTCAATGATATTGATATTATATTAGAATTATATTATTATATTCATATTCATATTAATTTTAATATTATAATATAATATCGTATATCTGCATAGTATTGTCATTAAATATTAATTTTGTGAAATAAATATTTTTATATAATTATTATTTTTTTTTAATTAATTCGAAAATCTGCATAGTAAAAATATATTTCACGAAAAGAATAATAGACCTCCAAAATCTTGACTGATATAAATATTATATATATACGCTGTAGTCTGAAGATTGTAAAGTAAAAATGAGTTTATTAACTGAATTACATTATATTTTATGTTTACTAGTCGACGAAATTCAAAATTTCTCTGTTCGTGCATCTTTGTGTAAATTAAGTCGTACGATATAACAATTGTTGTGTTTTAATTAAAGTTATGACAATGAGATTGAGATTTGAGATTTTTGCAGTAAAAAAATATAAAATAAAATAAAAAACATTGAAATATATAGCGTTATATTTTTTAACATTAACAATAATTTGAATTGATTTGAATAAATCTGAATTAATTGAAATCGGGGTATAAAACTATGAAAACTTAACAAAGTTTAAATGGTTTTAAAATATTTGTTAGTAATTTATTTTGAACTAGTTGTTCATCGTTATACTCATTGTTATTACTTTGAGTTTTGTTTGTATTAAACTGATAGGCTATTTCTTATAGTATCAATGCAGTTAATTAAAACTTCAAAAACATTTTAAACATATTAAGTTTTATGTTCTCTATAATATGGAGTAAATATTAATCCACAATATTATGTAGAGAAATAAAACAATATTTAAAAATCACTTAGCATTTGAATAAATTGCAACATAATTAAATTCTTTCTTAATAGGTTATGAAAACAGATTACTTATTCTTCATAAACTGTTTTTCTGATTCTTGTTTGTTTGAATTTAAAATTAACTTTTAAATTGTCTAATGACGTTATACGAACTTAAACAGATATCTGTTTTAGACAAATTTAATTCCGAAACTTTTAAGTAGACACAGCTGGTTAGATTAAGAAATAAAATAATTTCTTCCGCATACATTTTTCCAAGAATTATTATAATATAATAACTATACGTCATCATTCATAATATAATACTGTATGAGCAAGGTACTACATTGTCTAAATTATAATATATATTATATAGTATTAGTACGTAACGTTATGACGATTCTATTTTATATTTGTGTGTGTGTATATATATATATATATATATATATGGGACATAAACGATTGTTACTGTTGAAAACTTGCCGAAAATCTAGAACTGTAATCGTTATATTCACAGCGAGCGTCCTTTAAAACGAAGAGCGTAAAATATGTACACAACGTAATAATGTATACGGCGATAGAAATTACAAATACATTTATCAGATTAGTTTTTTGGTCATGCACACCGAAAAACGTGACCTTTTCACGTTTCTCGGAGTATGATATATTTCGTTTATCATCTAATAATAAAATGTAATATAGTGTACTCACGAAACACTCTATACAGAAAGATGAAGAAATTTCATTTTCAGATAATGACCCCCGTTCGAAATTTGGTTACAGTGTACTTTACAATCCAATGGAGGGGAAGGGGGAGGAGCTGGTTTCAAGAATTAAGTATAAATGTATATTTTATAATACCGAAACTAAATTCCACACGTTCTTTCGAAATGTGCAATTTCATTATCTCGATTCTACGCGTTACGGTCTTAGTAGATGACACGGCGCAAAGTAGATATATATATATATGAACTACCGCCTATACATCATCGTGTAAACCCCACGAGGCAGCAATAACACATATAATTTGACACAACTTCGCGTGTTCGTGAAGTTGCATCAGTCCTATAAAATTATTCAATCAATTCAACAAATTGTGTTAATATTTTACAAATTATAATAAAAATATATATATATGTAGTCATTCCTAGATAGTTTTTTATAATTTGCAAATATGTCATTAGAATATTGTGAATAGGATTAGGATGTTTATGACTTTTACATATTTCTTTTTATTTTAGTCGTGCACATTGAAGACTAAATTATATATCCATTTCGTATAATGTAGAAGCTGTTTTATTACATTTTTATTTTGCATATTTTTGCATTTTTAGCAATAAATGCATTTTTAACGACTTTTTTTCTATTATGTCATTTTTTATAAAAACCTATAAATCATATATAAAATATTAGTACAAATTTAAAATGCAAAAAATATAATATTCTTATTATAAAATAAAAACTAATTATATTATTAAAAATTTATTTATTAAATTATTATTTATTATTAGTTATCAATCAACATGCTTGATATATTTTTAATAAATAATGAATAATAGGTACAACTTATTAAAATTTATTTTAATGATATTAACACAATTAAATATTTATTTTAATGCCATATTTTGAATAAATTCGTATACATTTTTGAGTTTTAATGTTATGAACATTAGTATCTTTAAATACGCACGAAGTACCATTTTATAATATCATCTTAAAATAGTTACTCACATTATGTCAAGCGTATTAAAAAAATATGCCATTATTTTTTTGAATTTATCGGATTAAGATAGAAGTCCCACTTCACATACATCACTTTAACAGTTTAGTATATACTGCACTACACACATTCTACAATTATTGCCGCTAAGCACATAGCCGTTTTATAAAAATCAATATTATAATTATGTCACGCCACAATTATTATTATTAATATCGCTTTTATTTGAATAGATTGAATTGGAAAAATGTAGTATATCATATTTAGATATGTATTATATAGTTTTTGAGATATACCTACAATTATTGAACTGTACAGTAAAATACATTGCTAAATAATTAAAACGAATATGAATACGTTTAGTTGTCATATCCTTAGCCCTTAGGTATATTTTTAGGTCACTTCGATTTATTTTCAACTAACGCTTTGACCGAGTTATAAACAAGCAAAATTGAATACGTATATCTATGTAATAATATACGTATCTATTAGAGATGACCAAATTAATTGACGATACATTTAATGCGATGAATTTAAATATGTATATATATATATACCACCAGATTTATCGAATCACATTTGGGTTGTTAAATTGGCAATAAATATACATTAATAAAGACCTTTGGGCTATCTCCTCCTTTTAACTATCTCTAACATCATTAATGGTAAAAAAGGATTTGAAAATGGGTATTTTTTTTCAAAAAAAAGGTCCCATCAAATGAATTAATATTATTGATCGTAATATATTTTTTTTACGAGTACGTTATTATATAGATATTTTTCATCTTTTGAATACACGAGCGTATATAAATAACAATAATATGCATTCAATAACTCGTAATTATATTGATAAAAAAATAAATGAAACTAACGAAGGGTTATAATATTATTGTACAGCTATTGCTTGTGCGTATTACATACATCATACAATACAATACGAATAATACGATGCTTAGAATTGACATTATGGTGACAATTATTATGTCAGACATTTCCATGAACCGAGTGAAGACATTCTATCATTTCGAGTTTAAAGGAAAGTTTTTGAGTCATTACTATCATCGTCGTTGACAATACTACAGTGAATCCGGGAAAAACCAGCACAATGTATAGTTAAACGTAATTATTATTAACGGAATTCAAATAATAATAATATGTTAAATTGTTAATTGTACCCATAGTATATACAACCATAGAAGGTGTGACATAAATAATTTTACTATGTAATAATTTTGATTATAATTAACATAAAACATTTTTTTAGGATACAATATCATAAGAATAGTCATAGTAATGTTAAAATTCAATAATTTATTTGAATAAAAGTTATTATATAATAGTTAGTAGTTTAGTACATTACATAACATGTCATGTTACAATACAAACGGTTTACAACTATCACGAATATCGTCAGGAAAGGTTTGATATAATGGGCCTTTTTGTCTTTCAATTTTATCCTCTAAATTCAATTAATCATGTACAATAAATTATTATAAATCATATTTAATGTATGTAATAATTAATAGTTTGTATTGAAAAATTGTATGATTGTTTTCAAAGTCGTTATCAATCTTTTTTTAACAACATCTTTTCCACCCCTCTTCCACGTGTTATGGATTTAAAAAAAAAATACTACATAATAGTGCAGATGCTCGAACGAATATTTATAAGTACGCTTATAACGATATTACAAATCGAAATCAGTGGAAAAAAATACAAATAACAACCACATGAGAAACGATTTATCCCTCAGCAAAAATATAAACGATTCGAGCCCCTAACTCCCGGCACACGTTTTTGCGGGATAACTCACATAAACTCACGTCGTATATAACATATATATATATATATATATATATATATATATATGTATCTACGCGCGCACGTGGAGCCGATACGAAGAAAACGTTGCCGATAACTGTATTTATCCCATCCGATCAGCTAGTCTTCTTCTTCCGCCCAATCTCCGAGAAGGGTGACGTGGCCCTGAAACATCATTTCTCTGTCTGACGCGCTGTTTTAACGAAATAGCGTATACCAAGCGCGTGTTCCTGTCGTATTGTGTGTATCGATTACAGTACACATCGATACAACCTCTCAACCTCACCCCCCACACTGACTTCATGTAACCCGTAACTATGTCTAACCGTCACCGCGGCCATCGCCGCAGGTTCGTCACTGTCGTCTACTGCAGCAGAGACTTCTCCGTTAAATGAAATTACCGCACACAATAATACACATCAGCTCGTATACGCGCACATTATATATAAATATAACGAGTAATTCATCTAATGTAAGATACATAGATATTGTGAAAATAATTTTTTGACATTAACTGTAAATCGTTAAAAAAACCAATACGATTTTTACTGTTTTTGTCATTTTCGTTTTAAAATTGTTTGTTTTTTTTTTAATGACTACCTGCATTTTGTATTTCTTATGTCGATTCAGAATACTTTTTAGAATATTCCGATTTATAAAAGATCAACATTTTGACTGAGTAGTTTAAAAGTTATAAGTATTTAAAGTTTTATGAGCGAAACGGAGTAGTACAGGGTACCTTGCTGAATGTTGGTCTATTACTCCGCTCATCTAATAAGCTTTAAATACTTTAATATATAATAAACCACTTGTACAAAATTTGATTTTTTTATAAATCAAAACACTCCGAATAATATTTTGTTTCAAAATATGAGATTAAAAGTTTGTGTTGACATTCAAAATAGTATACTAAAATATTAAAATAATAATATAATGTTTTTAAACAAATATCGCTTAACTTGATTTAAAATTATACAAAAGAAATATTTTTAAAAACATTAATGTTTACAGAAGTAAAAAGTGTTATACGTTAAATAGATTACCTTGCATATAAATATAATACATTTATATTTACTATTCTGTATACAGGTACGCATTCTTTCCGCAATACGATAATAATACAAGTACCACGCCGTATTATAATAGCTTAAAAGTATATAACATTATTGCAGGTTTCGTTGCGATACAATTGATCACTATGCGTCTATATACAATAATATTATACACCCAACTGTAGTGGATCTATACACATAGGTAATACTATAATAGATACTTAGATAGTATTATTCGCTCCCATATATCAGCCTATAAAGTAGAACACGTATATAATATTTTCTTTCTTTTCTTGTTGCGGCCTTTTATACCAAATATCCTAACATATTGGTCTGCTACCATACCGTTCCAATCTATATCTGGACGAATTTTTTAGATATCTTTCTTTGTGTAGTAGTGGCAGGGCAATTGAGGTCTTTCCAACTGTATTTTTCCTTTTAGATCTTCCTGTAATATTATCTTTACCAATGCTTTTTGTTCTCTCCATACATTGCCTTTCTTTTTAATCTCGTTTACTATTTCTTCTACTATGACTATATATGTTACTTAGCTTTTCGCAATACCTCTCATCCAATATCCTCCATTTCTTTTTTCGTGGTTCAAACTATGAGCAGTATATTCGTAACTCCTATAGTGTCATTTAAAAATAAAAATTTAACTCTTAACATTTTTATAAATTATAAAATTATTATTTATATATTTGTTTGTCAAATATAGGAAATGTTGCTCTATAATAACAAGATTTTACTTAATTATATTTTAAAACATATATTTTACTAGTTTTATTTGGTTAGTACTTATTATAGTGAATGGATTATATAATGATGACATTATTATTAACGTATTAATGACATTTAATACGTTAATGCTATCATAGATATTTTTACATAATAAATAGTTATAGATACATACATACTATTAGTTTATAGTAACTCAAATCCTTTTTTTATTTTATTAATATATCTGATTTTCTGAATCTTCCTATAAAATTCTTTAAAGAATTGACTTTACATTTGGTACTTTATGTAATGCATGCGGTGGGTATTTTAACCTTTAGGTACAAATGTTTTTTACTGGATGACATCAGATATAACGATCACCACGATAATATAGGTAGTACACATTTTTAGATCAAAACATGGTTAGCTATTTATACTTAATCGTAAATAGATAAAGAACATACATAATTTTATTTTTTGCATCTAGAACACATAATATCACAATTCCTACATGCACATAAGCTAATTTTGTGCTTACATTATTATAATATATTATACTGTTATAATGAAACGTATATTATATCAATAATAATCTTCCTCTAATAATCTATTCTGTATTATTAACTTAATGCCGTCAAATATGGCAACGTTCTCGTCCTCCGCGATAGTAATCCGATTTTGCGCGAAGAAGTACCGGTTGTATGGGAAAACATTCGACCGCGAAAAGGTCTATATAATAACGAAAATAGGTTTTGAATTAAACGTTTTGTCCAAGGTAGTGAAATTTAGCATGAGGCGGCGGTGGAAAGGCTGCGTGTTGCCACCGTCGACGGCGGCGACGGCGACGCGAAAGGCGTCGAGCTTTCATCGTTTATCAACCAGCTGCGCCAAAGGGCCTTTTGTAGCACTTATCTGGTCGTTTTTCTTGCTTGAATTAATTCCCGTGCCTTGGCCGTGCGATAAACCGGGAGGTAGAAAGAAAAGATAAAAATGGAATAAAAGCGACAAAGTTTTTTTTTTTTATTATTATTATTATTATTTTTTAGCGCGGACGTATCATCCTGCCATTTTATTTTTAAGGCTTATATAGAGCACAGGCAAGCGACAATCGTGTAAAATTGCCCGTCTTGAGCATTATATTTCGCACAGTTTTTTTTAAGACATGTATTCTCGTATAAACGAAAGACTATACCACCATGTACATTGTTGTTGTTGTGTTGTTGTTAGTCGTTATTTTTCTACTCACGACAATTTATCATTCGCGTGTCTTAAAAAAAGCGATTTTTTTCTCTCCGTTTTAATTGAACTGCTTTAACCGGAATTTAATATAAGTGCCGAAGGCGCGCTGTATTTATATGTGACATAATTATTATTGTCGTCGCTGTGTATTGTATAAATTCGTGTTTTTTTAGTTATTAAATTCCGATTCGCCAGTCTTTGCCAGCCAGACGTGCGGCGCAGCGATTTTTGAAGTGCAATGTAAGCGTAATAAATAACATTATACGTTTAGGTTAGGTTTAAAGGGAATACTGCGTCTAACAATGACTTAGTAGTCATGGCTACTAAAGTATTGACTGACGTAACGTGACTAGACAGTGATAGACCACGGTAGTGTTGCGCTAGCCAACCGTGGTGTTTTCACTTTAATATACTCACCGTGCACCACAAAACAACAAGTTATCGTTGCGTATAATCGAGTCTTGTAGGGGAAAAAAATGTACAATATTATTTCCATTTAAATACGTTTTACATAAAGTACACGTGCGATGTACTCGTAGACCGTTCGATATGCAGTTATCCGTACAATCATCATAGGTTTTTTGATTTTATTTAAAAACGGCGGGACGGACACGTGTTATAAAGAATCTACACCTTCCTATCTATATTTCGGGTTTAAAATATTTTTATCGTCCATCGAGTTAGGGGGATGTAAAATACTTAACGACAGTAATAATTATTACATTGCTTGTGGTGATGACAACGATGATAGTAATAATAATATTATAATAAAAACAATGATTATTAGTTTTTTAAAACTTGCAATAAAAGGGTTGCAGCGGTAACTCGTATTTGATTTTATTACGACTTGGTTATTGTAACGACGAGGTATGTTATAATATTATATAACCAGTAAAAATAACAGCGCGGCCATAATAATATAATAATATTATTTAAACCAAAACTTGATGCAACTGTACGTTATTATTATAATTTTTTTACTTAACTTTAACAGATAATTTATAGTTGAGAAAAGATTATTGTACAAAAGAAAAGTTTAAATATTTAAATGTTCACAAACAATAATACACGGACCAAATTATGTTGCAAAGCGACTTTAAAACAATGTAAGCTTTTCGACATGAAGTTAATTACAACTTGTGCCGAGAGTTATTTGTTGATATGCAGAGGAAAGAGTTCGTACATAATAATATAAACACTGCTTACTATTTCAGTATTAAAACGTAATGAGTACATTTTAAATTATAAAATTAAGATTTAATTTAAGGCTTAACTGCTTAAACCATATAATCTGAATTCTGATGATATAAAATCATAGATTATTACATTTGTTATTGATACCTATTACACTATTATTTTTATAATATAATATTTTCGTTATTTGTTGTTAATATATTTGTTGATTCGGACGTTTTGACCATCGAAAGAAAACAAACCGTAAATATTCGATAAAATGCCCTCTCCCCCCGAACATTCGGTACACGAACGTTCAAGTCAAAAATGCATTTTCTAAAAGTATGAGAAATATGGCACGCGTGTAAGCAATTCCTATTTCCTTTTCTATTTTGTATATACGACTATTACAGTTTATAGTATAAAAGTAATTATTGCACTGGAATTAGTATAAATGGTTATGTCGCGGTGATACTGACATACAAGCTATTTTCGAACGTGTTACACGACCAATCGTGGTTTTAATCTACATCATTATAATATTAAATCCATTGTGTCGATTCGACAATGGAACTGTCATTGGCCACCGTCACTCATTAACTTCCAAGTTCAAACTATTACTACTCAATAGTCGATATTCTTTATTTAGTATTTTTATAAACGATTATTTAAATAATTATGTATAATATTTAAAGGGATAATTCTTTCATAACATGTGCCGAATTATGATAAATATATTAATTATAATATTTATGAGTGTGGTAAACAAGAAACAACAACATTATACTAAGCTTCTGCACATAGATTCGTGTGTTGTACGAAAGTGGTAGGTATAATTTTTAATGGTTACTTACACCACCGATGACTCCACACCACGCCACTGCGTAGATATCATATACAATATTCATTATTTACATGTCTCGAAAAGTTCACATTTACGTTGTAATATCATGTCTACAGCACTTTGTGCCCCAACCCAACTTATTTTTATGTATGGAACACCATAAAAACTCACTACATAAACCATATTCACTCGATGCTTAAATAAAGTTATTTTTTATGCGAGTATAAACATATAAACACAGACAGACAAATTACCAAATACATATATAAATACATCATTATAATATTTCGAGAATATTATAAAACGACATAAATATTAAGAATATATGATAACAAATACCTAACATACTTTATCTACTTTCAAAGAAGAATATTAATAATATTCGAGGTTGATATATCGTACATAATATTATAAACCAATCAAAAATATACGCATCATGTATCGTAAATGTTATTCTATATTGTGAACATTTTTTTATAGTACGTTACATAGAATCTAAATTTGTAAGTTGAATTTAAACTTAAACAAAAATATTAACTAAGTGGTATATGAAAAATAACAAATAAAATATCAGCATAGCACAACCCGTTATTATTTTTTTTTAATTAAATCTTACTACACGAATTAGCCCCGATTTGCCACTTTATAAATCATTATTGTGATATATTTTACTTATACTCTCTCACCCATATTATATTATTTGTTTTAAATACACCTAACTTAAATCTAAATAACTTTTGATTTTTTTACTAGTGTATCTACACTGTAATATAAATAGGTATAAAAATTGTTTTATTATTATAGACAGCGACCTATTATTATAATGATAAGTGTCAGTCATGTATGCGTAATATAAGAATAAACTACCTATATTAATAAAAGACTATGTTTTTTTGTTTGTATGTAAGTGATCTAAGTGATATATATATAGTATTACATGGTTTTTCACATACACAATATTTTATTTAGTATAATATTCTTTCATTTAGATACCACTTGATACCATAACCTATACAATTAAGTGGCTATACCAATTCGTAGGTTTTTTATAGGAATTATTATAGTAAAATTTATTTGATTATACTTAACATTATAATACACCAGACATGATTTTAATATAGAAAAATTATCAAGTACAATTTTTATTGTGTTATTGTTTTTATTGATACACGTTTATGAAACAAGCAAACTTTGAAGTCGAAAACAGCTATCGATAGATAGAATCATGTATCAATAAATATAATCAGATATTAATAGGTAGTAGTAGGTATTGAAACGTATCAGAATATATTGACAGACATCAGTAACAATCAACGAATAAAGAAAAAACTATAGAGGTGTACAACAGAGGACATTATTTGCACATTTGATATTTCGTTTTGGCTACATTAGTTTGTTTATTTTATGCATACTATGGTCGATTGAATTTATATAATATGTTGTTATTATATCTATTTTAGGGAACGTGATAAGTATGCAAATACTTCAAGCTATAATGATTATAAAAATTTTTTTTTTTTTGAAAAATTGGTAGTTAAAACGAGAAAATTATTTAGATCTTCAATAAATCTATTATTAACACAAGTGCAGATTACTTTATGATATCGTGAATGCATTTTGTCATATCTTTAAGAATTGAACTATTTTTATTAGTTTTTTTTTTAACGGTTATAATTTTTTAATTTTATTTATCGTTGTAAAATAATATAAAGATTCCACTTTCCCATTTTGAATACTTACGCTGCTATACATACATATACAAACGAATACGTTTCTGCAGTAAGGATCATTAAATGTTATGCAATTCATATGATAATTTATTTTTAATTTATATTTTAGAATGTTGATAAAAAATATATATATAAATTTATTTGTAATAAACTTAAACTTATCGACTTTAAAAACAAAGAAAAACCAATTTAATGACTTAAGGTTTTAATATCAGATAAGCGGTAATATTCAAGTATTGTGATTTTAAAATGCTTTAAGATGGTTTGTAAATAATAAAGTACTTTAATAGGTCAAAATTTTTAAAAATATTCTTAGTTTTCATAGAATATTTTAATTGTTTTTAAGTTTGAATACTTATAAGTTAAGAGAAGAACAGTATAAGAAGAAATATGAAAAAGTAATAGTAAATTTAAAATGTTCTATCCCTTCATAAAAATAATACTACATTATTATTAAAATAATTTATTAATTATTGAATAATAATATTATTGAGAATGATAGCAATGGCTGAATCTTAGGTAGTGATATTTTATAATTAATTCAATAGTGAATGACTGTTGCCGAGCAACCTGCAAATCACATAAATATTTCCTACAAGCAAACCATTTTCATATAAATATTTTCTATCTGACTAAACAACAATTTGATCTAATTTTGTAATTTTAACATAAAATTCCTCATAGTCATCATCATACACTAGGTTTCATAAAATTAAAAAAAATATTTACAAAAATATAAAATAAGGAACCGTTATATGGATGAAAGTGCTTTTTTTTAAATATAATAATAACATAATAAAAGAAACTTTGACAAGATAAAAATATGAAAAGTTTTATCTCAATCACCAAGATAATAAAAAAAATACTACTTTGAAGGTCTAAATAAAAAAATTGAATTTTTACTTTTCATATAGACGTTCGAACATTGGTAATTTTTTTCTTATCTGAATAATTCAATAAGCATTTGAGAACATTTTTTTATTAATTTCTACTTATAGATATCCTAATATTTACATATTTTTACTTGTCAAATATAATCAATAAGTACACAAAATATATTTTAGCTAAAAAAATTTCATTTAATTTTAAAATATAAAAATAAACAATTATTCATTATACACATTTATTTTGAGCTACATTGAAAACTCAGAATTGCATATATTTTCCACCGCAGGCGAATTGCACATTTTCCACGTATAAACGAGAGGAACCATAAACCCGACTCCCATTTACTTAGTCTAAAAACTCTTAAGGTCTTATATTCTCGAAGCAAAGTACAACTAAGCTGAAATGTACTAGAGTTATACTAATTGTACCATGAATAAACAACATTTATGGCTGAACGATATTATTCCGCAACTATGCTTATAAAAATACACCCAAAGTTTGCATAAAAGATGGCTAATATTATATTATAGTATTGAACTATACCAAATTTGTAAAATTAAGATTTAGAGAAATTATATGATCCATTTCTGAAAATAATATTCAACATATTTTTATTTTTAATATTAAAATCACGAATAAATTATTATAATTATTTATTACTGGCTCTTTGTTAAATATACAATTAAATAGCATTAAATTAAAACTTTAAAAAATAGGTATTAAATTAATTCCATCCGAGAATAAAAATATTAAATACTTCAAAGTAGAATCACTTAATAGGTTATTTAAAATTAATTTAGACGTTTATTAAAATGGTTTTTTTAAATTCAGTTATTTTTTAGTTCACTCATCGCCACGAAATAAGCTAATTTTGTTATTATTTTGTTTATCAGAGATTTAAAAACCTATAAACACCTTTAGACTCGGTGCATAATTGTTGTAATAACAATTTTGAATATACCAAAAACGCTTACGATAATTCTTGATAACACTTGATCTGTAAAGTACTAAATTTTAACAATATAATAATGCACTTGTTATCCAGAAAAAATAAATCCTCACGAACAAATAAAACTATTTATGGAAACGCTAACTCGGATTTATGAACATATTTTTTGAACGATAACATAAAAAAATTAACCAAAACAACGTTTGGAAGAAGATAGGGTTTTATTATATTACATAAAACGTAATTCGTATATATAATAAAAACTCAAAAAAATTATATACATGTATTCGCTACGTCGTCTTTATAAAGACTCACATAGATATCAATGAAATATATATATGCTGCATTCAATATCAAATTACTCAAACTATTACTAAATTCGTGCACGAATGTTATTTATGACGTATGATCAATTATGTACCTTGCCTACTGCTGCACTTGAGTGTGTGCGTTCCATTATAATATTTATATTATTCGTTATAACTATTTATACGTGATATAGATAATCATACTTTTACGATCCCTGAAAGGAAATTCGAATAAATAATGGATGAGAGAATGACAATAGGTATATAAAAAAGGGGAAGAAGTAAAAACAAAATCGACAAAAAAAAAGAAATGCCTGAATAAATGTCGTTTTAAATCTTGACTGAACAACTTTAGAATTCCTATCGGCAAAACTCCATAACTTTCATGACATTTTTCTTACAAACAAATAATAATAGACGAGGGAATTAATAGGAAGATTAAAATAAGTTTTTTAGCGATTATATGTAAAATACCGTGTGTCTATGTATATAGTTTAAGATTAAATATACTTATCTAAGTAAAATATTATGCTTATGTCTATAGGAAATACACATGAATAATATTTTTTTTATATACACGTATATTACCTATATCCGTATATGACGACTATAGTTCGTTAAAATGTTAATAATCTTACAAGATGAGCGTACTTTCTT
This sequence comes from Rhopalosiphum nymphaeae, assembly GCA_036289425.1. Classification (NCBI taxonomy): domain Eukaryota; kingdom Metazoa; phylum Arthropoda; class Insecta; order Hemiptera; family Aphididae; genus Rhopalosiphum; species Rhopalosiphum nymphaeae. The sequence continues at coordinate 138,532 of JAZAQC010000036.1, read as the reverse complement.
TATATTGTTTATTTTGATTTTTAGATCTTCAAATTTAATCAATAGATAATTTTTGGTATAATAATAATTGGAATTTTTATTTATTTATTTATTTATTTAAGGTTACTCATATCATATTCATTACAATAATGTTCATTATTCAATACACTTTGAAAATCTTTACTCATAAATAATTTTAACGAGCACTTATTGGACAAGAGCCCATAATAATACAAGCATAATATAAAAATCGCTGACCGGATAGCTTTAAAAAAAAGAAAGAAATCGGGGTTTAAAGTTATGACTAAATTATTAGCATTAGATCATTATTCATTTATAAATTTATTCATTTTTATTTTTTAAATTTTTTATTCTGTTACAATATTGGTGTTTTTTTTTTTTTTGAATTATACGACTTATAACAAATCTTAAACGAAAGTGTCATTATATTATGGTGATGGATGATGAATATTATACCGAGTTGGAATATCAATATATTTATATTATAAATAGTAAAGTCGATTGATTAAGACACGTGATATTAAATCCGACATATATATACATGATACGCGACACGCACTATTATGTTTATTTTAATTTTAAGTTTTATTGAGCATTTTTGAATAGACTAAAACAGTGTTTACCAACTGGTGTTTCGTAGAATCCAAAAGTTACGTGAGCAAAAAACAAGGGTTTCGTGAAGAATTAAGAAAAAAATAAATTGGTAAACAATTTTTGATTTGAACTATACTTTGAGTGTTGAGACGGAATAATTGAGGGTTACGCAAAACGTTGAAGTTCTATAGAAAAGATCCCACGACTAAAAGATGTTGAAAAACATTGGACTAAAATATTATTTATACAAATTCTACAATGGTTTATTATACTTAAGTTCAGTCACAAATTATAGATACAATTGTATTTCACTAACCTACGAATATTATAATTTACATTTTAATAAAAAAAGAACTATTATTTTTAAATAGGATTTTAAATTTTAAATTATATACAACGTACGCTGATTTATAATTAATATTTAATTTAAGAAACTTATAAATAAACTTTGTTGACTAAATAATTTTTTCTGAAATCGGACTTGCAAATAATGCATCTATCAGCTCTATTGTACTATCGTTGTTATCTTGAAATATTAGTTTCCAATTTACAAGATAATTTGTGAAAATTGTTTTAATAACTTTTACTCCATAATACAAACCAATTGAGACAAATGATTAAATTAACTAACAGTATTAAATAAATTAATATCAGTGAATAAAAGTCACAATATTAAACCGGGCCATGGCAGAAATAGTCCGCGAGCACTGCAGCAGAAATGTAAATGGCGAATACTTCACAATTTACATATATCACACTATCGTGGTATATATATATGCGCGCGCGCGCGTGTGTGTGTGTGTGTTATGTGCAATGTGGTCCTGCCCGAACAATGTGAACCGAGAATACAAACAAATAATTAATGATATTGATCATTCATTTTATTAAATTTTAACATAATAATACGCATATTTTAAAACAATTATAATAATAGTCATGATTATATAATACTTATAGTATAACAAAAAAATGTTCACTAATATTTTAGTCGATTATTTATAATACCTAATTAATTACTCATTTGAATAACTTAGAGAATTTTCACATTAGACTTAAAACCTGTTCTGCGACTCTATCACATGAAAAAACTGAATGGTGAGTGAACAAATTGTTCCAGAAACATTTGTTACAAAAATTTCCGTTTTTACATTTATATAATATAATATATAGTTGAAAATATGTAATCTTTTTAATATTAACGTCCTGATTAGTACTTTAGTATATGCATTTTTCATTAGTAAAATTTAATTTTAATTTATTCCAAGTATAATAATTATACCGATTAATCACAGTTGGATTATTTTATTTGTCAATATTGTATATACCAGACTAGCGTAAGTAACAGTACACCTAATTATAATTTATAATATAATAATAATAGTCGTATATTATATAATAAAAACATTAGTAAAAACCTAATTATCACAATTTACTGTCAACTCAATCAGACATATTATTCACATAAAATATAAATATATTTCTTCGATATTTGTTTATCACTATCTGAGGATCCATATTCATAAATACGATTTTTATTCTCTTGTTTTACATGGAAGATAATAGTGAAATCAAAATTATTAGTTTAATTATAATAAACATTTATGATAAAATTGTAGACCCTAAATTCAGTATAAGGTCTATGGATAAAATATGCTATCATCGATAATGATTCATGTACTATCTTTTAATAATTTGAGAGTTACTATAAATTTAGAACTAAGTAGTTAAAATCGTATAAAGAAATCGAACTAATATATTTTCATATTTTTTTAATGTTTTAGTACAAAATTAATTAATTCCAGCCGTTCCTCAATAAGTTCTCTGCTAAGTATACTTGATATGATAACGACTATTTGTAAGTGCTTTTATTATAAAACAGTAATATTCAATTAATATTATAAATACTATCGAATAACTTCAAATAATTTTAGCGAAAAATAGAACACTGAACATATAATTTTTGTGAATAGGTAGTATCTTAATAACAACCAAAAAAACATTAAACAATTTGAAAAATAATATCATTCAATTTGAAGTTTGATCGTTCACTTACGACTTACAGCAACTAAAATGAATATAGTATTTATATAAATTGTGACTTCAGTTTTGCTGTTACACACAAAATTATGAAACGATTACCTATTTCTAAGGTCGATACTTTTATAAACGTACCTGTTCCATTCCACTTTGTCAGCATTATATTTTAAACGATTCCATTGTGAATTCCCGTGAATTAAATTTCATCTCACCATTAAATTTATATAGTGTATGGACTAACGTTTCTCATTAGTAGTTGACTATTTTATTTTTTTAATGAGTTCTGTATTTTGAGCTTACATAATTATTCATACCAATTATACCAAAAAGGTCATTCGCTGGTTTAAAATTGTAAAACTCAATTAAGTCACATATACGTGTAAATATTTGAATTCTGTGCCAGTTTTTAAAATATGTAATTAAATCACTATTTAAACATTATTTTTACCATTATATTTTAATTATAAATATAACTTAATTAACCTACTCAATGAGTGTCACTCACAAATCACAGTATAAATATATATGTATACACCGAATTATATAAAAAATACTGGATAATATGAAACTGAAAAATTAAATGCTAATATTTAGATTATAATAAAATAAATTCTTTAGTAAATAATTATATAAGTAAAAGATAGACATTTTTTAAATTAATATATATTTTTATTATTATTATTAGCATTCTTTAATACCATATTTTAAATAATTGTGGCGTACATTACAGTTGAAATGCGAAATATAAAACATGAAAATAATTCTTTCAACACAATGGTTAACTGTTTAATAAATAAAAGCATATTTTTAATATTTCATTTACATATTTTTGTATATTTAAGTTACTAAACAATTAAACCGTTAGATGTTTAGTTTTATAAATATTTTTTATATAATAATATGAATACGTATAAAAATAATAAAACATAAAAATTTGTGATAATGCTATATTGTAAAAGATCTTAAGAGTAAGCATATAATCTCTAAAATTATATACATTGATAATTTATATTTTAAAGTACACAATGAACAAATGGTTCCTTTGAACATTAATAAAGCTTATCTCTGCAAAATAAAGAAAAATAGTGCTTTTACTTTTTATTTCTAAATTACTATGAAAAGGTATATTTGATATAATATTACTTTTTAGTTGGAAATAATAACTATTTATTGACAACAAATAAATAATATGAATTATTAACTTAAAGATGTTTGCTTGACAAAGGAAAATCATGTTTTGTTATAGAATAAAATAATTTCCATTTCAATAATTTTGTGTGTGCATTAAATTCAATACACATACATGTGTTAAATATATAGCAAATTGTTTCTATTTTTTTCTAAGTTTAATACACAGTAGATGCAATACATTTTAATAAATCTACAAAATAATGACGTTTGTGATAAAAATATTATCCTATGTAAGGAAAATGTAAGTATGTAATAATATTATTAAATTCAATAAAATCGACCCAAAACATTTTCGATATTGATTAATTATTAATAAGAGTATAAACTACTGCTCTTTACCCAAATAATTTTAATCTTAATATAATTGTAATAAAGATATCGTATGCAGATTATAATATAATGTTATAATTACAGTAGGTACCTAAAAATACAAAATTTTGCAATGTTTACTTTTGCCTGTATTCTAAATTTCCAACACATCTTTATCGAATGACACCAGCTTCAATCAAATAAAATTATCAAAACGAACCAGTTTTATAGTAGTTTTCACGTCGTAATAAAATACAATTTTAACAAAATATTATAATGTGTTCCCTATGACAACGAGTGAAGGCACTAACACGACGACGGTGCTTTTATTAGGCAATTTAACGGCACGCACGCGCGCGAGACCCAAATAGTTATAATAATAATAATATCCGACGATAGCAAATAGGGAATGTGAACGGCGCAGTTATACATTACGGCATTACGCCATATTATATTAGTGTGCGTTTTTCGTATATTATCGTTTTTTTATTCATTATACGCGCGTATGGCCGTTTATTCGTACGATACGCATTTATACATGTATAAAGTATACGAATGAAACGCCAGCGACAGCTGCCGTTCTCACGGAATGTTTTTCCGCAGCAAAATGTAATAATAACAAAAATGCGTTTTTGCCGTGACGGTATCGCTCGCGCTATATTATTGTTGTAAACAAAAATATATTTACCCGAATTCTGAGAAGGCATATTGTCTAAAGAAGTGGCCGTACCTATAATAATGAGAGACAAAATAAATAAAAATAATTGAATATAATTGAATAGGTACATCTGTATATTATTATTGTGCAGAAACGTAAATGCACCACAGACACAAACCACATCACGTAAGAATACCTTAATGTCTACAAAGCTCAAGAAAAACAACCCATTTTGTAATACTAAAATCCAACACTTTTTATTACGCCATTTCCAAGTTCACAATTACTAAGTAATCAAAGTATTCTGTTTATTGAAAAAATAATAACCATTTAAATTCTTACCTCGAATAAAATAGGGGTCAATAAAACCATTGTCTTTTTTGAAATATGTAGGTATTATTGAGTGACTGGTTTAAAATTGCATTACTCTACTCTACATCTACACTAAATATATTTGTAAACCAACGTATCACGTTTTAACGTAATTTAAATATACTGAATAGGATAGGTAAACTGTATTTAGTTCAAGTATTTATCTATTGGTAATATGAAAAAATTTCAAATACATATAGATAGGTATCAAATGAAACAAATTTCGGTACAATATGATAAGAAAATCATGTGATTACAGTTTGGCCTCAATTGATTCAACAATTAGATAAATCAGGATTTATCTGACTGTTGCACTGAATTAAAAAAAAAAAATTTAAATAAATGTTATCATAACTAGACATACAACAGGTAAATATTATAAATATATATTTATATTTCCATAATGGTTATAACTTATTGTTATAATTGAAAATCTGAGTGTTGTTAAAAAGTAATAATTAATGAGAATATTGCATTCCCATTAAAAATTGAATTACGAAGAAAAAATAAATTGTATCTAGTTGATAAAATGTTTAAAAACAGTATATATTTAATTTAATATTATCATAATTAATTAATTATAATTATCCTGTTTAAAAATATATTGTAATTTTAATTATGATTGAATTTACTTTACAATCATTATGATCAATTATTAATGTTTCTAAAAGTTGGACAAGTCACGTGATTTATTTGATAACCATCAAAACAACAAATATATATATAATTTATCTAATTATAAATTCTTAATATGGTAACTTCACATATTGTGTATGATGAATGTTTTGGTTAAGGATAAATTTTAACGCCTATTAATATTTTAATTTGAATTTTCTTTCATGTGAACCCACCGCATTTTATCGTTTTCTCATTTAGTCAACACGGAAAAACGAAAATTCATGACGATTTACCTTTTATACGTGCGTATAATGCGTATGCTTATCCAACGATACTTTTATTGCGATGATCACGTCGGAGGGTGGGGCTCGTAAATTATTATTCTGGTCGGACTATAGCCGTCGTGTATAAGTCGTATAGCCCGTATAGGTATGGGAACCCAGTGCGTGTATATTATAATATATTATATATTTATATCCGAACGATGCATAATATGTATATTATAGTATAATATGGTTTGGGTGTGTTGTATGCCCGAAAAGGATGACGTTCATACGTGCACAATACGAAAAATTATTGCCAATAGGGTTGGAACGCCATAGTATTATTATTACTTTTGTACGTAGCGCCGTGACTGTGACACAGAGTCGTGTATAAACACACTAACACGATATAGAGTGTATGTTTGTATGTATGTGTGTGCTAGAGAGAGAAATACCAGCGGTTTATACCATAATATGCATATAAATATAATATAACAGAATATAAAAACAACTAATATCATTCCGCACGCAAATAGCCGACCAATTAGGCGTTTTATTATATACAGAGAAAAAATCGAGTTTGCTGGCGCCCGCCGTCAACCGTTCAATGTATTATAATAATATTATGTAAGTACACACACGAACACGACAGCGACAGCAAATGTCCCGGAGACGGGGCCAACGAATGCGATGACGGCGCGTCGCATTAATTTACACGCGTGTGCGGCGTACGTTAATACGGGGTGAACCATAATGAACTGAATTCTTAATACTTCGAGATAAAAATTCTTTATTTTGTATATGATGTAGATTTGAATATTTTAACATTATAATATGATAAGTTTTTTTTTTACTGTTTATTTTATATGTAGCGATTTTTTTTTCACATTTTTTTAATTCTAAATATAATTTTTGTAAAATGTTGACATACATACCTATAGTTAAATATATTTAATATGCAGTTGATTTTTTTAAGAATTTTATTAATGTTTTAGATTATTAGAGTATGTATAATATTATTTAAAGTACAATAGACTTTTGCGCAGTGGTATATACAGCACTATCTTGTTGTTTTACTGCACCATTCAAACACATTAATAATTGACTTGGATATTTTGGTTTAAAATGGTTCACCCTGTATACACGTAATGTTGCAAGCGTGTGTTTAGTATATCGCCTTTGGGTCGGCCTTAAAGATAGTCACTCGTGCCATATTATAAATTACATATATATATATACATACATATACATATATATATATATACACACACACTATCGCCTGCTTCTACCCGATTGCTACTGCTGTCGCTACCCACCGAGAACTAACCCCCACGAACCCGACAACACATATATATGCCAGTATTACAACTCCCCGGGGAAAATGCGAAGAAGACTTTATCAAATCTAATGCAAAAAAAACGTTAGTTCCAAATACATAAACACACACATACACCATACAGGCATGGATCCAGAGTAAAGGTTTTAAAGGAGCCGTTCATTTAAAATTTATAACACAATTGTTCTCTTAAATATTATTTAATCTAATTTTTTCACAACGATATGTAATTCTTTTATTAATAATATTTCAAATAAAACTTTATAATATCAATATTGAATAATTTAATCACAAGTTACTCCGCAAAATGGAAATATACAGTATTCGCTTGGCTGTGAAACCTTGAGTCGGTTTACTGTGCCCAACTTTAATATTATGTATTTATGTCTTTTTATGTATACGCTATGCAATAAGACGTAATATAATAATAATAAATTCGCAAATCGTCTGATACGAATGCGTATCATACTATCATATTGACGGTTTTTATTTTCTGGCTGAAAAAATAGAAAGCTTAAAGTTCTTTGGATTTCAACGTGCACAGTTACTGCACCGCAATAATATGCGTCATATAGACGAGCGTGGTTATAACCACCGCCGTACACGTACAACTCGCATTACAGTGGCGTTTAGCGTAGTGTGCCCTAACAACCACGCTATTACGAGTAAACGTATTACATATATTATAGTAAAGTATATGTTGTATCAACTCGATCGACCAACGACGACGGCTGTACAGTCGACGGGGGGTTTGAATTCGAAACGTATATACGTAATAGTCACGCGTACGTTCGATAATATGTATTACTACATTATTATATTATTATATAGTTTGTTATTGTAGTCTGTAAAAACTCTAAAAAAAAAAAATAAATCCTTCTAAGAACCCAAGAGCTTTGTTAAGTCTTCACCGATTACTAAATACATCGAAGTAACTTAGAACGAAAAACTGACTTGATGATGGGTACATATTTTATAAAAATTACAACAGATTTTCCATGTAATTTTCTGTTTTGAACAGTAAATATTTATAAACGAGTGACAGCTGCTTACGCATAAAGTACTCACAAATAATCCAAATATTTAAAAACTAAAAACCAAATTAAAATAGAAGATGTCATATACATAAGGTATTATATACTATATAGCATAATATAATATTCATTAATGGGGAAAAAATAAATAATTATACATACAAATAACAATAAACATTTTTCCAATAAGAAGAATAATATGTCCTGATATTAATTTATTAATTGTAAATTACATACATTTTTATAATATGTTTGTATAATACAAATTTGTTGATTTATAAACTTAGTTTTAATAAAAAAAAAAAAAAAAAAAAACGTTGATAAAGTGACTAAAGTCACTTATAAAAATGCTTATATTTACTCTTCTTTTATTATTACAGTGCATTTTTTCTATTTAAAAATGTACTTGAAAGTTTCTTTAATCTTTTTATCCATCTACGATTTTACCAACTTAATGTACGAGAATAATAGCAAGTAGAAAATCAGAGAGAGTTTGAGCTTCAATTTCGTTTTAACAAATAGTTTAATTTGAAATAACAATGTTGATACGATTCAAATTCATTGAGCAACGTTTTCAACTAGGTGCTTAAGTACGTCCTATTCACGCCCATACCTATGGCAAAAGAATATTTAAAATATAATTTGACGGTAATCTGTTGATAAGAACCACAGAAAATTTTTCCATTGAGTTTTATACATGTTACTATGTCTAAATAAATAAATACATTTAGTATAGATATAATATGATATTAACATTACGTGTAGTAATATTTAACTATCAAAAGGGTAGAAACAATTTTTGGGAGTTCTTAAAGGTTCAAATTTTTTTTATTAAAGCCAAATGCATCAGTATTTAAATATGTTATCAATTATTTGCTCCAATTTTCCAGTAATTTAAATACTATTCTGTTTAGATATAACATAAAAGTAATGATCAAAAATTCACGATACGAAAACCGCTACAAATCGTTGTTAGTTCGAATTTTTCACAAATGGAGGATTCATGTTACATATGAGTTCTTGTAAAACACGAAATGTATTGATTATTTATTTAAAACATAAGCTAGGCGATAAATGTAATTTGGAAATTGAAGAGTTTGAAAAACGTGTGAAATAAAAAAATTAAAGGATTTTGTAGCGCACTCTGCATAAAAAAATTGGAAAAATCCATTTTAGGAATATTATGTTTTATTTTCTTATTATAGGTACTTAACCCAATTTCAGGAGCTTTTGTGTCTACGCATTTTATAAAACCATTATTTTGGGCACCTAGAAAGACAATCGAAACCACTGCGCGTGTCTAACGTAAAAATAAAAATATCACGAAAATGTATATTTGATGTGTGTCGTTTACTAGCGGTATAAACTATAGAAAGAATAGCGGTCTGGGCAAACAATACAAAATAAATAATGTGCAATATTGTACCTACCTATAATTTGATCGTATTAACGATAAATAACGACGTAACAATACGCCTCGCGACACTGTATAATATATTTAATATATTATTAAATATGTATGCACGCATAGGCGTACGAGTGTATATCGTGTGCAAATCGTAAACTATTTTAATTACGACGGTTAAATCAAACAATTATTATTAACGAATAGGTATTACAAAAATAATCGTTTCGGGCTATAGTCGTGTGATATACGCGTACACCTTTAAAAATATAATACGATTCGAGTGAAACGGTATTACATCTGCATGATCGTTAACGGTCGGCCGTCAATTATCATTGTTGGTACGGTGAAAAAACGTAAATCTGGCCCCCAATGCAGTCAACACATTGGTCGTGACTATTTATACGACTCGCTGTGGCGGCGCGTCGGCGTGGGTATACAACGCATTATATACGTAAGTGCACACATCATCACGTTCGTTATGCTTCCACTCTTGGGAAATAATTATCACAGGTCCGAGTTTTCGTAAATTACATCCTCCGCCGGGATAGCGTTATTTTCTGAGTATTTATTTAGAGTCTGGGTTCTTGTCGTTATTATTATTATAATAATGCAAAAACAAAAACACCGGCAGACCCGAACGAATAATATAATATAACGCGCGTTCTCGCGTAACGCAAACAATTCGTCTGTTTGCCGAAATTATATGGAGTTGAAAACATCGTGCGAATAAAATAATTAATTCCACCGAGAAATTTTCAGCGGCACGTTGAAGTCAAAACCATATCGCGCCGTCTAACCCCACAGACGAGCGGCAAACCGATTGTAAAAGCCGAAAGGGTTGATCCGATGTACCCGCCGAGTGCGGATATTATGACGTACTACTGCGTTGTGTTTTCTATTAATACAATATTATTGTTTTCTTTAATTCCGTGTCAACCGACGAAAACATTATCCCAAACGTTGCGAAAATAATACTCGTGACATTGTTGCTGCGTACACATATATTACATTGTATAATATCTAATAATATGTATTATTTAGAGACCATATCATAATACGCTGTCTAAGTTGAAATTATGTATGTTTAGCGGCATGTATATTTAATGAATTATCTCGTATTGTATACTATACGTCGTTCTCGCCCACGGGACGTTTAATTCATCAATAAATAAATAAATGAATGTATTTATACGACTACCTATGTTATGTATAGTACAATAATAATATTATAACACAATACGCGATAACTCTCAGTACTGCAGTGTCCGCAGTCACTTTCCCGTGGAATGATTTCAATTAATAAAAATACCAATGTATATTCCAATCGGGTACAAAAATGCCGATCGATTTTAGACGATTAAATGTTAATTTTATTTTTCTACACGCACATGCGGGTTACGGCCTGTCCCATTTTTCCAATTTTCTCATTAAAATTCTAAAAATAGTCGTGCAAATTCTTGCTAATGGTACGCAAATTATTTGCATGTTTTTAAAAAAAATGTTTTATCGCGAAAGGGTAGAGGGATATTGCATGTACACTACATTAATGCTTCAAAACAGAAAATCGTGGCACCACTTCCATTTAAATAATAATAATTATTATTATATATGTAGCATGTATTACACATTGTTAAAATCATTATTATTTATTTAATTCGAAATTCGTGTTGCGCACTGGTTCTTCATCTGGTCTGTACGCTGCAATATTAAAAGTTCGGGCCATTCGATGTTAATTAAATATAATATGTACACTGTACAGTAAAACTTTCAGCGAGTTTATAACTATTAAGGTACTTGTGTGTCCTTTATATATTGCATAAAAGCGTGCAACTTAAATGCTTTCTTGCAGAGCAATGACAATACTGCGTATTGTAATTAAAATTGTTTCCCAAGTCCGGGGCTAAGTTAGGTATATAATATGTATTTAGAACAGGATGACTGACTGGTCGTGACTCGGGGATGTCATATATAGGTATAATTATTTATTTTCGAACATCGTGCACTCGAGCTCGTTTACACACAATAATATACGTTATACATATTTTAGACTATACATTATGTAGAGGAAGATTGTTTTATCGCACACCACTCGATATTTGGAAGGTCGTTCGATTGTTACTGGTTGGTGGTTGGATAGCATCATCTAAGGTCAGGTCAGGCGATAGATAAATTCATAAATGATTTGAGGTTAGGTTTAGGTCATTTTGGCATTGCGTTATCTATATATATATATATATATAACATTTTCCAAATATCGAGTTATAAAATATGTACAACAATAATATTACCGAAGTGGCGGCGGCTACACGAATATTCGAAGAACAACGACGGCCGCGGCCCGCGACCATACATAATTTATATATTATATTGCAGTAATACCCTTCAAAACTTTGCAGGGACCGCGTGCGTTTCGTGTAACACATTGTTCCAAAGTCTGGTGATAAAAAATGCTCTTTTCGAGAGAGAAAAAAATTAGCGCTTTGCACGTCTACGGAGGTTACGTTATCTATCATCATCTAAGTGTTTTGAGACTATTATACCGTCCGTTGGACAACAACGTTTAGCTAACGGGGAAGCTTACTGTAATATGATGGTCAGCGAGTATCCACAGCGTGGTAAGATTTTTTTCGCGATTACACTGGTTTTTAATTTTAATTTTTTATTTTTCCAGCTCTCAAGATGAAAACTATTAAAATACGTGCACATAAACATATAATACCGTGTGCGTCATTGTGGAGATCGTCAAAAACGAATATTTTAATTGCCATTTTATAGGTACTTACTTTGTTTTTCCAACACTTCGGCTGACTCCTCGCCTTCTTCGTCACTTTCGTCGCCGTCATCGCCGTCATTTTCATCGTCGTCGTCGTCTCCACCGTTTTCTTCTACGTCTTCGTCCGATTCTTGTACATACTCATCGCTGGGTTTGACTGTTGGCAGCAGCAGAATACTGTCGTCGGTCACCGACACCTGCGTATTACTGTTGCCGTGAATTTCTTGAAGCCTATGATGCCGCGATTTCTGAAATACGAAAAAAAATCCGATATAAGTTACATGTTCTTTGTGCTTTATAATTGGTTGATCCATCATAATTGTACATAAGTGGCTTTTTAATAAGAAAAAAAATTGTATGCTCTAACAGCATAATACCTGCTGGCAGGATTTGATTTAAAGTAGACCCTGATCGTCCCAAAACTATTCTTTTTCCTTACATAAATGAATAGGAATGTTTAATTATTTTTAAATTGATATTTATTGTTTACTTATTTTTTGCACCTCGCTAAATATCTTATTAAAAATGCTTAATCGCCACAATATTTACTATAGTGACTTGTATCGTATTTATTTATTTATTTATTTATTTTTTTTTTTTTGAAAAATGACGTTTATTTTATGCAAATGGTTATATAATTGTATAATTTATACTTCTGAACACGACACTGTGACTGTATATACATTCATTAAATCAGTGTTCAATAGATTAATAAGTATCTTAGCTCAAAGTACTTACTAAAGAATATGACTAGAAAAATAGTAGATATTATACATTTTTCACAAAATGATTCTATTATTATAAATGTTATAATAATATAATAATACAATTTTTTTATAGTATTCATTGGTTTATAGTATCAAAAAAATATAGATTTTAATTGTGACTTAAAAATAATAATAATTTGAATACCATGAATAATAATAAAAAAAATTGACATAGAAAAAAGCAATATGAAAACACTTAGTAAAAAGTATATAATATACCTAGTTACTTAACAATTGATTTTAGAAAAAATAATGAAATTAAAACGAGTTTATATTGTAGGACATTATTTACTAAAGCAGGTGACGCCTGCGGGTATAGGTAATCGTTTTTGTGACATTTTATTAAAATATTAGAAACCTACTAAACCATACTTGAGTATTACTATACATTGTAAATGAACACACATTCATAATACAATAATAATCAACGCTTAGCATAAAAAAATATATTATTATTGTTAGTTAATGACCATATGGCTTATACGTTATGTTGCATGCCAAAATTAAAATCTAATTAATTAGCATATCCTGTGGTTTTGAATTTAATTCTTCTAATTATCAATAATGTTCAATACCTAAATATAATTAAATATCTACTTAAAAATCTTATAAATGACAATAATTTAATGTATAATTATCTTGCTGGATACTCGTTTGAGAGAACTGAAGTAATATTTAATTTCAACGGAAACAATATAAATATTAACTTTCCAAATCCGTTTAGACTTAACGATTTGTATATATTTATAGCCGTTTAGAATTAATTAAAATTAAGCGTCTCTTTCGGGAACCTTAATAACCATTCAGGTTGTTCAACCAAAAACAGTTGAAAACAAAGAAATCGAAACGAGAGACCGTTATCCAAAAGTCAAATATAGAATGAAATAAAATTTATAATTTCGTCACGAACTTTAATGGCCAATAAAACTGAAACTTAAAATTCTTTTCCGCTTACCCCTTATTTGTACCGTTGAATTTATTTAAATTTAGTTATTTTAATCATTCAAACGAAATACCTTTACATTTGTTATTATGTTCTAACTAATAAACTCTATACTCAGGCTAGTAGAGGGTATCAAGCTTGAATTCCATTCTTTAGTTACAGACATAACAGACGTAGTCTATACATTCATTTGCGTGTATTATGCATATAACTAACATATACATTTTGTTTAATTATTACAATAATTTATAACTATTTAGATAAAAATACATATGAGTAGGTACACAGAGTTACGAACTATCAATATGTATTAAACGTATATAGCAGTATGTTTAAATTTTAAAATATATTATATTACATAGGTATACAGCCGCAACTTATAAGATCAAATTAATTATTATTCGTTTGCTTCGAATGTGTTTTAAATTAACAATAATATAATATACAGGTAGTATAATTTTATTAATTTTTAAAAATACAGTTTTTCTAACTATTATTACTGAGAAATGGGATAGATGCGTAATCTAAACCCAATACAAACTCTCGATTTAAAATAAAACAGTTAAAATCGATATTTTAATACTGAACACGTCTACACAGTATATATAGCCTATAGGTACCCATATAATAATACATTTTAACACAAACTATATTATGCGAGACACGGTAAGTGCTAATTATATATACAAATACTTAGCTATAGAGTACAATAAAGTCGCAAATATATGTATGTTGGTACCAAATACGCATACCAAATGCATAACCGGGATATTGAACGTCTAGTTAGTGGTTAATATAATATTATTATACGAACTGTACATAATATATAATAATATATTAACAGGTATATATCGGATGGTGATGGTAATCGCATGTGAAGTGTCTATAAATGCATAATATATTACACATCGACGATCGACAATTTTGGAATATATTATGTGACTATAATATAATATGTATTATAAGAAATATAATATAATAAATCATTAAAACAGGAACAATATAATAATGATTATGAATTTGGTTGTCAAACACGGTGGTGTATTATTATTTCAAATACCGAGCGGATTAAAATAGAGTGCATTTCGATGATGCGTTCCGCGATAGTTTTAGTAAACATAACGGTCGTAAAACCATGGAATTATTATTGTACGGGATGTTATATAATCATATTATTATTATGACGTATATATTATGTATTTGGTTAGGCATAATGCGTATAAAAGGTGGTACTTATATTAATCGAAAAC
Organism: Rhopalosiphum nymphaeae; assembly: GCA_036289425.1. Lineage (NCBI taxonomy): Eukaryota > Metazoa > Arthropoda > Insecta > Hemiptera > Aphididae > Rhopalosiphum > Rhopalosiphum nymphaeae. The sequence continues at coordinate 122,979 of JAZAQC010000036.1, read as the reverse complement.
GTTGAATATTATAATATTTATCCACTTATCGTTTTTAGAATGAGCGAATCACGCATTTAGATCACGATTTTACCAATATCGGTCAGACGAATACAAATTTGCTTTTCCCGAAATATTTGAAATGTGGTGTTGATCACGAAGCTACGTGCACCTGTGTAGAGTGTAACAGCAAAGATGATGAGTTGATAAGATGATAGGACTGAGAGAATAACGAATGAGCATGAGTACTTACAGTGCATAATATTATATTATTAGGAATGGACAATTTTCGGAAAGAACATTTCAGTGTGACAGAACTCGAAAATAAAATTTAAATAATATAGAACCGAATTGGCAGATCACGTGATCAGACGCAAAGACTGCAGGTAAAAGCGATTGCGGACGCGTGGGAATGCGTAAAAGACTGCGACTGGAATATTATAATTTATAATATTACGTATATTATGTATAATATATATTATACTCGACACGATAAAATTCGTCACATGTTTCGTACCAAGAAACGAAAACGAAAACTGATCGATGTGACTTTTTGCTATGGCCGATGACCGAGGGTTGACAAATATAAAGTTAACTTTTTTCAACTACTAGCTATGCATATTAATCGCATAAGCAGATATAGTAAAATGTTAGTTGAGAAGCTTAAATGTGTATAACTAGCATTTAAAAATGCAAACAAATTTACATAAACGTACAATGCTTTTAATATTTTTTTGTCATTATTATAAATATTATCATAAAACGTATAAATAATAGTTCACATTAGTCAAACTCTCAAACAAATTTATTCTTCTACAATAGCAGTAAATCAAAAATATCTTAAAAGTTTTTATTAAACACATATTTTAATAAAGCCAATTGTTTGGTGGGGTTAGGCCAAAAATTAACATCTCTCTACAAAATAGTCTTTTAAATCTATTGTCATCGACTATCTTATTATCCTTGTAGAACATAAAGTTAAATAGCTGAGAAATCACTCATTTTATTTTAATTTATACATTGAATAATATCAAGGTTTTCAAAAAATATAGACTTGACAATTAAAAGTAAAAAGTTCTGTTTTTATTTTAAGAAAAGAAAGTTTGTACCACCAAAAGATACTCCTTAAATCAGTGATTAGATTACTCCGTGAGCATCGTGGTGTGCCGTGAGCTCGGAACTGTTAATTGTTTTTTTTAATCTAAAAACGATTGAAAATGTTAAATCATCCTTAAAACTTTGAACGAGTACATTGTAGTGTGTCGTGATTCCAAGGAAACGTTCATGAGATAATAAATAGGTGTGAAGTTGGATCGTTTATTAAATATTCTATTTATAGTTAATAATTATATAGTGTATAGACATTTTCTCGTATTGTAAATATTATCTGGCAGTCGGTGACAAGTTTAAGACCTTACTATATTTATAATGTAACAGAACGTTATATATTAGAGATATATTAGGTGCACCGTGATAATTTTGTAATGGATAAGACAAACCATTTTTTTTTTTTTAAAGTTGAGATACTCATCACCTTAAAATAGTATAAGAAAATAGTATTACTTCAAAATGATATATATATTTTAAGTAATTTAAAAAAATCTAAAAGTCAGAATTTGAAGAAATACATAAAAAAAAATAATGGGGTTAATCAAGTTTGGTGAATTACCTTATATATATGTATATGTGTCTGTCATGTACCTATAACGAAATCTTCCATTTGTTCGAAACCTTAATCTCCGCGTAATTGATTATTCTCAAACATAATCAAATCCCGTCGAGTAGGTAGGCACTGGAGACAACACCGAGCACAAAAACAACTCAAGCGTAACATAAACACTGAGAGACCGCTTGTTGTTGTCATCGTCAGACAATAATACAATGATAATATTATTATATATTATATGTCTCGCATTCACAAGCCCAAATAGCATTTCAAGTTTGGAGAGGGATGGCTGGGAATGGCTTGTGTTCGATCTGATACATCATAATACATGAAGTTTATACTATATAACTATATTTTTTGAGTACACATTTTTTATTTTTGGCAAAAGATTAAATTAATATATTAACATAGTTTATAAATTATTATACAACTGGGTAGAATAATACGCCAGACTAATAAAACTTTACCAATTTGTTTGTAGATATTTACATAAATACGTAATAATTAATGATAATATGTAATGCTACCTCAGACAGGAAAATCGCCAAGAAGTTAACCAATATATATATAGTATTGTATTTATTATATAAATTATATTCATTCAATGCACACTAAATATATATTATAATAATATGATTATATCGAAAGATATTTTTCCTCTGAATAGGTTTAAGCATTCACAACTATTTTAGCTACTATAATTTGTACATAATATTTTCATTTCTTTCAGTAAAATTTTTTATGGGCTTTTCTAATTTGTTGGAAGACTTGAACTACTAAAGCCCCTATTCGAATTGCATGTATGGTCGTAGTATACGAGATAACCGCACTTTGTATAGATATTATTCTAAATGCATTGCATTTAATATAATAATATAGTGTGTAATACATAGGTATATTCTACATATATCTACTATTATTGTGTGCGTTATGTTTTGTCGTTAAACCTACAACAAATTGGTCTCAAAGCTATAGCATGACGATTTAACTTTTTGCAAACACTACAAGTTAATCTCAAAAATGGTAAGCATTCTATTTATATTGTTGTATTTACGAGTAAACATTTTTTTTTCAAACATAACAGTGATATTATACAAAATGTCTAATAACGTTTTTAGACCTGTGAAGTACAAACAAATCGATAGGCGCATAATACACGAAATGGACTCCGATCGCCGTGCGAACAAGCGTCGACTATTTTGTATACGTTAAGTAATATATGTATATGTATGAAAAGACGGGCATTATTCGAATTCCACCCTCATCGGACCGTCGCCGAAACTTTTTCCGCTGCCATTCTCCGGGGACTAACGAGAAAATCGTCGTTGACGGCGGCGGCAATAGCACACAACCGGAAATGTGATCAAAGCTTTATATCTTATATATTTATACATACTGCCGCTTTTCGCTGTCTGCACTGGTGCATAGTATAATATATCTTTTTCTTTCCCGTTTTCAGACTACGTGAATTTTGCTTTCTATACATTTTTGTCGTCGTCGCTATTATGGCGTGGAGAGGGGGGTGGAAAATAAATTCGACAAAGTTCTTGACGTATGAGGGACCAAAAACCTGCCGATACCTTTCCGCTGCTGCAGTCATCGTCGTCGTTAGACCCGTCATCGAGGGGGTGATGATTAACCACCGTCGCCGCCATCTCTGGTACGACTGCAGTTGCCACTGCTGCTAGTCATTATCAATAGACCGGAAATAGATGTAATGTTTGTGGATGAGAAATTTATGTCGTCGTTTGTACGTAAAATATAAACTCAGCACCGTGCACTCGATGGAACTTTGTGGTACATTTAAAAATGAAAATAAAAACCAACCAAATACGAGTAATTATTAAAATAATATATGTGATTTATTATTAAAGGAAAATATGCTTGGTGAATCTATCTATATCTATAAAACCAATTCTAATATCAATAATGTTCTTACGTGAGCAAATAACCTTGACGCGTATATCGATTTATCATATTATTATGTTATACGCTCTTGGAAATGTTCACTTAAATTATTGATTACTGTTAAATATTAAACGAAACAGCTGTACGGTAATTCTATTTCAACATTGACCCTCATTGTTCTAGTTTGTACGTGTTATATACCTACGTGGTGACTTAACTATATAGAAAATATATTGTTTATGTTACATTATAAGTATATAACATGCAGTTATGTTAATTAGTGATTTGTGGTTTGGGATAATTCGTGTATTGGGATGTATAATGCTTATCTTATATAGTTGTATAGTTTCAATTCAGTTAATCTATAGTTGCACTGTGCTATAATATATTGATATTACTTATATCATAAAGACAGTAATAGCAATTTTGAATACTCAAGTGTAATTAAAAAAGTAACGTTTAAAAATAAAAATAAAAACAAATTGTTTTAAAATAGATTGTTTTAGTCGTAACGAGTACCATCTACAACTATTTTTATGAAAATATGTATTCAATTAAACATGTATATAAATTATTATGCCAGATTCTTAGTAAAATCAATTTCATTAAATTGAAGCGTACAAAAATGTATTCTTTATGAATGTGAAACATTCAATATTTAATATTTCACATCGCTCAAATTATTTATTGTTATTTTTCTATTTTCATTAAAACAAGGAAATTATTTAATAGTGATAATTAATAGAATATTTGTTTATTTTTTTTATATACTTTTACATTAATGTCCCAGCAAAAGTTTCATAAAACCACTTTATAAATTAGAATGTGAAGCAAAACGATACTTTAAAGAAATATATTTTTCTTAATTCTCAGTATACGATAAGTATAATCAAAGTGAACGAAGCATGACGAGTATTTCAAACTTTTATTACCTTCTCTGGTTTTATTTGTAAAATTGTTAATAAGTACCTACGTAGGCACATATATTTTATACGATATAGTACCTATAATTCTAAAAAAAAAAAAGTTTAATAATATATGAGTATGTAAATAATTTTTTTGCAAAGAATGAATGGTTTAATTCAATTAATGAAGTGAACACCTACTAAATATATTCACTAAATATAACTTTTAAACTGTTCAAAATACAATAAATATTCTTAAGACTAAGTTATGATAATAGTTTAAATAATAAATTGTAATTACAATAAAATTTAAATGAAAGATTTATTTTCATAATGATTCCTAAAAATGTTTGAATAATTAAATATTTTTTTTTTTTGAAATTCTGTCAGCTTGTATTTAGTTGTTGATATGACAATGTTTAATGTTTTAAATCTGAGCTACACATTAAACGTTAAGATGGCCGTCAAAATATTTTTTGATTTTTTTTACAGTAAATCATTAATATGAAATTCATGAATACAAATATGAAATTTTTTTCTCTTAAAACAAGTATAAAGATTAAACAAAAGTAAAAAACACACATTTATAAAAATTTTAAATCTAACATTATTTATCCCAGTAAAATATTTTTCAAATTCATTTATTGAAATATTAAGTTTTGGAAAATTACTATTGTATCTAGGCTATCCCAACTTTAAATACAACCTATAAATTATGCAATAAATTAATATAACACATTATAATATAAAGCATATATTATAGTAGCTTTTGTAAATATTTTAGAATTCAAATTATTAATTTTCATTAAATATTTAAATAGGTGTTATAAGTTTTCCAATTTAGTTGCAAGTATAGTACTTAATGTATACAAAGGAAAGACGAGCAATAAGACACCCTGTATCCAAACGTAAACTTGGCTACATAATTCCAAAGTTGTTATTTAAATAATTTTATATTTTTACTTGGTGGAATATTTTAATTACATTGAGTCTTAAATATTTGTATTTAACATTTTAATATCTGCAGTGTCCCTTTTTTATTTAACAAAATGATATAAATACTTCACATTTTTAAATGATAGCCTACATAATTTATTTTAAATTTCAAACAATAATAAAAAAAAAAAAATGATGCAACATCATCATATAACTATATCTATATGTAATACGTAATACGGTGAGATACTTTTAGACAAACTTGGCCAAAATAAAATATTTAAATATAATGAATTTAAAATGATAGTAGAATATTAATGTAGTATTATTTTATTATATAATATTATATATTAGTGTATAAACATTAATTGGCAGTCAATGGCAAACTTTTCAGAGAACATTTTAGTATAAAAATAATACAAAAACTATTATCATTTAGGTAACTAATATATATTTTACGACAATAATGTTATTTATTTTTCGCCACGGTGTCTTAAAATATGATATAACTGATGTTCCAGTAAATTGCTAACATAAACATTTTGATTATGTTTAATTAATATTTTGTAATTAGTATATTTTTGTTTTTAATTTACAAAAAAAGGGTTAAATACCTAGAGGTATGTATATTAATTATTTAATGTATAATTTAACTTTTTTTTTAATAAACTACTTTCCAACCTTAAAATGTAAGTTTAATTCATACAACGCTAGAAATATAAATATATGAATTAAAATTAATTTAAATGAGATGGTAAGTTAGCGCAACATATTTTTAGTAATATTTTTTAATAGAATCCACGCACCATAAAATACAAAATATAAAAGCTTAAAAGGGGACTAAAGCTAGAAATTTCATAAAATAAAACAATAATTTAAGTTTTACGTATATCTATATTTTTTTTCTATTTGTTTTTAAAGTTACATTTTACACTGGAAAAATATACAGTTATAATAATTTAACATTGCGCTACACCTTGTGCACCTCAGTACATTTAGATCTTTATAATAAATATAATTTGTTATGCCATACGTTTTAATAGTCAATATACAATCATATAGAAACAACAACAATTAGTTATTATGTTAATGAAATCATCGATACTAAATAAATAATAATTGCTTTTAACTAATGTCTTTTAGATATATCATACACACGAACGCATTGCACACCATCAACAAATGTCATTTCAGATGAGTTTTTTGAATTTTAATTTTGGTCAGGTTTTCATTAAAATAAAACGAAAATAATGGGTTGACGGCTCGGCTAAACTGTATTGCCGCGCGCGTGACAAGGCTTTTAATCGGCGGTAATAGACGCGCACAGAAACGGTGTCAAAATTGTTTTTATTTGTAATTTAATATTCGTGCTCGGAGAAAATTCTCGGTACCTAACATTAATGCGACTTACTCGGTCGGCTATAATAATAAATACACATTATAAACATTTTCAATCCAATATCATTGACGGTTAATTTTTTTCTCGGACAAATCGATATGGTGTCCGTCTAACGACAATACGCGGAATATAACCTGTTATTCTTTACTTCGGATAATAGTTATGTGGACGAAGCTTTTAAGTAATACAATTATCGTGTTGACGATAACGTTCTTTGGAGACGACAAAAAAAAAAAAAAACGAACGGAAATTTACACGAGATACGACTGCGCGACTACGCGCGATGACGAACGTCTGCCGTAGTGTTGTATAGTCGCAGAAAAAACGGTGCAGGTGAGGATACTATATATTGTTATATAACGCACAACTCGCAGCCGCAACAGCTGCCTTAAACATGTACGAAAATTTATTATGATTGCACCGTTATTTATTAAACCGGCGATCGTCCGCGTCCGATGGCATTAAGAATATTGCGCCCGCGTCAAAACACTTTTAATGCCTACCCGATCGTGAAAAACCAATTGCGTAATGACTCCGCGGCGCACGCGGTATACACACAGGGTGTATCGTTCGAAACATTCGACAATATTTAAATATCGAACAATCCACCGGACACACATTATTATAATATATTATTAACGTTAACGTGCTGTGATGTCATACTCATAATTATAATATTATAATAATAAAAATGTAATACGAGCGTACCACCTATTTATTATTATTATTCATAATGCGGTGGTGGGCACCGGAGCGAGGATAAGAGTACATTTTACATTTTAATATCGTGTGCCGCCGCCGTTACCCGGGCATCCGGGCGGTTTTAAACAACAAAAAAAAAAAAACGAACATCGCGATCGAAAATCGCGCACGGGAAAAATTGTGCACATACTCGTACATATATACGTACATAATGTGTGTGATGGGCGTGCGTGTGTGTGTGTGTGCAGATTTTTCGTCCCCAACGGGGCTTTTCTCTCACGGCGCTATCGTCAGACCATATATACATATATATTATATATGATGCTCTTTTTCCCGCCGCTCGCCCGTTTGCCGTGTGCCGCGCCAGGGGTTTCCCTCCGGCGACAAAACGAAAACCGTCGGACCGGAAAAACGGGTTATAACTCACTGCCGCATAATATATGAGTACATATTCGTACAGGGTGAATCGCCGAGAATTCGCGTTTATTCGTTAACTGATACGAGCAAACCCGAGAAACGCGTCGGACCACCCTGTAGGTAATGATTATATATATACATATATATATTATGTATATGTGCCACACCACTCCGCGACGCCGCCGTTATATGATTTCTTATCTCTCGCACGCCTCAGTCGAGAATATTAAACGCTGCCGTTCGCTATTAAAACGCCTTCTCCGCGCACCGCAGTGAACGACGATAACAACGCGGCGAATGGGTGGCAGGGGCGGGTGGACTCTGTGACGGTAAGTATGCCGTGGCGAGATAGGGGTATGAGAGCGAGGTAAGGGTTTTAGGGAGGCCGAGGGTCGAACTTTGACTATCGATAATTACGGTCGTAATCAATCTCGCCCCGCGAGTCCGGTGGTGATTCGGCGGTGCGGCGGTGACGGACGACCGGGCGGGCACGTCGCCAATTCTAAACCAACCGTTTATCGGATCTTTATATCATATTATACGTACGTATATTGTGCACCCGTAAGCCGCTCTGAAATTTGAACTTCGATTATATTAGGGGCGTAGAAAATACACTGTATTGTGTTTTTTTTTCACTTTAGAAAATCGTAGAGAGATCGATGCAATTTATCGTCAGATTTCGAAGTTGATTATAAAAATACATTATACGAGTATATATAAAAATTTAATAGATACGTGCTACGCAGTAATTTTATACGCGATGCAATACTGCTTTCTCTCTTGCAATTTCGTTCGGAATTGTTTCGCTTTCGAAGTATATTTTAAAAATATTATGAAATTAAAATGTAAAAAAAAAATTTAAGTATATTAAATTAGATGCCCTACGGTGTTGTTAATACATCATACTGGAATATGTTTAAAAAAACATGGTTAGGATTCGTTTAATTTATTATCGTGTAGGTACCTACAAAAGTACTAACATTAGATTCAATACCTCACGTTAACGAAAAAAACCACTCCTATTGTCCATATTATGTATGTATTTATACGGAAAGAACCTTAATAGAAAACAGATAATATTTTTTTGTTTAATGAAAACGAAACGTTAGACATAAGTTATATATTAATACAGTTTGAATGAATAAATGGGAATATCTAAGTACCGGATTAATTTATTAGAGTGCGGTTCCTCTTTTAAACACAAAACTATGTAATATAATTAGACTCGCCAATAGTATAATATAAAATTATAGAATTATTATTATTACTTCTAATTACAAATGTATAGTACCGACTTTGACGTACAAACGTATATCGTAGGTACACCGTGTCACGAAACACAATAGTAATGCTCGTTGGTGGAAAAAAAATATTTTTGTAACTCGTAATACGATAAAAGCCAGAACACTGATATACTCTGGATTAATCGAAGAGGGAGAAAACAAACCGAAGGGTGCGACCCACGCATCGCTTGGACGGTGGTGGCGATTTGGACGGTTGGTGGTAGCGAAGGGTGGTCATGGCGCCGTGAATACGTATACGTGTCTGGTATATAATAATACAGTAACTTATTAAGATATGTTCTTTGGGATAGCATTTATATATTTCAAGATCTGTATTATAACTTCAAAATTCAAACAAATTTTAAAATAAATTAGTTGTAATGATTATAAATATAATTGTATTGTCTTTGAATTATTTATCATTTTTAATTAAAAATAGATAATTTAATCACTTCCCATAAGCATATACTTATTACTTATAAGTACTATATACCTGCATAATTTGACTTAATTTAAAAAAACACGTCTACCTTTCACAGGCTTAAATATAGATGCACTATGACGTTCTCATATGATAACATAAATAAACGACTATAAAGAAATAAAAAAATTCACCAATGTTAATCATAGTCTATGTTATTACCCTATATAGGTATTAAAATATGTATACAGCAATTTATTAAGAATTTCCAAACTTAATGAACAATTGATATAGCTTAACACTGTAGCTATTATTATTATATTATAATTTGTTGTCTTTTATTTTTAATATGTTAAAAATGTGTTTATCTTTTGTAAACAAGCGTTAAGTTTTGATGGTGACCAAATTATGAAAACTTTATAATTTAAACGAAAAAACGTTGATTTTATGTTACATCGCGCTGTTGCTGTTGTTGCTATAATACTGTGGATCACAATGAAATAAATACGTCGTAATAACAGAGACGCAAGGCGCGTAAGTCGTTTGTTACTATCGTCACCGGACCCGGAGGGTCGTCGATCTCGTATTTTACCAGACGGAATTTTTTTTAGTTTCCAGTCCGTGTACACATGACGAATGCATACCCAACCATAATCACCACCACTACCCGTCATCGTCGTCACTCGAAGTCGCCCGGTGGTGAACTGGCGCGCAATTTTACGATTTCCAGAGACTGTGCGCGCAAAAAGCAATAAAACCCTCGGGAGTCTGTCGAACGGCCGTCAGCTCTAAATCGTTACGACGAAAACGACGACGATGCCGTTTATTGCGCGCGGCGGCAGTACCCAGATTAATGGAGCACACATCCAGTTTATATGCAAATCGTATTTATCTATAATACATATATATATATATATATGCGCACAGGCATGCATATATGTTCACGAGTGTATATTAACGTATATTCTTCGGCAATGCATACAACAATAATAATAATAATATATACGACCTTTCTCTCGCACGCCATAAATATAATAGACTCATACGCGCAGGCCAAGTTCATTAATATACACAAACGGGTAAAGTACGAGCAGGATAGATCCCGTCGGTATTTTATATGACCGCAAATTATTATATTATTATAATACGCGAGACCGCCAGTCCGCAGCGTCACAACGACGACGGCGATATTCGTGATGCGCATTCGACGAATTTCCGAATACCTCTAACTACCTCATAATTTCTATAACGCTCATACAACGCGGGCGGTAATATCACCCGCCGTATTAATACGCTGTACACGACCGTTCTCGGGACGGCACCGACGGCCGATACTCTGATTCTGAAACGTTTTTCGGTTTAGGTCATTTGTGCGTAGGTATACAACGCCGCACATCGGCAAATCGTATACACAGACATACCTAACAATATATACCGTACGGATGTATAATATTCGAGTTTATTAAATTAGGCACTTAATATATTTATATGTCATTCAATTAGCGGCCGGCCGTATAGAGCCCGACGGAGCGTATATTTTCTCTACGCCGTCGTCAGTTTTAATTACGGCCACGGTCCCACCTCCCTATGTATACTGCCATCACCGTGGCCCGTCCTCGGAGTTTCGACACCGCCGCTATCTCCGCGGTGGCATTTTATTGAATTTTCAATTCCCCAAAGTTGTTAGAAACTTTTACTCTGCGGTGTAAAAGCAAACACCGCCGGCGGCGGTAAGTCGATTTTAAAGGTCCGCAGACACGTTTAAACGTCATCGATTATTATTATTTTTGGATGCATGCGGTAAACACGTATAATGGCTTTAGTTTTCTCGTATATTCATATATATTTCTACGAATATTCATCCAATAAAGAACGATAGTAAAATATAAACGTCGATCGATAGGGGAAACAAAATAATTTTATTGTTCTTTGTATGCCCGTCCTTTCGTTTCGGTATTTACAGTTTGGTATCGAGTTTTTTTCAGACTCATTGCACGCACATATATATATACCATGTGTATACCGTAATATATACGTATTGCCGGTGGATATTTTTTTAATACAACTACCGTATCTTTAAGTTCGGTGGTCAAAAAGTTTGAAATTTAATAATTGGGAAGTGCAGGAATTTGAATATTATAATAACAGCATATACGCGCGTGTTTTAATTCTTGGATAAACCGAAAAACAGTAGACCACGAGAACAGATAATGATAAAAGTTTGAAATAAATACATTTTAAAATGGAATCGAACGTTAAACGGTTGTTTTACGGAATCGCTGTCAAGACAAAGGCTTATTGGGATAAACTTCGGCAGCAGATAGGTAAATGGGGAATTAAATTAATGGATATAAATGTACATAAATCTGTCTAATAAAATATGTAAGACATTATATGGGACTGTAGTTTATTAACCAACGAGGTGCCCACTTAGTTTTATATTAGTTTCCCTTTATTTCCTGTAACAAAGCAATAAAAAACAATAAGATTATACATTTGACATTTTCCCTATTAAATTTACCTTACTTTATCAGTCAGTAGTGAAACACAATGATTTTTAGTATTTTAAATAATTACATGTCCGCACCATTGCGCTCTTAAAAATATTTAAATTTAACTCTTAACACAACTAACTTTTGTATTTATTTACTAAGTACAAAATTAAAATTTATACTGTTTAAAATTATAAATTTATTTAAAAAAACAAACTGATTTGTTTTAGTGTTTGTATTTAACTAATCGATATCAATGTACGTTATATATTATATACTAAAACTAATCGCAGATTCGAAAATTTTCTATTTACTCAGAATTGTTTACAAATGATCGTTACTTTTTACATTCCTGGAATGAAATAAACATTGAGTACTTGTATTTATAATTAATTAAATATTATGTCAATAGGTGGATAAAGTTTACAACAAAACAAACGTGTATTAATCAATCATCCACAAAAATAAATTATAGCAAGAATGAAGTTAATTAAAAACTTATGCAGACATTATGAAAATACTATTATTTTAAACAAAGCTGAAATTACCTACTTAAGGATGCAATCTATTTTCTATATTATAAGTTATTAGTATACCCTGATAGGATTATATTTATGAACTTTCCTTTTTAATATAAGTAAATTTCAAAAATTGAGTTAAAATAAATAAGACTTATTAAAATAATATAATCTTAAATTTATGATTTTATTTTAACATATTGCACAAATAATATTATAATCCACTTAAGGCGTTAAGATAATATAAATACCTACTTTAATTGGTTAATTAGTGATTAGTATAAACAAGTTATACGATGGATCGAAAATATTAGTATGTTTCTTTCTTGTGCGATAAATCAGGTTAACGTAAAGTCATAAACAATAATTTTCTTATGCTAAAAGTCCACTAAATCACATTAAAACTATAAAAACAATAATTAAACTATATGTATTTTTTTTATTAAAAAAAGTTTTAATTATAAACTTCAATATAGATTAAAAGGTTTACAGAATAACTTTTCAGAAACTATAATAAATATTCTAAACTTCAATAAACATACTGAGTACTGCATGTAGGTTTATATAGTAAATGTGTTGCAAACTTACAGCAGTACAGAATTTCAACAATTTATCAGCTTGCAAATTACTATTTTTCATGTTATTCAAGTATAACATAATTTCTCTTGCTAATAAAAATAAAATTATCTTATCATTTTTTTAAAATTATAATTAATAAAACAAACAAGTGCAAACAATATATGCATATTAATATAATAAATTAGTATCTACTATCCAGGGACTAGCTTCGCAATTCACTATCGTCATATAATGCAATAATCAGCGAAAATCGGGAATGATAGCAGTTTTTTTTTTTTACAACTGTGTTATAACGAGCTAATATATATTATATATGCATACATAATTTTGATTTGTTATTCCCTAGGATATAGATGATAATTTAATTTTTTGTGAATTAATATATTATTCAAAAATGAAATTATCGTTTCAATTTAATTATTTCAAAAACTAAATTTTTTATATGATTTGATAATATTTGACTTCTACAGTAGGAGGTATTCATTTTTCACAGGTACAAAAATAATTAATTATGTACACACATTTCATAACTAAACAAATACAAAATATAATAATATAGCATTATAGCCTTTGAATTAATGCAGTTGGTTTCGATCGAAATTAACAATCCTGCACATAATAATATATTCCCTATTTTACTGCACTAGTATTAAATGATGTCAAAGCTTTAAATATATAATACTGAAAAAAATGACAGAACATTTTTCACAATAAAAGTAGGATAAATTCGATTCATTAATCCCTGTCAACCTACAACCGTCCGGCACTCGATTCACGAGGCTATTTGAACGCATTGTTGGGGACAGTCGGCACAATATATATATATATATATACAGACAGAGAGTGAGAATTCGTTGTTTGGTAGCGGATAAGACGACATACGAGCAAGTATTATAGATCCTTTAATATATATATATATATATATATTTATATATATATATATTTATATATATATACGTATGTTTATTGTATATTATAAATCATTTGAAAAATAATGTTTATCTCTCACGATAAATCCATGTCGTTTTGTCTCGTATTTGGTAGGTAAATACGTTGATCAATATTGTAGGTACTGTGTAGTATATAATATTATGACATATCATCATTATGCGAATAGTGGAGGAAGTCCGTATACATTATACAATATATAATATACATGGTCCACATCCAAGCATAACTAGCACGCAAGCGTTAAACGGACCTGAGGACGTCTACCCCCCTCCCCTCGAACCCGTACACCCTTCAACTTATATCTTACGAGCAGGAAATCGTATTATATACTGTCGTAATGAACGTCGGCACAATGTTGTTCGTAAATATATTATTAGATGCCTATACATATTACATATTAATATATATAATATATTATGTACACGTCGTGTTTATATAGGCTTTCCGAGGAAATTGGACTCGAGGCGAATAATTCGAGGACAACTGTACGTATATATATAATATACTGTACCGCGGACTACAATAGATGGTGTGATGGCGTGCGTGACGGAATAACGCCACGGCAATGATACGACATTTTTTCGCGTCCAGCATGCCACGGTGACTACCACGGTCGTGGTAAAACTGCGCCACACCCATAAAAACACGTATTAAGACCGGAATTATTGTCCATTAATGCTTTATGGAGTGCACGAAACTTTGTGCGATGCCTCTGTCAGTTACTGCTTACCCTATCCCGAATAAAGATATCGGATAGAGGCATTTCCTCTTTATCCCCCTCATTTACAATAAAGATGTGCTTTCGCATTTTTATACGTACCAAAGATGACACCGAGCAATACGGTTCTATGAATTTAGCCCACCACAGCATACCTCGGTGCCCGGCAATAAAACGTTTCATTTTCTCTTCACTCTTTATCACTGCTTATCCTCTCCTAATCCATCTTACATCGAGAATTTTTTCCCTTTCTCATTTTTTCCCTTGTCCTTATAGTAACTTCTACCACTGATGCTGTTTATGACCCATCACCACTGCCTTAATTTTCGGTCCCCAACAATAAAAATATAGAACGGTGGTAAAATGTCCGATTTAAATATCTTATATATCAACAAATATGATGTAATCGTTTTGAATATAAAATAGCTGGTAATAATGCAAAACAATGGTTTTAATTATTTTGAGAAAAAAATATTTTAATAAGTAAAACAGTTACTTGATATGCATAATGTTAATTAATTATTAATATTGAACAGGGGAAATCACAAGTTACTTTCATACGAATATGATTATTATGTCAATTAATATGATGGCGTTTAAACTTTACAGCTGATATTGACACAATAGTACACTGGAAATATTAATTGGTATACACACTAACGAATTTAGTAAAGACTTAAGTAAAACGATGGTCAACGAAGTCTTATGAGAATTCATATTATAAAATATGTAGATTGTCAATCAATGTGTTTAATATCTAGCTGAAACAAGTTTCTATTGTCTCATTATTTATAGTTTAAATTTAATATATGTTCGATAGACAACTCCTAGCCCCGTGTCTTATTAAATTTCCAATTTTATTAATGGCTTCGACCATTTTTTTTTAAACTTTTTTATGGGTCGGGTTATTAAACATTAAAAAAGATTTAAAGGCCATGCCAGTACTGCGTCAATAATAAAAAAATAAACCTAACCAAACTGAATTGAATATATGATAACCTAAATAAATCATAATTAGATTTAGGATTTATATTACATATTCTTAATATTTAAAAAAAAAAACAATAATAAATACAAGATATTATAAGTATAATAAGTATTGTAATTCAGCATTATTTTAATAAAATATCAATAATTATATTAAAAATTAGGAAATTAATTTTAATTATTAATTATGTAATAAGTATTGATTGATATATAATATAAATTAATTTGTTGTATAAAATTATTGTCCAATGATAACTTATATACATGTACGACTGTTTATATTAATACAATTATTTAATTTAAATAATTTTTCACTGGATTTATAACTTTTAGATATAACTCATAGACTCATAAGTCATAACTAATAAAATATAATTACTATTAAGCAATAAAAAGTATTGATTCGAAGTCAGGATGAATTTGAAAATATAAGATCATAATATAAATAAAATGGTTCTTAAGAAATCATTACGACTAACGTCATATATGAAACATTTTATTTTATCCACTTAAAAAAATATTGTATGTATGTCAAGAATTTATATTTTCTCAAACAAATTTTCCAAGTGCAGTTTCAAAACATTTTAAATTTTTATTTTTTGACTTTATTCAGTTTATTATTAAAGCTAGCCTTTTTTTATAATAATTATCTTTTTAATAAAACTAATATTTATGAGTTTTGTTTTTAATATTTGCGTAATCTCGATTTAAAAAGAAAAACCAAATAATAATACATTGTTGGTATTTCATTTCATAGGTTTTATTGTTCCAAACAACAGTGCTTGTAAAGTAATTGCCAATGTTTTTTTAGCAAAATACAAATAAAATATTAAAAATGTTATCATTTTCTGAAATGAAATAGTCCCAGTTTGTCAGATCGTGTATAAATAAAATTTGGTGGCTTATAAAACACATTTGTTGACCCAGTATGTAATTTTAATGGTTAATTGTAAACGGCCCTGATAACCCAGTCGACCTGTCGACCTATCGTTAAAATTATAGCCTGGCCTAATGGTTTTCTTTATGGTTTATGGTAATAATATTCTTTCACATGGGGTCCGTGCTTAACAAATCCGAGCTTATATAATACGTCTGTCTAGGGCCCAGTAACTATTATCTCTCTTAGATAATATTACCGTAGCCGATTTATACGAACTACAACAATAATAAACGCATTGATCTTCTCTAGGACTCAACCCGATACAAAACAAGAACATTTTTAAATTTGACAAATATAATTGAATTATAATATTCATCAAAGTGTCACCAGTGGACGGCTTCTCCACTCTAGTTGTCTGTCTTGTAAACCTAATTCTGAACCATCACCTATGCTTATTATAGTAAAATTATATTGATTGTATAAATCAAATAAAAAAAATAAATTAGTGTGAATGTAATTATGACTAGTAATTAAGATACTATAAATCTGTGACTTTTGCTGCCGAGTTATAATAAAAAAAAACTTATCGATATAAAAACTTGTTAGATTTTTAATTATATCATATAAAATATTGACTGTAATGTTAATAAAACACACAAAACAACATAAGCAATAAACATACACCGTTATAAGACGGCAATTCTAAAGCAAGTTAATTTTATGAAGTAACTCGAAAATGTATTAGACATTTTGTTGGTTTTTTAAATAAAATATTAATAAACTTATGTATTATTAAAAATGTAATATATAGTACGTACAAGAGTTTAGTGTCGAACTATAAACTACAGAATAGTTTGTATACAAACACAATAGTTCAAAACTATACTGTTTAAATTGAAAAGTGTTTAATAATGTAAAAATGATTTGTTACCCGGGACCTGTATTATTTACTTACAACTTTAACAATATTATGTTTTGTCAAAAGTTTTCACAAAACGTCAAACTCGGTAATTTGTTTATGCATAAAACAAAAATGTATTTTAGGTAATACATAAGAATATATATAAATATATATATATATATATTATTAATTTTTGAAAAATAATAAAGTCAAAATAATATTATTAAAATATAATTAGATTGCCTTCAGCAAATAAAGTATATGACATAATCATTATTTTATCGTTTAAAGTTGCAATTTGTTTATCTAATACAAAATTTGTCTTACTATTTATTTTTATTGAAAAATACTTTGGTTAAACAAATATATATGTATTAAATATTTTGTTTTATTTTTGTGTTAATAGTAGTTTAGTATTTAACATTTGTACAGAATAGTTATATAGATAAAAGTAATCTCTAGTCAATCCTATCATTTAAAGTCAATAGCTTTTATCAGAATTCAACCTCCTCCTTTATATATAGCTGCAATTGTAAATGCTTTCAGTATAGCCAGCAGTGGCGACGAAACCAGAAAATACTGTTATCGTCTTGCGACCATTAAGGCTATGGAATTGGCCTATTTTCGTACCATGTCCCAACGGTGTAAGTCATGAATCTTCCACGGACACCCTTATTCCAAATGGTTTTGTCGTTAAAGTCATTGACACAAATGAACCTCTATCTACTTATAATCTTTGAGAACTCCCAAAAGACATTAATTATCATACAGCTAATCGAAATTTGAACTTTTTCGTGATTTTTCTCGATAATATACATAGGTACCACATCAAATGCTGTGTGGACTAAAAACTATATGTTACATAATATTATATTTGGTTTATCTTAAGGCGACTTTGTGTATGTTTAGCTTTAAAATAAATTACATACAATCAAGATCAAAGAAATATAAACCAGAATAATATACGTGTCTATTATTCTTGTTGTTTCATTGTGTTTATATCAAATGTAAAATTATAAATTAGTATAACAATATATAATCACTATTGGCTCAATAATACATAAGCGACAATATACGTAGTATAAATACATTGAGTTTAATTTAATTGAGTTTTGTTGGAATCTTTTACGATATGTCCCTCGTTGCTGTACTTTTAAAATTAAAATGTATCGAATAATCATGTTAATTACAAATGATATTAATATTACATATTTGAAATCAGTTAATCAAAAGCATATACAGTATAAAATAAATAATATTTTTGAATAATATGAATGATAATAATTAATGTTCATATGATATGCACTAACCAGAATATTCGGCTTCGACCTGGATTTAATTTCTGTTTCTACTCTTTAATATACGTTATGAATGTATGACGAATAATATTATTAGTACAATAAATTATATATTTCACAACAATACTCAATGGGTACTTTTTCGAATATTTGTCAACATAGCTATTATAAACAACCAATGGAATTTTAATTAAAAATACAATTTAAAAAATAAAAATATTATTAGTATGTAAATTGTTTACATTATGATTGCTGGTAGTAAAAACAAGACACATATCATCTTACAAAGCTATTTATTTCAACCCCCATTTTGTCGTGACATTATCTATCCTTAATTTTGGGTTAATTTAAGAAAACTTAGTGTCTTGTTAACGATCCTCGTGGGGGATGAGCACTGAAAGTATAGTAGTTGTGTTATGGGCGGGGTGTAGTCAAAATTATATAACTATATTGCATTAAAATGAAGACATCCGGCAAAATGCGCGTTTTGCGAATTGGTATTTACGAGTGGAGAATACTGTTGTAGGCGGCAGGACGCATAAAGAGGCAAACTTCTAGGGTCGAGTTGAACGCATCGGCCAGACCATGGCGTATAATTTTTAAACTTCTGACAGGCTACGAAGAAAACCAGAATCTAATTATTCCGACTGGAAAAAAAGAGGAAGAGAGGGAGCTTTTATCGTTTTGTATATACGGCGTGGCAGCGTCACGCATTGTGCGGCCGCTAATATAATAATTTAACTGGGTAAAGGTGAAGATGAAGATGGCACGGCGGTGGTAGTGATGGTTTTTACTTTTTTTTATTTTTTTCTTATTATTATTATATTTTTTTTTATGTCGCCTTTGCCGTGATAGCAAATAGCGCTCCAAAAGCAATTTGTGAATTAAATACCGACCAGCAAATGAGAAAAGTGCCTATACATAGTGATGGGTCATAGAATGGAGACGAGTAAAAAGGCGATAGGAAAAAAAACGACTGTCGACGGCAGAACACCGTGCCGCCTCAATCAGTCAAATAGAAAAAAAATATTAACATAATATTATATTATATATGTATATTTATATATTGTATCATCTCGATGAGTGTCTATGCCTATATACTATAGTGTTTTGTTGAGTACCTGTGCGATATGTGCACTATTGTACGGAGTTAAGAAGTTTAAGAGTCTGTATACGTATATTATATAATGTAGGCATGTATATGGCCAGTTAAATCTCGACTATCCGTCAGATACGGAACCATAAGGGTGATGGATAACTGAATTATACGATATAAAGAAAAAATATATATTTTTTTAATAAATAGTACTTATCGCATGAACCTCAGTTTTTTGAATTATTAATTTATTATTAACATATTTGATTAGTTTAAAATTAATAAGTCTCTAAGAATCTATATAGTAGGGAATTATTTTTTTTTCAACATCGACTTTATACTAGGTATTGAATAAATATTTGTATTAAATAAAATATGATTTATTCGTACACAATATTTTACTTACATTTTACATTACGATGCATATACAAAATTACTCGAACTCGATAATCAATTTCCATACTAAAATTTAAATTTAAGAAAGGGCTAATGTCAAACTTTTTAACACAAAAAGTTTGAAATTCACGTTATTTTTTAAATAGAAGTGGTTACATTAAAAGCAATATTCTAAATTTAAAAATATTCGATAATGCTTTTAATGGCAATTTAAAAGCTTTTGTTAGAATTTTTTTTTCAAGATTAACAAATCAAATAGACATTGATATAATTTTAAGGTTAGAAATAGTATACTACTTTAGAAAGAGTTATTTATATATATATTTTTTGATAATGTAGAAATATCCAATACGATTTATTTATATATATTTCTCAAGGACGTACTTTAATAGTGTATAAGACGTCTTGTGTAGAAGTCTTTCCATACAATAATATCGAACACGAAAAACTATAACATAAGATCGTCAGTAACACATAGGCTATTGTGAGTTTGTGACATTGAGTTAAAAACGACGAAATAGCAAGATCCTAACAATAAAAACGTTTCATTGTAAAATGGCTCAGTTTGAAATCTGTTTTATTTCAGCCTGGCGGAAACCTTTTTCTTTTATAGGACGAGACTGTTTTTGATGCGATTCTACAGAGTCGTCGCCTAAAGACCCAATGGTTTCACAAGATATCGTTTTCGATTTGTACCAAAATAATGTTGCGTATACTATATATTGTGTGGGAAATAAATATAGAGATCTCAGTGCCCATTTAATGACAAAAACTCTCGCACTGAGACAACATTATTTATATCAAATACATCATATATATACAGTGTACACATATTTTAGAAAAATGGGTAAACTTTTGAAAAACTATCGTTAAAATGACTATTTATTGTATGATATTATTGGTACAGAATTATGTCCAATAGATAATAATATATTATAAACTCATTTAATTTAACAAAATTTACATATATTTACGATATATCATACTATTATTATATTTTATCAATAACGGCCCATTTTTAGTACTGTACAGTGTACATCACATAAATACTATATTGTTATAGGTTAGGTACTCAAAGTATACCTATTTATTTGATAAATTTATGTCTTATCAATTTAAATAACCCTCGAGGTTCACCTTTTATAATAATATGATGGTATGGCGTATCGTAAATTATAAGGATTATAAGCACGCATCATGATATTATATATTTTAATATTTGTTTTAAACTCGAACATTTATGAATACACGTAGACTGCGTGTAAGCACATACCTATACACCTCAATAAAACTGAATAAAATATAGAATTTAAGTCGACTTTACATAGTTTATTATAAACTTATAATCAAAAGTTATGTTCACGTATGTTTATTGTAATATTATTGTTATACCACAAATACAGAAATATGATATACATCAACTCTTCGGAACACTTAATGCAAATACACATTCCCGTTAACCCCAATAATAACTTATGTTACGAGATTCTATCTTACATTTAGTATGATAAAGACGTAAACGAGATCTAGTCATAGAATTAATTATTTCAGCGAGTATTTATACACATACATTAGACGCATACAAGCCATTACAACTTTTACAATGTAATGTTATGTGTTTTAAGATAACATGTTTTTGACACAGGAAAACAATTACAGATTAATTAGGTAATGTCTTTAATACGGTTTATAATTAAATTTTAAATATGTTATAAAAGAATAATGACTTACAAGTTATATTTGGTATGACGTTATAAAATATTAGTTCAAAATTCTATAATGCTTTAATAAAACATTTCACATGCGTTTTTTAAGGAACTTATTGAGGAAATTTATCTCACATTTTTAGCCATATTTATTCATTATTATCATAGTTTTTTTCTCAATGCGTCCTAATTTGTACGTTAAATATAACTATTCACATTAAAACAAGAATATAAAAAAAAGTACACGGTTGAACTAAATACGGTACAATATACTTTTAGCATATCCGTTACGTTTCTAAATAATTTATAAATTATTATATTAATACAATTAATTATAAAAAAAATATTTTTAAGGGTTTATGGGTGTAAATCGATTCCACCAAAATGATCTTTTTAGCTGTTATAAACTTATCGATTACGTCAACTAAAACTCCACCAAAATTTAATATAGCTATATTAGTTCTGCTGGATTATATATTATTACACTATTAAAGACTTAAACTGATATTTGTAGTAAATTCATAATAAAATAGCGTTGTTAAGTACTTTAATTTTAACATATTATATACGTATAAAATTCATATTATAATCTGTGTTATACATATGTATATTTTTTATACAAAAAATAACTAATTATACATATACATTTGTATTATTGGAAATAAAAGTTCAAGGTTTATCGATCATTTATTCTACATTTTCCTGTATGTTCTTGTGAGAAAAAATAAATATCAAATATTTATAATCACTAAAAACAAAAATTATGAATTTAAAAAAAAATATAAGTAACAAAATTTTTACCGATTATTTAAATAAAAAAAATTTATAAATTCACTAATATTAAACTATCGTCAAATCACTATTTAAAAAAATGATAATTCTATATTATTTATTTTATTGTTTTTTTTTCACCAAATTTAGGTTTTCTCATTGAGGACTATAATATTTAACGATCATTTAAAAAAAAGATAATATAGGTAATTGATCTATATTATTTTGTTTATTACTTTGTATTATAAACAGACGGAATCAAAGTAATATACAAAAATAAATGTTTAACGGGATTGATAGCTGGTGACGCAATAAACATATACAAACGTCCAACGGAATCGATAAGACCCCGGTTTTATATAATAGCGTAGAATGGAATGCTTTAATTTTTTGTAACGTACGAGTCATTTTCGAAACAGGTCACAGGTGAACACTAAACATGCATGAGGTAGTAAACAAACACTAAAAGTTAGTCATCACGCACGCAGTCAATTTAATAATAAATACGTGTAAAAGTTTATAGTAAGTTCTGATCATTTTAACGATTGAACTATAAAATTTTACGTCGTACAGTATTTCAGAAAGTTGATTTAGGTGGACAGAATTAGAATTTTCATAATCAGTAATTGAACATGAAGCTACAATCGAATTGAATTTGTTGATAGTTGGTAATTGATAATATAATAAAGGTTTTTAAATTGGTACACTCTTACGTGCAATTCTATTAGTGTACTGAATATACGTATAGTCTGAGATAAGATTTTTTAATAACACACTAAATTGTTTGAACGCATGTTTATTATAATATATTTATCGTTATTCATTAGTTGAAGTTAGATCTTTTATTTTATTTTTATATCATGGATATACTAGTAGAAGGTGTATATATATATTTTTTTTCTTTTCTTTTTTAGTTAAGGTTTAATGTACAATTTAAATACTATACAATATACATAATAATATTAAAATATATAAAAAATGTTTAATTTTATATTATTAATAGTTATAGATAAAAAAATAGGTATGATATTAGTTTAACTTGTCCTCTAAACAATATTATATAATTTGGTTGTTGTGGCACAATACTTAGAACCTATTATATTTGTATGCACTTTCAAATTAGAGAAAAATTAAAATTCACAATAAAACCAAATGACAAAAAATATTATACTTTAATTCAAACATATTATAATTTTACATTATTTTGGATAATAATACATTACTCAAAAATTAAAACACTTATAAATGTTGAGAAGCGAAACAATGAATATTTTAAATTCGATTGACATTGTGGAGCAATCTTTTGTTCCCTTCCTCCAGTAAGTTATAACCTTTGATTGTAAGTTATTGTAAATTTATTTCAGAATATACAAGTTGATCATTCCGAAATTATCTAGAGAATTAAATTTTGGGCAGTACCACCATGATTAAATCACTCCAAATTAATTGTAAAATTATTCCCAAAATTTGTTAGTTTATTTTTCCTAAGTAATTTGTTTCGGCTAGCAGCCTCCCATTATGGCCAAAATCCTCCGAACATGTTTAAAATAATAGGCCTTTAATTGTAAGTAGTTGTAAGTTTATTCCCAGAATTTATAAGTTAACCATTTCACAGTTATCGGATGAATAATTTGTATCTGAAATATGCCAGCAAAGACTAAATATGTCCCCAATTGTAGGGGTTCTATTTTTAATATTGCTTATCAAAACATGAATTGAGGCGCAACGTCCTCATTATCATTATTAATTTTTAATTTCTTATCAGTTGTTTATTAAATGATATTTTGTTTCGCGATGTATTGTATATTTATTTTTTACAAAAGTACCAAAAATAATATAATTTTCATTTATCTATAATGGTATTAATAATTCATATTTTCGATTTTTTGTTAATTTTTTCATATGACATGTTAAGTAAGTAAATAATACAATAAAAGATACAAATTCAAAGGTAAGATTAAGTTTGTAGATTCAAATACAAATTGTAATTATACATTTAAGTTTATACATTTATATCTTAAGTTTATAAATTGATTAATTAATTCAATTTTTTCTTGTATATAACAATATATGGAATAACTTCAGGGTGCCATGTAATCTATACAAGGTAAAAAATCGTATTTTTAACAACTATACCTACACATTATTAAATAAAAAAAGTGTCTTTATTTTTGTGAATTAAATATATTCATTTTTGAAAATGATTAATAACAAAGTTTTATATTCTCTTAAATTAAAAAAAGTATTGATAAATTGTATATCAAAGCTAATAAAGTCTTTGGAGTAGTAAATTCATGGTTTAATAATAGTCTTCTTGAATTAAATTAAAAAAAATCTAAATATATTATTTTTAATATTTAAAACACGAATCTAAATACTGAACAAAAATTAGGTGTTCATAATACTTTTTGTATAAAAAATAATTATAATGATTGTACTTGTCTAAATATTGAAAGAATAAACTCAATTAAATATCTTGGACTAATTATTGATTTCCAATTAAAATGGTTAACTCATATTGACTATATTATGCGACTAAACCGTAAATGCTTTTTTTATATTAAGTGGTTTGTGATCCATGTTTAATAAATATCAACTAAAAGTTATTTATATATCATTTGATGTTTTATCATTTGTGCAATTAATTATTGCATATTGAATAGAGATATAGGGTAAAGCCTACAATATCCATCTAAAAAATTTATAATAATTATGAATAAGATTATTAGATTTATTATAAGTTTACCTAGTACTACAAATACTGACTTTTTATATCAGGAATTTAATTTACTCAATTTTGGTAAATTACTTAATAAATGTACCTTTCTAGTAGCTTATAAACACAAAAAATACTATCCAATATGCTGTCATAACTATAATACTTGACTCAAAAAAAAAAAAATGTCAATGTAACTGCGACAGCTTACAAGAATCATTTTGGTACTAAAAGTTGCCTGATTTGTGTAATAATTCTCTGTAGAAATTTGAAATAAATATTAATAATTTCTCTAACTTTAATCTATTTGAACTTTATAATTAAGTATATTTTAATCATTATTTGTTATTTTCATCGTATTCACCATTTTATAGATGTTAGATGCCATACTACTAGCATTTAGCATTATTTATCACTGGCCATTTAGCTATTTTATATTATTATTATTTTCTAATTATGTAAAAAATTATTATTAAATATGATTTATCATAGTTCTCATTTTAGTTAGTTATGTGAGTATTGGTATTGGAAATATCCAAGAATTATTCATAAACCCAAAAAATAAAAGTTCTATGTACTTATATAAAAATGTAATTACTAATAAAACTACTATGAAACCTGATGTTATGATGATTTAAGCTCACAAATTTAACAAAAAAAATTATTAAAATATTGTTTTATTAAAAAATTATGAAAATGTGGACAAGTTAGTGCCACTCTGCTGTACATATAACTTTAGATATAAAAAAGGTTATTGTATTGGATGTATTAAATTTGAATTCAATGATTTATCTAGGAAACTGAATTTGAAATGTTTTAATTCAAATATTAGACCCTGAGCAGAGTAAATGATGTAATATTACCTAGGGCAGTAAAAATGCGCCGATTTTCTAATTTAGCATCTTTTCTGGTATAAAAATGTATCTATAATTGATATTTTAAGGGTGAAAAATTAAATGTTTAAATAGTTTTCAAAACCATTGAGAAAAACCAAAAAATAAATTAAGAAAAACTGGAATTTTTACGCAAAACCAATTTTTTATTTAGTTGTATAAGTTTAACTCAAAAACTAATGATCGTAAATACTTTAAATTTTTTCAAATGTTTATATGACAATTTTTCATGCATGAATAAATTTAACTCTTTTTCAGCTAATTATAGTCATGAAAAATTCTAATTTTTGTTAATTTTTATTTAACTATTGTTAATAAAAATATTTCACTCAGTCAAAGAATTTGCAAATTTAATATAAAGTTCCTCATAATTTATTAACGTAAATCACAAAAAATTTTTATAAGCATCTGAAGTCGGAATTTTAATAAAATTTGACAAATCACGAAAACTTGCAAATTATTTTGAATTAAAAATTCAAAAACATTTTTATTTATATCTTTGATTTAATACAAGATTTCCGATACATTTTTCTATCTATACCTAAAAAAAAAAAAAAAGTTTACTGAAAAGTCAAACTAATTTATTATGAGCGTTTGAAGTTCAAATTTGTATGGCATTAAATATTCATTATTCACCCTATTTCTTATTGAACAATTTTCTTATTTTTTTTGTAATTCAAAAACCAATAGCCATAACATACTTAATAAACATCTACTATATGTATATTCATATGATAAAATTTTCATAATTTTTAGTTATTTTGTTGTATTTTAAAACTATTATTCGTAGATACTTGACATTTTTAAAGTATATTATTATAATTTATACACACAATACAGTTTTCAAATTCTATACATTCTGAAAATTTTAATTCAATATACTGTATTACTTATAGTAAAATAAATTATATTAATACCAATAATATCGTAAAATATTCTAATTATTTATTAATATAAGGCTGGCAGGCTATTTTCACTCAGAGTCGTTTTTCATACACAACAATTTTTTATCATTAAATTAAAATTTAACATATCCTTTACAGTCACTCACTCGACTCCTACTGTACAGAACACACACACATATCTTTTGTTTTCTTTTTACTACACTATACTTACCTATTACTCATAGTAATTATTTATTTTTTATTTATACTTCCTGCAATTATTATTAAATCTTAATTAATTTAATGCCCAGAAAAAAGCCCAGGAAAGATGTTGTTAAATTACAGAAATTCTATTTTTTTTCAATGAAAAGCTACATTTTGGTAGTTTTGTATTGATAGAAAACGCTGCAAAACTTAATCATAATATAAAATCATCAAGTTTCTATTTGTCTGTCTCATAATAACAGTATAATATTTTATGCAATTACAAATCAAAATAGGAATCAAACAAAATTAATTAGAATCATATTATTTATTATTACACAAATCTAATGATAACTCTGTATCTACTATTTTGTTTGAAAACAGTACTAACAATTCACACAATGCATAATGTATTTTAAATTTAGATAACCTATATATGAAGAGTAGGTAGTTACTTTAAAATAAAACCTATATAATTATACAGTATATAGTATATACAGTTATTAATGGTTGTAAAACTTGTTTTAAACCTGGCTCTTCGTCAATTATTGTGTTTGAGCAATTATATAAAATGCACGAATAGTGATGCTGTTTAATTTTTATATCCTACTTTCGATGAATATTTTGTGAAAATATATGCCAAGTATAAGTAAAACAATATAATAAACATGTTTGTAAGGTCGCCAAAAAAAAAAAAAAAACCATTGAGGCTAACAATGTGTATTTCCGATTTAAAATGCGACCCACTATTGTAAACTTAAACGATATTTAAGTGGTAAAGAACGCAAAATCACGGGCAAAGACTTGCAAATTACTAAGGCATATATTTTGGAAAAAGAACAAATTAATAAAACCATAGATTTTAGAGAAGAAATATCTCTTCACGTATGTATTCAATTAACGTATTATGAGAGACCAAACAGAATATGCATATATATTGAATTAGCTGTATAGCCCAACTTCACCCGAGAAGATTTGAACAAATTTAAAATACAGCTATATAGGTGTGACTAATGATTTTAATGTACGTCAGTTGATGGGTAAATCGGTGTCAGTATATCTCGCTTTGTGAAATAATTCGACCTAGATGAGCAACTGCAAGTCGCGGATTGGATTTAGCATATGTTATATTTTTAACATAGTTAAAACTACTCACTATATTTTTCTTATATATTAAAGAACAATCTTTAAAAGCCTTTTTTGGAAAATTGTGATTCAAAGGGGAAAAAAATTGGCTGTTCTGTTATAGTTTTCTGAAAATGAAGCAAAACAATTAATACTATTATTATATTCACTATAGTTTCATTCTCAAAAATCATCTTTCATATAGGTACGTCATAATATCTATAATATGTATATATATACATCATGTCTTCCCTTAGGCATTTCACTTGCAAGTCGCGCATCTCTCGGGGGTTCATAAATAACACGTCCTTCGCCACTGAAGCTTAATCGGGCCACTTAACACGGACAATGACTAAAATCATCCCACGCCAACACTGTGCCTCATCGAAAACCCCTTTAATTACGGACCGACCATTTTGTGCTCGTTCGATTGTTGAACGTGCATGTGTGTGTAATTGTGCTCAGGGTTCCAACGATAAATTGCACAACGTGTGAATTATTAGCCAGAAATGGTCATTGTTCCCATGAACTGTACTTGGTCGCTTTTTCGAAAAACAGGTAAACAACCGACATCGTCAACAAAGAACGTGGTCGAATCAAGTGAATCGTATGCATTTATCGAAGAATTAAATCATAATGAATATTTTAAATACCGCGCATGCAACTCATCGTACGTACAACGTACCACCTAACAAAAGGTCATAACCGTAATTTATTATTAGGTATGCACTGAGAGCCATGTTTTATACATACATTAAAAAAAAATCTTTTTAAAAATTAAACAATAGTTATTACTGTTATTAGTTTGTTACCGTTTAATTCTTCCGCATTATAATAAAACAATACTACATTTTTAAAATACAAAATTATTCAATAACGTCGACGAGTTATAAAGTATAAATTAAATTTATACAATTTAGTTTAGATATCTGAAACAGAAAGATACCAATGACATATTATAGTCATTAAGTATAAATTAATAACAGATAAATAATAACAATTCAAAAGTGTTAGTAAGTCTATTGTTTTACCACAATGCTCGTTTCGAGTCTTATTTAGGATTAATTTCATTGCATTTGGACGAGGTCACTTAAGCGGATTTGATTGTGTTCAGTTTATACGACGTTAGATTATAAAATTTTCAGTATAGTGCTCTAAGGTTAAAAAGGATTTCGATTTAATAAATGAATAGATATATAATACAATTATTCTGCTATTTTCTTGATAAATTGATGTGTCCTAAATAGGTACAACACAATTTTGTTTCAAATGAATATGCATTATGCATATACGATTTGAAAGGTTTTAAACACGTTTGGATATTTCAATTAAAAATGTAATATAATATATTTTTGATGTTAATAAATTAATTACAATTTCAAAGCTCTGTTCATAATCTAAAATAGTTAATAACACTCGAGACAATCCGTGCGAATTTGCGATAATAATAATAATAATAATAAAATAAATCCACCTTTTTCTTTTGTAGTTAGCTTTTTATAAGCTACGAGTTTATTTTATTTTTTTTGTTTTTAAGTTGCTTTGTGCATGAAATGATTAAACAGTAAACCTATATTACCCATATATCAGGATTTCAAGTCCACAATGCAATAGTTCATCTTTTTTTAGCGGTAAAAATGAAAAGTCTAAGATACGGTTGTATTTTCCAGATAGAACCATTTTCCTTTTTCCGTAGCAGATTATAACGGACCCAGGGGTTTTTATATTATATATACACATTTACCGTATATAACGCTTGCTGCTTGCTGGTCAAACAAGGACTTCGTATAATCCTTATTTATGACGTTTTACCCTTCTTTTTAACCATAACATTATACCTGGCCAAAAAATAATAAACTACTTCATAAAAATAGAGCTACACATGTACATCCAAGTATCATAATATTATAGTTCCAAAAAATCCAATTTTTTTTTATTAAACAATTTCATTTTTAGTATTACTTTTTTAAACGAATTTAAAGCCAACAGTCTTTTAGTGAGGTATTTATAATAAACAATAAAAACAAAATGCTGATGCACACAACAATACTTTTTATAACATAAGAATAATCAATAATACAAACACAAAAAATAAAAGAAGAACATCAAAATTAAAATATTATAAAACTTCTAATAAAACCAAAAACTACATTTATCATTTATTAAGTTTAGTTTATTTTTGTTATATTACAAATAATATTATTTTAATTTATAATTTTCTTTATTAATATTAAATACATTTAGTAATATTTTTTCACCACAATATAAACTAATATTATTTAATTATATTTAAATTATAGTGAAGTATACTTTATCATAACTTAATAAATCCAAAATTCATTTAAAAATAATACTTCCTAAATATCTGATAAAACTTAATATTGTTTCTTTATATTTATAAAGTATAATAAATTTGACTGAATAAATAAGATAATAATGTATACCTTTAGAATTGTACTTGAAAAAAATAAAATATACTATTTTTACACAATATGAATACTCTGTAAATACAGATTTGAGTAACTGAATATGTATAGGTATATAAGATAATGTAATTATCTAATTAATAATTAATAGTTAATGCTGGCATGCAGTTAATATGTACAACAGACATTTTTAAGTAATAGTATATACGACTAACAGCATTTTCGTTTTTATTAAAAACTTTTCTCAATATTTTATTAATTTTTCTTATACTGAAGATACTAGTTATAAATATTAAAAAGTACGTATATGAAAACCAAATAAATACCTACAAATCTAAACTAATATATTCTATTTCGTAAACGTCTTAGAGTACTCAGTAATACTAAAATAAAAAAATAGTAGAAGACAATATTAACTAAAATGAAGTACATATTAAATCAATAATAGTTTCCAAGTTTCTCTTACTATCTAAGACTATAGCCGATAGTAATTTCATGGTTATGCACTATTTAATTCTAATAGTCTAAACTGGAATTAATTTTACAGGATTGTATTTCAATAAGTTCACTTTAGGATAGGTAGGTATGTCAAAGCCACATTGTAATTTTCAATCTCAAAGTGATTAATATCTTTGCTTTCTAAAACGAATTTAATTTATATTTTTGAAATTTAAATTATTGAAATATTGAAAATTATTTTGATCTGAGCGTATTTAAATAAAGGCGATAATTTTTAAAAAAAATATTAAATTTACTTAAGTAAAAAACCTGTTAGTGAATAAACATATTTGATAAAAATAAAATCAATGAATTCGCAATTATATGTCTACAAAAAGTAAAATATTATAATCAAGCTAAGACAGTAAAACTTAATAATGTTTGTAAATGTACTTATAAATGATGACTGATAAATTCCTTTAATACAGATATATCAGTGTACACAAAAGAACTCAAAATATAAACTTGAATTTTGCAATACATCTCTATAAACTATCCCAACAAATTGTGCTTACTCTTCAGTTATAATTTGGTATTTTCCAAAGGTTAGACAATCCAATAAATACTTTAGGAATAATTACAAAATATATATGTTATAGTAAAGCGAATATTATTTAGAAAATTTTAATTGCTTTAATTCTCTTTTAACATTAATCATGAATGTATTATTATTGAATAATAATTTACAAACAAAGTAATATATTTCAATACAATTAAACATCATTATATTATATTCGTATGCAGCATGAATCAAATAAAAATTAAAATACCATTTGGCATTTATGTTAATGACGGGTGCACATAATTTCAAACTTTAAATCTTCCAGGAAACTGTAGCTGAAGTAATAAGGACGCATGCATTTTAGTAAATCTAAAAAACAAATATCGGGACCGACTACTACTAATCATATATTGTGCGCTATAAATATTGAGGTGAATTTCGAACACAGAATTTACACTGTAGTTGTAGTACATTAACGCATTTTAATATAAATTTCAAAGTAATTAATCGAAGGTTTGTGGTATTTGAAAAACAACCCCATTCAATTCTATGTCAATATATAAAACTATAAAATGTTTATTTATCATATTTAATTGTAAAGCAATTATTACATTTTAATTGATGAAATAAAATATTTAAATATGATAATAAAATCATTTAAATTCAATTATTATTTTATAATACTAAAGTATCAAGAGTTGATACAACCGAAAGTTTAAACTCGACTTTTTAAAATATGTAAATTCAGATATTGTGTTTGATTCGCAAAATTTGTCTTGAACTTGATAAATTTGGTATTAATACGAAAATTTCACAATCCCTAACTATCTTTTATATCACTCAAATGTTTAGCAAATAATTATATATTAAAAGTAACATTAAAATAGAAAAAAAAGAGCGTATTATTATTACTATTTATAATATCAGATATCGTTGCACCATGCACGTTGCAGTTAATCATTTCAATATGAATATTAGTAAAGTATTAATAATAATTTATTATCACTGTCGTGCGTAGCGCACGATATTAAGTAACCCTTATTCTGTTCCATACAAAATAACCAAATACCAAATTTATGGAAAACCCGTGTTCGGGAAAATCTAGTTTATAAATAGAAAACGCAATTGACGTTTTGCGAGACAGTCCTAGCAAGCGCTTTTCACATCGATAATGTTATGAGTCTCTAAACTGCAAGGATCAAGTTTACGAGTATACCACCATCACGGATCGAAGTTTTTTAAATTTTAGTTGGATGGTGTACAGCTTTTATTTTTTTGATCTCATATATTGTAAATCTCAAATGTGAAGATACTGAGCACTCAAGAGACCTATAATACCTATGTAGATATTAAATACATTTTAAATTAAATTATTTCAATAGTTTTATTATTAGATAAAATAGTATATTTATAAAAATATAAAAACGACAAATATCTGTACATAAAACAATTATGTGTTCTAAATACGTCTAGTTAGTTAATATGATTGTATTTTCATCTCGAAAAATTCTATGTTGTTAAACTATAAATATTTTCGATTTATTTTTTTCTTTTAAAAATTAAAAAAAATCTGCAACCGTACATAAATGCTACAAATTACCTGTAGTAGATATTAATAAATAAAAAAATAGCCTAACCGCGATACGAATTATTCGGTCTGTCAGTCATTAAAAGAATAATATTAGAAATTGGTAAAATACAAATTGTAGATAAATGATATATTTTTTACAAGTTATGTGCATGTCTATTTTATTCTGATATAATATATAAAATATATATTATGAATTTTATGATATTTGATGTTAAGTATCCTTAATAGTTTAATACCGTATAATAAATAAAAATTAACACCCGCTGTCTCACCATCTCTTTATAAAACCCTTTGTACGCCAATGTTAAATATATAATATGTATTAAGTATAGCACGAGATACAAAATACTTGCACCCTATTTGCAATATAATATTATTATATTTATATTGTATAATATTATAAATATCATATACTTTTATCGATGATGTATTTATATCTACTAAATATATTATATGAACATAAACTACCTACACAAAAATGTACACGTAAACAGTAAATCTAAATTTGTATTTAAGTATGTATACATCATGATGTTTCATCCTCATTTTTCAGATTCAGATTTTTAGTTTAAGTCTTAAGTATATTTAAGGTCATATTTTAAAATATTTTGGTTAGTTTGTGCCATTTAAAATAACTGTTCTGTGTTGCGGTATCGATACAAGATTCTTCTTTTTTTTTAATAAAAACCAGTGAAACGTCCTTTTTACTATAAATTATTAAGCAGATTATTATTTTTAACTTGTATACATCTAAATCGAAATTCGAAAGTGTAGTTTCTGAATTATATAACTTTGTATCCATTATAATAGGTTTAAATATATATGAAAGAAATGAAGATTTAATTATTCAGTAATTTATATTAATATATTAGCATTTTATAATTGAGTATAATTATTAGTAAGCATTAGCCTATAAATATTGCATATATTTTATACTTGATTCAAAATCATTATTAATGATAAATAATCCTTACTTGGTTCTTTTTAGTACAAAAAGTCATATTATTCAAAACTACCGATTCAAATTTTGCATTAAAATTTAAAAAAAAAATTCTGTAAATTCAATTAATAATGCCGTGTTTCTAATTTGAAAAAAAATGTTATTTATATTATAATATCTCACTATAGAACACTCTTCAAACGGTATAAAAATCTGAATTTCCAAAATCATGGCACCTATAATTCAGAATTTAAATAAATTCATTATTGAATTAATAAATGATAGTATGGGGGTAGTGAATAATTTACATGAATCATCCTGTCAATATTATAATATAATACACATTATACGCGTCTGGTTGATATGTGTTAAGTCCAAAGCGAATGTCGAGAAAAATGGAAATCACGGTTTGACACGCTACCACGACGTTGTCAGTGGATGGGTCGGGTCGGGTTTGGCAAGCGGGCGGTAGTTCACAGTCGCAGTTTGAGTATAATAATATTATTATTTAGTGATATATATCTATATGAGTGTGTGCATATTATATATAATACCTGCCGGGTCGCCTGGTCGTATAATAATGTGCTCGTCTGCTTCTGATTCAAGTGGTACGACTTGTACACGTACTATATATGTATATATACGCGTGTATATATTTTATAATTGTATTACTTCTATAATATTATATTATATGGGGGACGATGTGACGCGGCGCGTTGGTATATTGACAAAATCCCAAGCGCTATACGCAAAATTCAATTTGCCTCATCACCCAGCCGCGGCCGGCCCTTTCTGTGTATCACTCGCGCACACTCGCACCACATATACGCACACACCGATGCGCCACTACACGAGGCGGTTTAGAGCTGTTACACCCGATAAACAGACTATAAATTTGCTCGGAGAAAACGCGCGTCGTATAATGCACGAGTATTATATCATAGTGAGTGCGGCGCATACGTATGTATTACGTGTAGCATAATGTGGACGAAAACTTTTCCGAGAGACTCGCGCGCGCCTTTTGTTTTTGTATATTATTAATAATTATTATACAATATATTATAAATATTATTATTATCATTACAATAAAGTCTCTAACGCGCACAGATTTTAATTAAACTTCGCACTTACGGCGCAATATATACACGCAGTATACACGGCAAACCACACGCGTCAAACCCTGCGCCGTGTACAATGATAATATTATAATACACAGAATGACCATGACCGCGGTTTGGCCGCAGTTGGCCGAGATGGTTGAGCTTTAAGAATTATATTGTCGTGCACGCGGATGAAGCGAACAGTGTTTTCGCTACACCATTATTTTGGGTGCCATGGAATGGTGATAATTTATTTAAAAGTCAATGTAACGTTCCTAGGTGATTTAATATTATTGAATTTAAAAGTTAATGGATCAATAATATAATCGCCGACTAATACCTATATACATGATACCTTATAAATAATTGCAATGGTTGTATCTTGCGTGTTGTTATTAATTATTAATATATATATATTATAAGTATAGACCTTTATAGAGGTACAATTTTCAATGACCCTGATCCGGTATAATACCTACATATCGTCACTTGCACATCATATTATAATTGTGTTGTGTAGAAACTTACTTTGGTCAAAATCAGTTTTGTCCGTCGGTTATATTATGATTTAAAATATTGCACGAGTCATTTTTAATTATTCTATAATAAAATATTAAACTTGAGAAGTCTGACTTGGTTAAAACTTAATCAACAAAATCCTTGTAATCACTTAGTAACTTACAAACATAATTTACACTATGCGATTTTACAAATATATCTTTACACAAATTATACAACAATAATCGTAAAAATTGGAAAATTAAATAAAAAATACACAAAACCAAATTTCGAATAATCTTTGTATTGATTATAAATTTAAAGTATCTATCATTTAAGTTCCTTACGTTAAATAGAACACGACTGTATTTTGTTATTTCATCTTGTTTAATATTTTTGCAAGTATATTCAAAATAAATTAATATCTTGATGTATAACGTTGATGTTTTATTCGCCATAGATAATATTATTATATCAATGGTAAATATTATTATAAAAATCAAATACATTTATTTTTAACACAATACTCTTTCAAAAAATTCTTTCATTTAATAAAATGAATTTTTTTGTTTACGATTTAACTCACACCTAGCCATTAGGATTAAAGATATAACTCATTATTACTTATCATTAACTTTTTTTTATAATTCAATTCACTTTCAAATTGAATAAGGTGTAATTTTTATTAAAACATTACCACAATTTATTAAGAAATAACTTCTTTTTGATACTACAAGTATAAAATATCAAAATAATTGTATTTTTTAATAATGCAATAATATTTTAATGAACGTTTTAAACAAAACTAGAGAAAAATGCTTGTGTAGAAAATAAGTCTATTTATTAAATTGTTTATAAGACCAAACGGAAGACCTAGACAGTAGACGCCTTTACCGGCTTATTGTAATATTATGTTATTATGTTTATAAGTTTATAAGTTATAACACATATTTATTTATACCAATTTGTAGAATGTATATACGTATTTAAATATGATTAATTCTATGTTATGTGGTGTGAGAACAAAGTCCCTATTTCAATATTTTATTATTTTTCCAACACCTGGAATAAAATATTGTATAAGAACATTTATACAATTCAAAAAAACAATTTTCTTTATTTTCTTTAACGTATTGACTTCGACAGAAAATTGAAAATTGAAGAATATGTCAATAATATGTCCACTTATATATTATATTGACATGCTAGTATTTGGGTAAAACTTTCAAGTTTATTCCTGTTAAAGGTCTTTTATATAGTTATGTACTCGTGTACCTATACGAGTAAAATATACAGTCAGATAAATAACAAATAATTATAATATAACCGTATGAGTACAAAGGATATCTAAAGAAAATTCTAAAATTCCTGTAAGAATAAGTTTCTATAGATCTATATGTGTTACGGCTTTATTGAATTTTATAGTGACTTTAACACTAAAATACACAACTTTATTATTTATCAACAATCTTGAAAATAGTAAACAAAAGACAGTATACTACCAAATATAATAACAAATAATCTAAGTACTATACTATATTTTCTTTTCATCAAAATATCCTTCTACTGAAAAGTATATAATGAAATAATCAATTTCCGCCACTGTAATAACAATATTAATGAATACCTTCATAATTTATTTACAATTATTTACTGTTATTTAATATTTATAACTTTTCAAAGAAATAACTATAACGTAATGATAGTTGGTAAGCCGCGCATTATCGAATAAAGAATCAATCCCGATACCGCGTGGACTGATAGATATTATAGTAGCGGTAGGTGTTGAGTTTCGATTTAAAGTATGTGGATCAGCGTTGTTTTTAACGTACACGTCCTTTCCTATTAATTGAAAAATAATAAATATACATATAACTAATCTCTCTATTAAATGCATATAAAATATTGTGAATCTTATTTCAGTCAATATAATAAATTAGTATAGCATAAAAAAAGACAGTTTTGAGTTATTAAAATATTTAATAAATAATTATGCCTGAAAAAACATCTAAGAGGTATTAGAAAGAATATAAATACATTTTTTACTATTTTACTTAGTATTAAAATAATTGGTAGGTGATTGGATGGAAGTCTATAGTTCAACTTATATATGACATATATATGAAAACCGTCATGCGTCTGAATGGAAAGATTCTATTCACTTCTGGGGGAAGTACAAATATAAAACGATAGATGAAAATAAAAATAAAAATAATAACGTTGATCGGTTCAATTTAAATTCGATTTATATTTTACGCTTAAACAAAATATTTACGAAGTCTTTTCACTTTTCAATTTGAAACACTTTATAGCACTTAATGGGAGCATAGCCCTTCTAAGACATAATACATAGTTTCATATAATATCTCACATTATAAATAGATACACCGTATACATATCCTCAATGTTCAATGCAAACATTTTAAAAAGGTCCTATTCAATTATATTAAAAAAAAACTAAGGAACGAATAATATAAATATTATGACGTGTAAAAATAA
Source organism: Rhopalosiphum nymphaeae (assembly GCA_036289425.1). Classification (NCBI taxonomy): domain Eukaryota; kingdom Metazoa; phylum Arthropoda; class Insecta; order Hemiptera; family Aphididae; genus Rhopalosiphum; species Rhopalosiphum nymphaeae. Next base: position 84,194 of record JAZAQC010000036.1, on the reverse strand, counting down.
TTTAAAAAATAATTGATAATAATACCTAATTAAAATAAAATTTGTTTTCTTTGCTTTTTACATTTTCATTTTTTTTTTTTTAAACCCGTTTGTATTCATTTCAATAGAAATAATAATTTACATTTAAATGACTCTAAAATACAACGCGAGAAAAAAAAGAATATAAAATATCGTCAAGATTTTTCGTCTTGATATTGTTTTTTTCATTCTCCGGTTAACCTTTTTGCGCATTTTACGCTGTAGTCCCATAGTGTCTCGGTGAATCATTTCAAAAATCGATAAATGGAAAATAGGTGAGCACCGCAAAGCAAGTATTTAATTTTTTTTCTGGAAGAATTATTGTATTAATATGACAGGTATTCTGGGAATATATACGAGTCAACCCCAACCGACCCCTGAAAAAAATCTTGATTTATATTTTATATGGTTTTTTTTTTTTAAATATTTTAACTGAATAAACAATACAAATAAAAAATGTTGTGGTTCATTATGTTGTTATTATATTTTTGTTTTGAAACTATGTATATGTAAACGGTGTACTAATGTCGTTCTTGTACTGATTAGTCACGAATGACGCTAAACAAAATCTAGGGTATGTGTAATGATGTTTTGGTATAAATTTAATGAATAGTAGGTTAGTCAAATACTACAATATACTTACGTCTTTTACTATACAGCTTTTATTGGTAAGTATTATATCTGTTCACATTTTATAGTATTTGACTGTATTATAATATTACTGAAAAATATATTTTTGATATTACAATATAAACTAAGTTGCTAACAAAACTATACTATAACTTCTATTACATCTGATGATTTTAACTATTGATTATTAAATATTAACAAATAAAAAAACTAAAAGACAATTTATTTTACAATCCACATTCTAACCTTACATCACTTATAAATATGTATACGCACATCAGATAAAAAATTGTAATTTTATTACTGATCGTCTACTACACTGAATATACGTTACATAAAATGAAAATATTACTACGTAATTTTGACATTTATTTACAAATGACAAATCGATATAACTGTGATTTCATATTTGGTGAAAATAGTAATATCGATTCACAGACTTGTATTTCAAACTTCCATTTTATAATAATTAATTTGTTAATTGTTTAATACTACATCGATATTGTATAGTATAATACATTTATTAACATTTACTAAAATGTAATTATAAAAATGTACCCTATGTATATGTATTATATATAATTAGTAATTACTTATACTACATATATATATATATATATTAATAATTTGAAATATAAATATTTATAAGGATTCTTCCCTATATCTGATATTTGGTCTGTTATATAATAATAAAATTATGGCAATAGTATTTACTACACAACATGTAATTCAAATACTCTTTAATAGTTTAATTTCTAAACACTTACCAGTGATGCATATTATATAGGCATTAGAATATACATATTATTCACTTGTTAAAAAAAAAAATTCTCAAAATGTAATGCAATTACCTGAAACAGAAAATAGTAAAATACATTGATTAATAACACTTATTTTATAAATGCATTTAAATACTCAGTGTATTAATATTAAAATATATGTAAAAAATTAAAGGTTATATAATAATGATATATATATATTATATATAATGATGATGTAAGATTTTTATACATCCTTAATAAATTTAAATATTATTATTTATACAAATAACTGATATTATAGAATAATAATTAATAATAAAAGAGCAAACATTATATTATACTTCTTAGACAAGAGAAAAACAAATTCAGTCAAATTATGTGCATTTGCAATAGTTTTATAAATTAAAACGGTTTTTAATTATTTGACAGTTTCACTTTTTTAGTATAATATACCTATCTCAGTATAAAAAACAATAGGTACTAATGCTAATACGAATAATAATATAGTAAATCATATATTCATATTAATATAAATATTTGAACCAATTATTTATTATATGCAAATGTGTTTAACCACTCTAATTATTAATCTATTAATATACTTACTATATAACATAATCCTAATCCTATACGGTACGTACATCGTGAATAGTGTATAATATGTATTTTCAATAAATTGTTGCAAAAAATATCACAGTGTATTGATTAAAAGCAATTATAAATGTTATTTAGTCATTAGTCGTTTGTATTTATTGGAGCGTTTTTTTTAATAAAATGCAGAGTATCGATTATGTCCGCATTCAAAAATAAATATAAGGATAATATAATGACGTTTTAAACGTTAGAGTTTAGACTGACCATAATATTTGTTTATTTAATTTAAGTGGTGACTTTATTCATTATCAATTAAAATATATATATATATATTGACTCATTTTCAGTCTAATGTAACAAATGGAATAATATGTCAAAAACATTCAATAATCCAATACATTTTGTGAATAAAATATTGAATTTCTATACGATGTATATTATATTATATCTATATTTTGTTTAAATATTAAAAAACTATAATGGCATTTTAATTTGTAGAAATATTTTTTATTTTTTATTTAGGCTTTTAAAGTATTTAATTTTGATATATAATATTGAAATGATAATTGATATACTGTAGTGAATTATGTGATACTGTATAATCTTATCCGAGTATACACCATAATATTATATACTACTATTTATTATACACTATACTTACATAAATTATAATTAAATCATAAACATTTTACTCTCCGGATGTGAGTTATTAAAGTATATTAAAAAATATATTATTATTTACAATATGATTTTAAAAAAGTTTCAGGGCTTATTTAATATTTATGTCATATTCTTTAAATTTTAAAGTATATAAATAAATATCAATAAACTAAATACGAGTATTGTCATTAATATTTTTCTTATATTAAAAAGTTTATCCAGTTTCTAATGCAAATATAAATAATCAATAGCAAAAATTACAAGTGTTCATAATAATAACTATATCTTAATTTTAATTATAATCTATAATACAAATGTGACAAAATTAATTCCTGTCAGCTGGTTACTTCATAATTTGTAGTAAGTATTGTTGTTTTATAAAAACCTATTAAAACTTAATAGTTTTAATTTACACACAGTTTTAAATCAAATATACGGCATGTTTAAACCAATTTTATATTTTCCAAAATGTTTTTCAGTACAAATAGTCAACTTCATGACTAATGAACAAACAATTTCATTGACTTTTTTTTTCTATTTTTTTTTTTTATTATTATTACTTGCTAATGTAAATTTTTAAATTCGGACAACTCTATAAGTACCATCTTTGTTCATTCTCCAATTAATAATTAATAAATTACAATAAAACTTTCAAGACATCATCTTCACCATTTCAAAAAAATAACTTCTAGATGACACACATTTACCAAACACATAACCAAAAACTATTTAGTAATCACAAGAAACCGTTAAATATATTTTTTAAGTAAAATAGAAGAATTTAATAAAATATGTTCATAGTTTTTCAAATATATGTATGAATTAATGATTTCGAATATTTTGAATATTATACGATTTTAGATCCGTTATATAATTCTATGTACTATACTATTTATATTATTATAAAACACAACTTAACTTTAGTCGTTTTAAATCTATTTGAAGAAATATCATATTTTATACAGCTTCTTAAGAAAGTTTATAAAATTAACACGTCACTGAGAAACTAACTATTTTAAAAGTACTTGTGTAGATTATTTCAACTATACTAAGTTAAATTCAAAGCCTAATACATTACATAGGTATGCAATATATTATATTATCTCTTCCCTAATCCCCAAAATATTTTATTATTTTAGATTATCTTTCTATGAACATTTTTCCAGGCAGATGAAGTAATCAAAAAATTAACCTTAAAGATCGAATATCAAATCCGAGTGATATTCAAACAGGCAAATTTCGATGACCTCAATATTTTTTTAGGTTAATAGAAAATAAAATAACTGATCGCCTCTATAAATTTTAGAAAAAATGCAAGCAAAAATAAGTATAAACTGTATTTTTACAATTGAATTTTAAATAAAAACAATTATTAGAAAATGTAATTAAATATTCTTGCAGTGAGTATATAAATAATATGTTAATTTACGGTATTTACACACGATAATAAATATTCAAAATGTTTTTATGAAATTCAAAATCACAATTTTGTATAGTTGGCAATAAAATTAAATAATTATTTAAATATAAACGCACTTATAACAATAAAGATTATATAATATTCGGAACTGTATGAATTATTTATTAAAATTACTTATATTATTGCATTCATATTATATAATCTATTTCATTTATTTTTACCTGAGGTACGAAGAATAAAATATTTTCCGAAATACAATCAATTTTTACCTGAAATACTTATACAGTTGCATACCTATTGTAGTCGCTCAGATGTGTATGAATTCTGCAGTGAAACTGAAATAAATTGTTCTAATTATTATCTACTTACTAATATTTTTTATTTTTGACTCGTCTTATAATGATTTCAACGGTAGGTACATTACGATTATAATAAACAGCTATGTTTAATGGCTCACGTATAGTATTAAAATCTATTTGTATCAGACTTTTTATTTTATCTATAGCAATAAAATATGATATCTTTAGAAAACGATGTGTACAGCAATACATCGTCAAAAAGTCAAATTGGTAAAGAAAAATTCTACATTTTCGTATATAATATACAAGTAAACTGTATATGGAATAAAGGTAAAAATTGTAGCTACTTCGGACAAGATAAAAGCCACCCCCAACCCCCACCAAACAGAAGACGAATAATATCTTTTACCGGCGTCAGACGTTTTACAAATTGGTCTCGGGCCTAGTGAGGCGTATAATCCGACGCCATTTTGCGGAAATACACCGCGGGCGCGTGTACGTTTAATAAACACGGCAAACTTATTTTCTCCTCTGCACATTCTTATCAAAACTACTGGCGGGCGTTTTGACAAAAGTCTGATGGCCCTTTAAGTTGATTTATCGGTCAGCAGCAGTCAGCGCCGTATATATGTAAAAAAATGAATACGCATAGTTACCTCTACATGTATCCGTTGACGCCGCCACCACCACCATCATTATATACACTGAAGTTTTAAAATATATATAAAACTGTATATATTTTCTTACACTGTATCAACTATAGACTATAAAAAATGTACAAGTATATAACAAGATCAGGAATCTCGATCATGATTAAAAAATATATATTTTACTAAACAAGTTTATTTTATTATGTAATTAAACTAATATGTTTTATATACATTTAAGGTAACTTGTTAAATAATATACATTGTTATTATTTATTTATAAGAATCGATAAAACTCTTAACTCTTACATATTATATTATGTTTTTCTCTTTTTGTATTGTTTCGTAATTAAATTAATTTGGTGATGTAAACTGTTATATTATGATTTAACCCAGTGATAGACCACCAGCACGAGTAATGCTCAAAGGTGATTTTTTTTGTTTTTAAAATTAGTTGTGGAATGCATTGTTGTTTATGAATATAGGTTTTTTCGAAAGCATAAAATTATTATCGAATGTCAAACAATGTTTTAACTCAACATTTAATAAATGTAAATATGCTATTTATAAGTATCTAAGTTTAAAATATTATAGTACGCATGTAAAGAAAAAAGTTTAATTTATCACCTAATCTAATGTAATAATATAATTACATAACAATAAAAGGTACAATTGTACATACACATAATATTATTATGCCACCATTGTGCATTTTCACATTCATACTTGACTATAATATTATATAATCTATGTAATGGCTCCGATTCTATTGTTGGCTCTTTATATTATGTAGCCCCATCAAATTATAAACACCTTTCTAAAGAAAAATGAAATCTTTCATTACGTATTAGTATGGTTATTGATTATTCAATGATTGATCACTGACGGTGTGTTTCGGATGTCACGATGACTGTATTAAATATATATTTATTATCTAATTCAAATTGAATATATCGTGAGATTTAATGTTACTAATTAGTGATTACAATATAGTGTGTCCTTTATAGGAATAAATTAAAATTTTCCAAAGTTTCTTATCAGAAGTAATTTATAGATCTTTCATACTGTCTGCAATATGAATTTAATATTTTTATAAAAATATAAAGATCTAGTAGTTTTAAAAAACAGTGAACTGGATAATTGAATACTTGAATGCACTTAAATAAATCTCTTCGCTGACAAGAATCGATGAGACTACAAAATCGAATGTCGTTTAGTCATTATCAACGGTAATAAAAATGTATATTATTTAGTCTATTTGAAATTTGAATAAATATCACGAAATTGTATTGTAATAATTTCAACCGTTTATTTTCACGGCGTATACACCGTCGCCATCGACATCGTTTGACCTATACTACAACACACACTGGCCGTGTTTTATCTAAGTCACACTACAAAACCGAAACGGTACGTGCGAAATATAATATTACGTCGCTGCAGCATTAACCCGACACCCATTTGCTGGTATGGTAGGTCCAGAGGGTGGATGCAGTGAGGAGGTCTGCGACTGTGACCATATCTAAGTACATATATTATTTCGGTATACACGCCTGTCAGCCTTTTAAAGGAAAAAAAAGCTCTATTGTCGCACGTTGTGTCAGGACAACACTTTATGACGCTAATAAACACGCAGGTCCGCGTTGTTCTTGATGTCACCGAATCGAACAAAAATTTCCCTTTAATAATAATTATTATTATCCGAGTGCCATTATATATATATATATTATAGCAAAAGTCGCAGGGCGAGGCGAATAATATAATAGCGTTATATTATATTGTTATTATTATTATGCGATGAGTGAACGGATAAAAGCTCAGGACCACCGCGGCAGCACTATACTGTATATAATATATACCTATACATACACAGCGTGTGTATATACACGTTTTAATCAAAAACATATTTCATGTGGTTTTAAAAGTGTTGTCAGCCAACGACCTCCCCCCTCACCATTTCCCGCGGTCCTTACGCGCCACCCGTATCACGTGCGCCACACAGTCACTCGCCACCCCGCGAGTCCACCGTGGTCTATCGCCCAGGCCAAAAGTTGTCAGCTCTCAATGAGATTGATTAATCGTTGACTGCAGCCTATTCCACCGCTATACGTATATATAATAATATTATATTCATCCACTTCACCCTGCAGTCGTCGGGGGTACAGTCTGACCTTTTTTTTTTCTCCCACGTCTCCCTTCCGCTGTACCAGCACCACACTCCACGAAACTCGTCAGTGTTCTTTATCGGCAAATCATCGTGTGGCTATCACACGAATCAGCCGCCGATTTTACCATCCAAAAAATTGAAACGTTGGCTGTTTGACGGTTTTTTTCCTATCGACGGGGTCGTGTCATATAGGGTGGTCGGGTACGACACCGCGACGTCGGATAATACCGATATAATTTTACGATTGAAATCATTACTGCACCTTAAAACTGTAGACCACGAGTAGCTATAGTTTTTTAATACATTTTAATTAAGTATTGTGTTTTATGTTTGATCCTTCAGCGTTACAATAATGATGTTTTCACGATGCCAAAGCTGTATCGCTTGAATCGAGTATCAAGTATCAACGCTTTAAATATAATTTTGGGGGGATATTACGTATTATGCTTCAGTTGAGTAACAGACGAAAATGATTAATCTCGTTTGCAATTATAATTTATTCAACAATTAAGAGGATAATATAAGATCATTGTTCTAATTAAATTATATTAAACGATAACCTATTATTATTTATTAATAACTTTTATTATACTGATGTGTAGTACAAAAAATAGGCAATTTAAATACTTCTAAGTGAAATTACTAAAATGTCTAAATTTTAATTAACATATACATATTATAATAGTCAAATATTAATAGACATAATATATTTCTAAATATCAATAATAATATTCATGACCAACTTAGCCGTACGAAATACTGCAAAATACATGCAACGTTATAAAACTAGAGAACATCTGCAGTCGTACAATAATTATAATTTAATTTACGCAACTATATTTAAACAACGTGTATTAAAACTTGGTTAGTTACAATGAAATTGAAGAATTAATTAGTTCTATCTTATGTATAGTACAAAATATATAAGTACGTATACTCAATCTTTGAACTCAACTTATAAACACATACATCTAGATGTAGTACCTACCTACTCGTATAATCTTAAAATATTTCAGAAGTAACTGACATTTAAATTCACTTCCTTAATTGACATAAGGGCCAGTAGTTTTAGTAACTATTTTATAAGTACTAATTAAACACACAAAATACGCATGCACTTAAAATTTTATACGATACAATTACAATTATATTTGAACCGTAATTAATATTTGATAAAAACACCTCAATAAGATACTTGACTACAAACATAGTACATTTCAATGAGTTAGGTATAAAAATAATAACTTAAAATAATACCAATCCTAACTATATTGAAATAAAAATACAATAAATCGTATATAATATATGTACACAAATATTTGTAAAAGTGTTTTTCTTTTAATACATCACAAAATTATTTAAAAAAACAGCTAATGTACACATTTTACGAAGAAAATAAACTACTTTCTAAAAACAACATATATTCGTATGGTTCAAATAGTAAGTCCCAAAAACCGAATGGTTTCAACATTTTATAAATTCATGAATATATCTATTGAAATGTCAGTTAAAAGATCAACCTCTTTACCATTTTACGCGACACGTATATGATATTTCTCGGACTAGTACCAAAAAATACAATCTCGATCATTCATTAATTTTCCCATGATAGTTGAACTTTAGTTATGATAAAACGATATTAATATAATTTTTCTTTTTAATACTGAAAATTGTTCTTTACATTGAATTACATATAACTTATTTCAAGTAAATATTATTCTTGTTTAACTGACCGTTTAATCTAATATAACACTCAAAGCCTGACATAAAATTTTTGTAGATAAACTAGAAAACTGCATGGATTTTTTAAGGTATTTTTTTTTCAAGAATAATTGGTTGGTTCAAAAATTTCAACTATAAATATTATATAAAAAGGTCTTTAAATTTTACTTCTATAAATAATACAATAATATATGATTTTTTCACAATAATTTACCAATATTTATTAATAATTGTATTTTATAGCTTAAGGTCAGTTATATAGCAATATAAAAAAAAAATTAAATATAAATATAAATGAATACAAATAATAGTCTTGTATTATGAACATAATAATGTTCGATTAATAAATTGAAGATTATGAGTTATGACTGTCAATTTAACTTTCATAATAAACTATAATATTTATTTAATATTTCTAATAGGTAATTCTATTATATTTTATATGAGATTATAGGAAAAAAATTAAATATTCAAAAGTTTAAAACTATCTAAATACTCATTTCAAAATGAGTATTCATAATTTATAATAAAAAATCTAAAATGAAAATCTAAGCTTAATCTCTGTAATTTCATAAATAACTTTGCATTTATTGTCACCGTCAATTTTCAAATATATAATAATTATTGTTTTAAGCTTTAAATCTTAGCATGCTTTGTCTTTTGGTATATTTGAACCTCAGAAAGTAAAGTTGTGAGAGGCTTAATAATTACCAAACTTTCTTGAGCATATTGTCGTATAAATAAACAAGAAGGACGAAGGTTATATTCTTGCCCCCTCAAAGTTTACTCCAAAGCTTAAAAAGTTAACTAGATTGGTTTTTCATTGAACATCCATAAGTTAAGATACATACAAGTTTGGAAATATTATATTTATTTTTTTTTTATATATAAATATAGATGTGTTTATAAATTGAGATGTAACATTTTAATTCATACCTATCTAAAAGTCTATTCAAATTTACTACAAAGTTAAGCCGCCCACAAATTTAATTTAATATAATTCAAAATAAAATTATGTTTTATTAAAATTCATACTATTACACAAATTCAAAAAAAAATATTCAGGATACTGAAATGCTGCCATTATTGCATTTGAATTTGAACATATTTTGATTAAATTTAAAACACTAGTTAGAAACTTACTTTAAATGTATTCATTTTTATCAATTTAATCATTTTGCCTAAGTTTATCATCGCGTTTAGACCCAATAGATTTACCAACAACTAACAAATAAAATATGATGAAATCTCAAAAGTAAATACTATGGCAGATCACTTGTTTAAGCCATCACAAGACACATAGAACCAATTAAAACAGCCAAAATGGATTACGTTATATAAAACAACATAACTGACATAACTTATAATGCTTCCTACTTAACAGACATACAGCACACAACTGACCCACATAATTGGAGTCCTGTAATATTAATTAGTTTTCAATGTCAAATTTTTAATCCTATCACTACACTGGCTAAAATACTATAATTTGATATTTTTAATAATTGATAACGATACACATGTGATTTCAACAACATCATCTAGTTGGATATTATATTATTATAATATTCTCTAGTTGTTACATTATGGATCCAGACGAAGAATTTACACCAACAGAAAAAACTATCGGCAAAGAAAGTTCTAAAAATATCGGAACTGATTCGATTTTCTTGCAGGACAACATTAACCGATTTAACAAACAATTATTCCAGGACAACATACAACAATTTTCTAGGTATAATTCGATACCATTAAAATACTCGATACTTGTACTACTTATACTACCTACTTTAAATTGTATATTAATTATTAAAAATCCCATGTTATTCAGTGATACAAAACAAAACGTACATGGGTATACACATTATTATATTATTATATTATATTATTTATACATATATTTTTAAGAGCATCTATACAGCTATATGTTACACCTATAGAACATTAATTAATTGAATAATCTGTTTTAATCATATCATAATATCATCTAAGTTATTACGTCTATAAATTACGTAGTATGCAATTTAGGGATATTAATTAAGCTCGAGCAATTATTACTTATACAAAAGCAAAGTCAAAGTATAATGTATATAATAAATGTGTGTTTAAGCTAAATTTCAAATCAAATATTAATACAGTATAAACATTATTTATAATACTATTCTAGATATAATATTGAACGTCGATGTTTGAGCATTAAAGATGATAGCGATGTAATGCTACGAAGGGAAAACAGTATAAATGAATTTACCTATTGGAAATATTCAGCCCGTAAAATATACAAAGCAGTTTCTGAACCAAATCTACAAACAGTGCACATAATGGAAAGAAAAATTTTACAAAAAAGTAACAGTTTTCATGATTTATGCAATTCTAAACGCCCGTTTAAACCATGTGTTAAACCATTCATGGGCAAAATTGTTACTTGGCTGTACGTAACTAGAGCACAATGCCACAGCATTAATTTTACAAAAACGCATAACGATTTAATAAATACGTTTGGTATGTCACTACGTAAAAACTGTTATTAAATTATAATAATATATTATCTCTCTATATATTAAATAGATGATATCTTTGAATGGGAAACTACAGATGAGAAAACGATTATGTCTAAACTATTTGCTGACGTAGCAAAATACTGTAAAAAATATGAATTAAATGACGAAAAAATGTCTACTCTATTGGGGGTATATTGTTATACGCATTTGTATAACAAATCATTGGATATTCTGTCCTACGGGGAGATTTATGATTTTTTCAAAGAACTCATAATCCATCATTCAGTTTTGGTGAGATACTCTGATATTATTAAATGCAGCGTTAATCTTAGAGCTTTTGTTTTTTATAATAAATAACACTGCAGATTACCTTGAATAATAACCACCACGTATTTTATACTATTCTTTTAGGTTCCTCCAGATCACATTAATTTGTATTCGATAGAAGAAGCAAAACATATACTTACACATTTTTCGAATAAGTATTTAACTTGCTTACCTCTGATTCGTCATCTATGTGTACCACGAAAAATTCAAAATGATTAAATAATATTCTGCATATTGTTTAAGGATTGAAAAATAAGTGTAATCATGTAAATTGTATTTTTAAAATACATATTATATATATATAAATAATACATTTTTCGAGCCCAATATTAGTTGAAAAGTTTATGATGTTCATTCAGAATAAATTAAAGTAAACAAATTTCAATCAATCAAAATCAACAGACACAAATATTTATAACTACGTAATCAAATACACGTCATAATATAATATTTTTGTAAAATATCGTATTATTATAAACCTTATAATATATTAAATTATAAATAAAAAAATAAATAACTTAGCTAAGTTTCTGAAATTCAAAAAATAATTAACATTTTAAATATAAAAAAGAACATCGTAAAATTCTATAAAAATTTTAGTTAGGCATTAGTTCAATAAATGCTAACATTAATACATTTTTAATAAAGTTTGATAATATTTATTTTCAACTTTTGATTTTTAAAAATATAAATGTGTACAAAAAGCTTCAATTTGCATAAGCTAAAACTAAATGATAATTTATTTTAAATAAGAAAATCATCTCCATACACCATTATAATATAAAAAATCCTTTTTGCGAAATAATTATTATAATATTATATAGTTATTTCAATTAAAACATGTATAATAATTAATTTTATACAGTTATGTATAAGTAAGAATACCCATGTAATATTGTACCAAATACATTAAATAAAACAAATCTTCATCATTTTCCAATGGTGGATATGTAAGCTGTAATTAATTCAAAAAATCATATATATTAAATAATATATGAAAAATTATTATAGATTTATCCACGTGAAATAAAATCTCAAAAATAAAATCAATCGGGGAAAAATTATAGGACATAGCCCATAACAACATAATATAGGTAAAGAATAACATCAATTTTTATAACTATCAGAGTACAAAAATTATATTTTATACATTGATAATATCATGGTTGTTTCTCGTGATCTTTTGTTGAATAAAATAAAATAATATATTTAATATATTTCAATAAAAAAAAACACTGAACTCGCTTTGCTATGTACTAGATTTTGAAAGTTATGTTAAATTTGAATTGAATGATAAATCACTGTGTATATGAACAAAAAAACGTTTCTGTGCAAAGTAGAAGGGTGGATCAGTATCATATTTCTAATGATAGTTAATGTTTTCTACATTAATTATTACTAATATTCTCTTTATTTGGTACGCCAAACTATTTTTTTTTTAAAAAACGCTTATTAATTATTAGTCAATGCCTAACGTATCGTAAAATAGTGTGAATGTGTTTGTGATAAAAAAAATGCTTGAAATTAGAATCAATATTTTAAAAACGTCATTTTTTTTTATACTATAGAAAATAATAATGTTTATGTGTCAGTCATGGAAAAAAGTTTCAAATTTATACGATCAATATTCATTAAATTACAATAAAATAACTAAAATCATCATTTTTGTATAAATATCAAATTTCGTCACGATTGAACTTCAAACGCTTATAAAAAAATTGTATCTATGTATTATAAGTATTTTTAAATAACTATGAAAAGAGTAAAATAAGAAACCTTTTGGGTTATCAAGCTTTTGACTAAAGAACAAAAATGTTGATAACATAAATCAAAAATTAAACTGAAAAAAAAATTGAATATTTAAAATATTTAAAAATTGCTCAAACATAGCTAAAATATTTTAATAAAATAACTTCACCATGTTTAAAAAATACATTTTTTAGATGTTTATAGAAAATATTAAGTATCTATAATAAAATATGATTTTAGCAAATTATTACTGTTTTTATTTTTTGTTCTAAAATCAAAATTTCAATTTCAATGTTTCTTAAAAATCTAAATTAGCCAATTTATAGAACAAAACATAAATATATAAATATTTTAAAAGTTAAATTATTAATATCTATTAAACACTCAATAATTTGTAATTAACTATATAAGTTTACACAGGAGGCGCATACATAATAAATATATATTTAAACAAGTTGTTATATATTTAAAAATATGTATAATTTAGAACTAAATTAAATTATATATTTAGACTGATTATCACTAATTATATTGTGTAAGCAATATTATTTTGTATTTATATCTAAAATCAAGAAATAAACTTCATTTAAAAAAAATTACAGTAAAAAGTATTAAAATGTTTTTAAAAACCTTGTATGAAAAGTGTAACAGTAAATATTCAATTAAATAATGAAGAATACATTTTAAATATGAAAACAATATTACTATAATTGTTTGTTGGATATTTTTGGTTATTTAAAGAAGTAATAAAAAAGTAGTTTACAAAATTAATTTAATAATGATAAATAGATTATCATTTATTTATACACAAAATAGTTTTTGGTCTTGACGTTTATTTTAAAATGATTTAGAAAATTCCAAATATATTAAATTAATAATTATAATAAACCTGATAAACAAAGTAAAAGTATTTTCAATCTGTTAAAAAATATATAAATAAATACATTATAATATATTACAATATATATTTTATTTTAAATTTATATTTTAAACAAAAACAGTATTATTTTATATAATTAAAAATCAAAAGCACAATGCATCATTAAAATGAATAATGAATTGGTATATACAATGGTACTATGACTACTATGTGATCCGTTTAACACAAAAAAAACTCGTGTTTTAAAATTATTTAACAAGTATCTACCTACAAATAGCACCTATTCACAGTTGTGATATTAAACTTGTTATAAGTACTTCTACTGTACAACATTTTTACTTTAAAATACCGTAGTTAAAACAACTTGAAAGAATAATAAGAAAAAAAGGTATTTGTAAAGTTCATTATTACAGACGTGAGTTCATAAGTTTAACTTGAAAGTCTATATATTTAAACACCATACAAATATTTTTAGGAAAAGTTTCACGTTTCCTATACTTCGTTTATAATACTGTATGCGTATAGATAAACTAATTAAAAACTGTTTAAGCAAAATTAACATCCACTTATGAATTAATTTAAGTCTATAAGATCAAAACTAACATAACATGTACTAACAATAAATAACAATAACAGAAGCAATAATATATTTTTTAATTCGTGAATATAAATTATAAATCTGATCAAACTGAATTTGCAGTGCAAGGATTTGATATATTTTACATTCTCTATAGTTTATTTGGTGGTGTACTATATAGATTTACCCTAGATTTGTAATGAACGAAAAATGTGTAACATTATATCAAGTATCAATATAGTAATTGTATCAAGAATCGTACCAAAAATCAAATGTATAAACCATTATTTGCTAATTAAAAACATCATTTAAATAATTAAAATATATTAACTATTACAATTTACTGTATTGTTTAAATTAAAATTTATTAACAAAATGATAAATCACAAGTGTAAGTGTGTAATATAATATGCAAATCATGATTATACTGCTCGATAATTAAAAAAAAAAACAATTTTCCAATTATTGTTAAAATATTCAAATTATATTATTATAATATTTTCCTTGAAAAATAGATAATACGCGAAAATTATTGAATTAAGTTATGAATTTTATTATGACTTATTTGAAATGTGAATGAAATATTTTTTTTATAATTTAACAGCAATTATTTTTAACATATTTTCAAATATTTACTATACAAATTTTAAAATGTAGATATTAGTGAATAGTGAATTATATGTAATATTTTTTAGATGATGGGCGTTTCGTGAACTTAATCAATAATATGAATTAAAAAGATGGCGGAATACGCTATACTATAAGTCCCATATGAGGTTGAAGTTTTTTTTTTAAAAAAAAAAGAAAAGAAATACATAGTACCTAGAATAATTTTATGTAAAAAAAAGACAGATAATATGAGGCACTTTTTAAAAATAGACTCAATGATATTATATATCTCATTATTAGTAAATTAAATAACGGCTATTAATAACAATAAAATAAGAGACCTTATATTATTACTTATTATTAACTATATTTAATAAATACACACTAATAGTTAATATTAAAAGAATTAGTAGGTATAATTTACAAATACTTATAAATTATAATTATCACTTAAAATCTATAAAAGCAAAACCTTTTTGCTCGTGTATACTAAAATCTAATTGTGATAGAACATAGAAGCTCATGAGTAATACTCATCGATTATACATATACATTATAATATAAACCCTATATAGATATATATAGAATGTCTTATGTAGTTCATTTTTTCTCCTGTCAGAAAGTTACGTTAACCCCCGTAAACGATAGGTTTTAAGGATTTGATAGTCTATTATACATCCAGGGGTTTTGTGACGGCATCAAGTGTCGTAGCAAGAAATAATGGGGAAGCGATTGGATTTCACTTTAATACGTTGGAAATCATTGATAATTGAAGTCTAGGATCCAGACAAAGATAGATTGTTCAAGATGTTTTGAGAAAATCCCCATGATGCACGTGTGTCGAGAATGGCCGATGACCAAATAAATGTCCATTGATATAAAACGGGGAAACAATCTAACTTGTATATAGTCTTTCCACCAAACAGATACTTTTCAATTTATTTTTCTTATCTCTTTAGAGTCGAAGAAAAAAATTGAAATAGAAATTTAAAATATTATTTTCCAAGTAAATAATAAAAAAATGCCAACAAGTATTTATACGAAAATGTGTTTAGATGGGTATAAAAATAATTACTGTACTAATATCTAATTATAAATATAAAATAATATAGGTACATATAGATATTATTCATTATTCATTATTTTATATTAGTAACAAAATACCATATTATACAAGTAAATTTAATTTAAATAATTATCTGTATTCTATTTTATTTAAATGAAAACTAAATAGTTTAAAAAATATTTTAAAATAAATCAATCTTCAATTTAAATAAATACACAATAACACTACATTGGACCATCTATATTTTTCATGAAATGAAGAAAAATTGACAACTTCCAAAGTTATATTTTTCATATTAAATTTGAACTATTAATATTAACTAATTGTGGAATTAAAATGAATTCAAAATGCCATATTATCGTTGACAAAAAAATGATATAAAGAATATTATAGCTATAAGCAGGATTTAATATTGTGATTAATTCAGTGGATTTAGCTTCAATGTAAGATGAAAGGAAGAATTTAAACCCTTTGCAAAGGGTCCGATTATAATCAATCATATTTTATAAAACCAAATGTCAAGGGGTTGTGGTGAACAGAAGCGTTATCAACATTGTCCAAGATGGACTGGTGAACAAATATTTACAAGCTTTTTCTACCCTCTATCAGAATATGTTTACTTTGAACTCCTAACTGTCATTTAAAATTTTATTTTCATTATCTTTTAAGGTGACTAGTTTTAACTAAAGAAAAATTAACTATTTAAAATATTTTCATAATGATAATTAATTATTTTACCTATACTCGAATAACTTTACTAACAATAATAATATTTTAATAAAAAAAATTACATTATTTCTTTACTGTTTACTACATTAAAATTATTAGGTAACCAATTAATAGTAGTCAGCAAAGAAAAAATAATATTTAAGAGAATTAAAAATGGTTATTTCGTGTCTTTATTTAACTAATACTTGTGCAACATAGAAATATTAAATCTGTTATATATCAAACGTATCAATTGATCTAGTAAAATGATAAGCAATCTGAAAACAGATTTGAATTATTTGTCAGCTCTATTTCCCGCCTGACTTTCCCACGTGTTATATTTTATCTCTCTAAAACTTAAAAAAGTTGTATTAAACAATATTTTCATATTTCAATTTTAAGAGAAAACATATAAAAAAAAATGAGAAATATAAATTTAACAAATAATCAAAATCTATTAATATAAAATATATAATGTCACTGTCATGAAGTTTATTTTTCAAAACATTTTTATTTTTTTTTTTAATTAAAAATGACAATTTAATATTATAATAAACAATAATCGAATACGATATCAATAATGAAAAATAAAATAAAAGTTTGTTTCACAAAATGAACAATTCCTTCGAATTGAAAATACTCAAATATTTTAAAATAATAGAAATAAAAATTCCAAACTATTTATAGCATTGTCCAAAAACAAGCAATGTTTCAAGTGAATTGTGGATTTCGTTACGATGGATCAACACGCGCATGTATTTTCACACATATATAAGATTGTTTCCCCCTCTCCCTATAAAAAAAAAGAAAATTTAAAATATCCCACTCAAGCAATAGATAATGTAAAAACCAAGTAAAATAAAAGATATAGATACCCTCGATATGAAAATATATGCAAATGTTACCTTTTCATAGATTTGGATCGAAACTAATATTTCCCATGGGCTGGTATGACGCATAAATAACAACCCCGTTAGCTATACTTATTCGATTTCGATAGTGAATGAGTAAGTAACAACAATCGTCAAAAGTTAAAGTAAATAATAATACTATTCAACACCATTATTTATAACATTATATGAATATAATATGGCATATTAATATAACATTGTTTTCATTATAAAACGACATACCTAACATTAATCAATAAATACAATATTTTTATTTCATATTTGAGTATGAACAATATAATGAAGTATTATAATATGTACATATATGTTATACTATAAACAAAATAAATAAATGTATAAAAAATTAAAAAATAGACACTGCATTAATTATTAAAAATACTATTTTTATTATTTACAGTCACTAAATCGTTTTACTGCATTAACATTAACTTACTCATGTAACCTATATGATAATATAAATAATAATACCTATGTTAACGAAACATTGTCTTCAACATTTTCAGGCTAAACACTTTCTTTTTAACGTTTAAAAACTAATCCTTGGGTTAATCCTATTTTCATACCTTGAAAATACTTCGTTATAATGTTCTTGATCCCCAATATTTTCAAACAGATTATATTAAAAATTCAAAATAATCTTAAGTAAAAATTGTTTTATGTTTAAACTAAAATCAAATGTTTTGTTATTGGGTTTTATTTAATACTTCAACTTTAATTGTATAAAATATATAATACTATAGGTGAAAATACATTTAGTTTGTAAAAAGTTTAAAATGATTTTGATAAGATTCAATTTTAAAAATCATCGAAATTTTTAAAAATTTTACTTTGTTATTGTAACTTATATAACAATAACATACCCATATACTCTATATATAGATCATACAGGCATGTTAATTATACATTAACGGATAATTAATACTAATAAATTCTAAACATAAACCATATCAATTACTTTTTAATCAATTAATTCATAAAACAAGCCGTTAACAACGCAATGATATGCTCTGAACTTGAAAATAATATTTATTTTAGCTATAAGAAAAGTTTATAGGTATCGCTACTTATTTTAAAACTGTTTACACATTATACAATTAGGATTTAATTTTCTAGTAACTTATAAACACAATTTAAATACTACAAACACAGTTATTACATTAATAACATTTAACGACATTTTTAACGTTTCTAGGTAATCCTAACACCACTTGGAACCGTTTTTCAATTATATACAATGATTTATCATTATTCACTGTTTTAAATCCATAATAAATAATAGATACCTCTAATATACTATATTACTATTTTACACATATTAAATTAACATAGTTAAATGATGAATAGACACTAACCAAAATATTTTGATTAAAATATAAATAATAGATTATTAAATGTGTCATCAATTATCAATAGATCATACAAATTATTTAAATTATACAAAATCTAATAATTAATAATTATAATATAATTGTTATGTGCATATGTATATTAAAAGTAGTGTTTAGGAAATACATGTTTAAATCTAATGACATTTAATGACTGAGACCTTTTAGACACCATTAGACATCCATTGTTTTCCCTAAAACTTCTAATTACAATTCGAAAATTGGTCTTAGAGTTCTACATTGCATAAAGGTTTGTTCAGATAAAAGCTATAGTTTCCACCACGTTTCCCTTTCCTGGTAAAGGGCAGTGGTAGACAGGAAGTGTAAAAGGAAGGGAGTATTTAAAATGGCGCTCGGCCAATTTGTATTCTGGTCGTTTTACGTTTATCCTCTCCCAAAAGCCTCTAATACCGGGCCTTTTAAAAGGCGTTTAGACAAAATGAGCTAAGCATAGATTTACCCGAGATTAACACAACGAGAGAATTCGTTTTATACATATTTTAATTATTACAGTTGTTTCATACCACTAGATTAAACTACGTATAAATGTATTATAGGTATACTAAACAAATATTGTCATTTACCTTAGCGTTGACATCTGCAGCTATTGAAATCAGCACTAATAATAAAACTGGTAAAACTATACGGATCATATTTCTTTGCCCAGTCTAAAACAAAAAACAATAATATTAAACTATAATACAATACTGCGGTAATGATTATAATTTTGGCATATTGAATGTTTCATTTCAATAAAAACATAGCATCATCGCTTAACGAAGGATCTCGACCTCTGGGTAGTGACACACATTTACAAACACAAAAACATTTATCAGACGTGGTATAATGGTCACCTTCGTGGCCCGTGACTTATTCAATAAAGCCGCAACAGTCAAACATCTAGTTTAAACAATAGCGCGCAGCTCATATAATACCCCCAAAACTGGTGTAACAAATGATTACTTTAATCACACCTAAAACCTAAAAAAAAATCAAACGATAAAAACGGCTTTTGTAGATATACTGGAAGAAGAAACGATCTCTAGGCTCGCAATAGCCTATTAACTAGTAAAATAAGCATATTTAGAAATGGCGTGCTTTTTTGAATAATATAATATATTTCTCTCTGAAAGACCCCAAAAAATATACCCCAAGACAGTTGCCATTTTACAGTATTCAAAACACAATCACAGTGCCATATGATGTATAGTCGACACAGCAAATAATCAACTAATGTGTGTATAAATATGTATTCACGCGTTTAAGGACGAGAAGAAAATGGGGCAGACGCTTAAGGCTTTTTAAAACTTATTATATACTTCTAAACTTTGTATTTTTTAAGTTAGTTTGTTTGCAACTGAATTGTTTCTGATTACGTTAATATTAATAAAATTGTATATAAATTATTAATATGTACACATAATAATGATTAATGACTAATAATAATTTGTTAAATGGTTACATTTTAATAAACATAGGTATTATTTTATTTTTATTTATAGATATGTGGTTAAAATTATCTACGTGTTCATAACGTTTTAAGAACCCGCATGTGTTGTCTCTCCAATGAGGTTCATTTAAAATGTGGTTAATATTTATTTTTTTGTACTCAGGTATTGTTTTTTATATTTTTACATTATTAACTAACTATATTGTTATTGAAATTGCGTTTCACGGAATTTTAAGTGTTATAAGTGTCTGATGAAAATATGTTAAATCTATTACCATCATTTAAGATATCCAAGGATATAATAAATATACTAATCAGTAAACTGAATGTGATTCTAAAAGTTTTGGAAAAGCTAAAATAGGTATATGTTTATTTATGTTTAACTTTTTGTTTAGTTTATCAATAATGATTTGTACAGGACCTTGAGAACCTTGAGTCATACATATATAAAAATATCATTATATTTTTTTTGCATGTTGCCCACTATTTACTGATGATGGTAGTTAAGGGATGTAATATGTGTCGTTTAAAATTCTCCACCTACTTTGACAAATAAGAGAGTCTTAGTTTTCTAAATACCCTCTTTCAAATTCTACTATTCCTTTCGATAGATTAAATTTTATATTTTATATTCAACTAACGATCCTCTAATTATTTTTAGTTATTTACAGTTAGTACCTGGGTATTTAAACACATAATTTAATAGTATTGTAAAATAAAAAAACATAAAATAAAATGTTATGGATGTAATAAACACAGAGGTACTCACTTTAATCGAGTTTATTTTTAAGTATTATAAATCATATATTTACTATGAGGTTAGGTGCAGATTTTCTCGAATGAATACACTTAGAAATTAATAATACTTATAAATCTGCAATAGAACAATGTAAATCTATTCTTTTATATCAACCCAAATAATATAAAAATTACATGAACTTTTTATAAAATAAAAAATATGTTAAATTTTATTTTCTAAAAGACATAATTTATGCAAAAAAATCTTAGAATGCAACCACATATTATACAAGAATTTTCGTGTATGTGACAAATTTTAATGGGCTGACATACATTATAAAATATATTTATGTTCTATTTTAATTATCTAGCTAGGAAAATTTAAAATAAACTGTTTTTTTTTTTTTATAATATGTATGAATGATAAAATATTACAATACGCCTTGTAATTAAATTATATACGCATATTATGCATATAACTCAATAGTAAATACTCGAGAGAACTCGAATTTACCATACAATTTTTAAATATAGTCGTAACAATATGGTAAAATATGTTTTTAAAATAACATTTTATAGAATCAAATAACATAATATAAATTATAAATATATATATATATATACATATATAGTTATTGTATATTAATTTTACTATAAATAAATTGTATAGATAATAATAAATACAAATATTCATATAATACATCAAACATTAAATTGGGAAAATAGCCAAAACTAAAAAACTAAAAGATACCAGCTCTTACATACACCATATTCACTAATAAAAACGTAGATAATTTTTCTTTCTGTTCAAATCATTAACAATAACAATCGATTGTTAATGTCATCGTAACGACTGAATCCCTTCTAATGCTATAAATCGGTTAATTTAATTTCGATGAAAAACCTTAAAAAGCCAACAACAAACCGACGTCGGTTACCCTATCATGCGCGTAACATTACGCTGTTATGCGCCCTGAAAAACTACCCGAAACTCTGACCTTTAGGGACTCTAGTCGGCGTCGGTCCTGCGTTTGACATTCGGCAAAACGCACCGTCGGCTATACGCAATTTTGATGGTGATGGGGTGTGGGAGGATAAAAACGTTCCTTGTTGTTTGGCCTCTCTCCCCTACTTACCATCCGTCACCACTATCACCTCCACCCTGGCACATATATTATATTGGGCCCTCCACAGTCCACACATATACCACCCACCAAACGCTACCCCACGGACCTACCTAACAAACAACGGCGTGCAATAATTTATTTATAGTTTTTCGACCGCCTCCATACCAACCATGCCGTACATAGTAATCGTAGTAGAAGTGGAAGAAGAAGAGGTAGCAGTGGCAGCAGTGATTGTAGGCTAAATGTATGTATGTAGTATAGCACAAATACGACCATGTACCACAATTCGTGTGCCGCTATCGCGTAAAAAGACAAAATCAATATCGGAATGTTATATTTTGCTCAAAACTTCAACCCCACCTACCCCACCAAAACAATCCACCCGACCACCAACCTTTTTGCTGACGTTCACACATGCATATATAAAATACATATCCAACTTCACGCACAACAAGCACGTGTTCATGTTGTCAAATGCATACGAAGATGCACCCATAAGTAGAACGGTGACGGACGGATAAGTCTATAAATAATTAATAGATAGGGCGATGGAATAAACCATTTTCGATGCTTAAATCGTACAAAAATACCATTTTCTATACCCACCACTGAAATATTCGTGTACAGTTAAAAGATCGGAGAACGCAAAAGGTATAAGGCTCGAGTTATTGTTAAACTTTTTCTTTTTTTTTATCCAACGCTTTGTTATTTTTTAATTAAAATCACTGGTATTCCTTTTTCTGACGTCTAAACCGGTACTGTTTAACTGTTTAATTATTATTTTTTATTTATAGATAATTTTTCAAAATATATACAAAAGTAAGTAATTTCAATGTTTATATTAATTGCCGACGATACGTAGAACATCAAATACTTACTTTGGAATACAACCACAATACAAACAATTTTAATGTACTACAAATGTCTAAAATAATAATTACAAAATAAGTATTTATTAGTGTTTAAAAATTAATTTGTAAACTATTTTTAAATGTAAAAAGTTATTATAAATATTCTCCTTTTTTTAGAAAGTGGTATTTATTTATTTAACAATTTTTACGAGACAATCCCTTTAACAAAGAAAGATATAATAATAATTTTAACAGCCAAAAACAGAAAAAAGAAAGAAAAAATAATACTTAATAAACATGATACCTACCAAATTAAGTTTTCATATTGAAAATCAACACTGCTTAGTGCTTATATACTCATAAATTAAATAATGTATCACTTTTAAGTCTTATACTCTTATCTATAAACCATTTACAAATTTAAAACTGGATTTAATTGCTGTAATAAATGAATAACTCAACGAGATTTTATAAATTTAGACTATTTTTATTATTGATTATAAAAAAGAGAAAAAGTCCTTTGAACATAATATTATCAACAATAATAATACTTATTTGATGAAAACTATTTTGTTTATAATTGAATAAATTTCACAACATTTAAATGCTTATAAATAATATAGTATAAAATTAAATTTGCTTAACATGAATTGAACAAAAATAAATTGAAACGACTTAAATTTTAAATAGATATTATATAATATTATGTATTTAATTTCAAAAAATGCACATGAAACATTGAACTGTGAACATTTTTCTCTTTATTTGCTTCAATTTATAAGAAGAAGAAATCAAATTCAAAAAGTGAATTTTATTTTTCTAAATACAATGGTAAAGTCAAGTTGTATGCTTTGTGTGACAAATTAAAATGCATTTTAAGTGATATTTTTATGAATGTAAATTATAAATGCAGTATATAAAAAGGTTGGACTTTAAAACTATTTTATAGAAATTATTTCAATAAAAATAAAAACAGAGTAAATGCAATGTACAATATTATTATGTCACGAATCTTTACGCTGTACAAGAAACTGTACACGATTATTTTATTTTTTACACCTTCTCGAGTGCAACCCTTGTTTTTACTCTCTTGCTATGGCACCTGACAGGGTCGTTGGCAAAAGTCACGTTACTTTTTTGCCTTACAAAAAAATAATAACTGGGTTTCATTGTGCGTGGTCACGAATCTTATTACAAAATATTCTGGACAAGTTTTTGCCTTGTTATAAGAAGTATAATACAAAAAAATAATTTAGCTTTTAAAGAATGAATATTTGAAACAGACAAAAATTGTCTATTACTTTATATCAATATGATTTAACGGTATAATAAATGTCAATCATTAAACTGAACTATTTTAAACTATTATTAAGTACTTAAAAAATATATTATCTACTTGAATATTTTGATACATATTGTATTAATGTTTAAATCTTACAACGACTACTAAATAATATAAAACTTTCAGTTTAATCAGTTATTAGGATTCCTTTATAGCTATAGTCATATAATTAATATAAAAGATTGTAACATGTTATTATGTTATCAAAATATTAAATTATTAATGTAGTTACTTGAATTTATTATATCTTAAACTGTATAGTCCATATTATCAATAGTTAACCGGCATTATCAATAACTAAAAAGCTATATTGATGAAATTTATATTATAGGAATATCAACTGATACCATTTTACTGTTTTGTTTCACAGGAGAAATGGAACAGACATAATAACAAAAATATGATATTATATACATTATAGTTTGGAAAGATATTAAGTTATAAATGTCATAATACATTAAGAGTGTAAACATTAGAATTTATATTACAGACTAAAATTAAATTGAATACTTGAATTTGTCTAACGTTGGTAACGAAGTTAACCATTTTTAAAACAAAATTTTAAGCCCGTTCTATATTTTTAAATGTATAAAAATGTATACAACAATTCTAGTAATGTATATTATTTAGCATATTTTTCTTTTTTTAATTATCGATTATAACGAATATAGGACGTCCACATCATAATATACAAAACCTAAAATGACCAAACGTTTAAAGAAAAAAAAAATACACACAAAAATAATAATATTGTAAATAGTACATAAAAATAATTTGTATGTATACATTTTACAATTGACGTAATAAACTTACAAAAAAAAAAATTAATTAAAAAACACAATTTAAAATTATGATTAATAATCAACCCAATTTTAAATATAGTAAAAAAGCATAGGAAGTTTAACTGTTATTTTATTATTATTTATACAAATAGACAATAGTATAACAATAATAAATATTTCAAAAAATATAATTTCATCATAAAATTTGATAAATTTTTTTATGCTTCTATAGTATATTAATGTTACTAGACTAAGGTCTGAGACATACTAATCAGTAGTAATCACAATCTTCTGTATTATTATTCATCATAGAAAAAATAAAAAAAATATACTATTCCATATAAATAAGCCTGTGTGTTTTCCACATTTATAATACTACATACTCATTCATTTTTAGTATACCTACTTATATAAAATGAAGTTCAAGTGCTGACATTGCGATTAGATTGAGTATTTGAATGATTTTTTTTATGCAATAAAATAAAAGCTATAAAACCAGATTGTATTAGAGACAAATTTGTTCTTCCAATATATTTTTACGATGCCGTATGCATTTATGTTTTGTACAACTTGATTTCGTATATTCCCCTACATATTTTCCTTATTTCATACGTATATTATTAGACGTGATATATATATATAAACCTATTCTACTGCAATAATATAATCCATCCATCAAAAATGGGTAATCATGTTTTTCAGTGAAATTCAGATCTGTTGTTCGAGTGATAAATTTTACAAGTGTAGGAGATATGTCCGTGATGTGCTTATTTCCCTGCCATTATAACCCACGGACAAGTAGTAATTTTTCCATCTTTCAATATTCCATTCCAACACGCGTATAGGATTGATGTCATTATAAAAGACGTTTTCGAAACCCTCACATACCGATCACATTTCATTCTGTCATTGATCTTTATTTATTTATTGTCTACTTCTTACCACTATCTCAGCAAAACATTTTATAGCCCGAATTTCTAGTGCTAGAATACTAGACATAATATAAACCATTCAATTTATTTTAAAACAAAATTCAAAACTCTTATACTTAACCACAAAATTATTAATCATTGATTTAAATATTTTCTACTGAGTAGAGTGATAAACATAGTTTGTTGTGTAAGAATAATCTATATTTTACAGCAAACATCAAACTAAAATAAATGTAATTAAACAATAAAAGTATGTAACACAGTATTTAAAATATAAAACGGTAAACTGTCAATATACACCTAAATCAACTCATTAAAATTAATCATGATTAGGTACATAATATTTTATCCATAATATTATTAATATTATGCAAGACAAAATTGGGTTTTAAATAGTAAAATAAAATACAAAATTGCTTATAAAATAAATAAAATTATAAAAATCCAAAATATATTTTATTTTATAGATTGAATAATAAATTAAAATAATATATTCATTTATTAAACTGCTTTTTATCACTTTTATCTGTTATTTTTCCAAAAATAAGAGTGTATGAATATGGTTTAAAAATGAAGTTTAATGAGAAAATTCATTCTGCCGGAATAAATAAAAATAAATAGTAAATGTATAATATATTTTATAAAAATTCTTCTAATTTAATTGAAAATTAATTTAGTATACTATTAGTTATATTATTTTTATTATACAAATACTAAAACTGATACACTGAATCTGAGTTACGTTTATTATGGTTGTTTAAAGTGAAATTTTATCAGAACTGCCCGCAATTGTTAAAACAATATAAATAATACTTAAAAAATACAATGTAAATATCGAGATATATTTAAATGTAAAATATATATTAATTAAAATACATAAAATAAATTAATATAAAAAAATAAAAATTATTTTATTTTATACTTGCAAAAGGTAGGTTATACAATAGGTATTTAAAATTGTACTGTCTCTGTTCAACAACCTATTTATAAAAACATATTAAGTTTTACGAACAAATCGGTATAAAATAAGTAATATTAACTACCTAATTAAAATTTATATTAAAGCTAGTCGAGAAATCGTGTGTTAATTCACTAACTTTTTAATAGATTACAGAATATTAGTGTATTATTAATTATTATTATTAATTTAAAACCAATACTTTAAAAAAAAAGTATTTGGATCAAACCAAAGCTCAGTTAAGACTACTGCTTAAATAGTTTAATTTTTAATTCTATTTTTAAAAAAAAAGTAATTACCTTATTTTTTTTTTTGATGATGGGATTTTTAGATTATATTTCAAAATATACAGATTAGAAATGTTAGATGAATTAAAAATAAAATTAAAACACTATAAATTTAATTTTAAACAAGCAAACCAATATATAACGATAATTTTAAATACATTCATTGCTTCACTCTAAATCTAAAGACAGCCGATTAAATAACTAAATAATTAACTAATATAATAAACCAAGTAAATGAGAGGTAAAAATTGGAAATTATAATAGTTCTGTTTGAGATTATGTGTACATCCTATATACAAAATATAGAACATTATTTTTTTTTTATATGATTATAAAATATAAAGTCAACATATTCTTCGCTTTACTCGGAAACTAATAAAAAGTTGTTTAAGAGGACGTTATACTCGCATGTGTTGTCTCTATCTTACTAACCTATATCATAACAAATTTGCGTTCAGCAGAACACAATTTGTGATGGTAACTTTAATATTAGAGTAAATGTACCTATTATCAAATTAAAAAGTAAGAATATTATCTAGAAAATGGCATATGCTTTATTGATGTTATCATTTTAAAGTGAGTTATAGCTATGTAAAATAATAAAATTTTAAATGTTCATCATAAATAACATTAAAATGATAATATCAATAAAATAATATGACATTTTCTAGAGAAAAGTTTAAAAGCTTAGCTTTAAATTTGATAATAGGCAAATTTACTCTAATATTAAAGTTAACATTACAAACTGTGTTCTGCTGAACGCAAATTGGTTATGATATAGGTTAGTAAGATAGAGACAACACATGCGGGTATAATATATTCGTAACCTAATATTGAGACTAACCTATCTATTCTCCACACTTAAAATGACAAATTAAACGTCATAAAATATTATATTATATTAAGTTTAAACTATCAATAAATTAATTTTGACAACAATATGAATTTGAATTTAAAAATAATGAAATTTAATAAATACTTGTTACAATAAATTCAATATTTAAAAAGTGTCAGAACATAATTTCTTTCTTTGCAATAAGTTGATAGGATAAACTTTCATTGATGGATGACATCGGTGTAATTCTAAGCACGTTTTGACTGTTTGCCAAAAAGTCGTGTTTATTAGAACTTTAACTCGTTCAATTCTCTCATGTTTTTATATATTTTTCCGTCTTAACCATCGTCTAGGGTTGGGGAAGGTGAAAAATGCCTAACAGATCAATACACATGACTTTTGGTAAACATCCAAAAATACCGCTGGCACGCGACACCTTTGCCGCCGTGGTATTGCAATAAAAGTTTTTTGGAACTTTTGGCAACAAATAATAACAACAACAAAAAAGTACTAGTAAAATAAACGTAGAAGAAAAAAAAATTCCAAACGCTCAAAACCTACCATAAAAACACCAAATCAATACTGCCCCAGGTGGCCGTCAAATCCGTTGCACACGATTTAGTCATTTGAAAAACAGAATGAAATGTTATGTGATACTAAATTGAGACTGTAATTCACTAAAAATACATACCCATCCTAGAAAGCTTATGAAATTATTCTTATATTTAATATAAATAAAAAATAAGTTTAATTTGATATCTTTAAATATATGTTTTATCTTATATTAATACTTAATATAGGGTATAGAATAACTCCGAATAATAATTAATCTTAATAAATACTCCGATAAAATAACTTCATATGGAAACAAATCGAATATAGGTATTAACACTTAATATTAGTTATTATAGTCAGTAATTATTAATTATAAAATTTAAAAAAAAAATCCAATTTTATATACCAACATAAAGAAATTGTTAGGTAGAATGGGGTATAGTAGGTAACTGCTATGCTGTATAGTGGGAGTTCAGTATACCTTGTCATTGAGTTGGCCACTGTAATAGATGTGCTACATTTGAATTCAACGATGATATGTTAAATTTCAATTCAATGCATATAAAAATCGATTCTAAGCGAAGATATATCTTTATTAATCAGCCTTATTTGTTACAAAGTATATATTTATATTACTATTAATTATTGTAACAGTTTATTTTAATATTAGGAATAAGATATTATTTATAAAATATGATCTAAAATTAAATTTTAATGGCTTAAAATTAATCTAAATATTTTTAAAACAAAAAACGTCATTGAGTATAATTAAATATAATATTTCAAATCCCAAAGAATATTTATGAGTTATAAGAAAATAACTAAAATCGTCAATTTTTGTTTAAATATTTAATTTTGTCAATATATTTTAAATTTTGAAAATGTTTAATAGTAATAAAAACAACTTGTATTATATTTTTAAATCTTAACTATACATAGTAACAGTTTTTATAAACTTTTAATTAGGTTCAAAAAAAATGTTTTCGTCTTTTAACAAATTTTGTCAAAATTTTAACTTCAAACGCTTATAAATAAAAAAAATCGTGACTGTATTTTTAATATTCTTAAACTGCAATAAAAAAAACTTATTCGGGATCTTATATTAAATTTTCAAGTCTGTACAATTATTCATATTTATGATGTGATAATAGATGAAATTGATGTTGTGTATAAAAATTAAAAATTCCGTCCTCCTCCCACCCAAAAAATATCCTCTAAAATTAAAATTAATACATGTATGGCTTAGTTCATAATCTAAAAATCACAAAAATATATTTTGGATATTATTTTCTTTAATTAATTTAACATTAATAAACCATGAGTCTAAATTATTTATGAACAATTTTATCGATATAAAATTCGTATTAAACAAAAAAACAACTTTTTTAAACCTCAATATTTTATTAACCATTATCAAAAAAAAGATTCAATGTTTGGTAAATAATTAAAATTTATAATATGTATATACATATTCTTTTTATAACAAATTATAGAAACAACATAATAAATAATTATCATAATATGTTATTAGTTCACTATAATTTAATTTTATAGTTTTAGATTGTGAATGAATCTGTAGAACCTAACTTATAGGTACTTAAAATAAAAGATTCCAAATCTATAATTTTCCAAAATATCATACTTATTAATAATTTAGTCTTAAGGTAATGATCACGTTCATAATTATGAATATAAATTTTTAAAATACCTTAAAGGGACTAAATCTTAAACATTTTAAAATTTCAAATTATTTCAGCTAGTTTTTACCTATCAAAATATACTATAAAACAAAACATTACTATGACATTCTACAAATTGCCTATTATAAAGTATATTTTAATGTGAAAGAAGAACTTTATTTAATATGTAACAATGACTACAACCAACACAATGTCATTGAATTTTATGTAAAAATATTTTAATCAACAAAAAAATATTAATAATTCTAATATTAAATAAAAATTTTATTTGTTAAAATATTGGCCCTAAAAATGGATACCTAGATGATTATGAGTCCCTAAACGTACATGAATTATAAATATAAAAGCGAGTAAAAAAAAATAAATAAATATCGTTATAATCTATTTATTATATTATTATCTAAATATAATTTTTTTTAGTATAAAAATATCCATTACTATAGTATATATAGGTATAATAACAATAACATACGAAGAACCTTATGTATTATATTTTCAATCCTAAAGTATTAAACTATTAAGTAATTCAATTTAAAATTGTATACATTTTTACAAAAAAAAATTTTTAAATGTTCATTAATTTTGGTCAAAATAATAAAAACTTCCTCACCGAGTGTTAATACCTCTGTTAATTATTACTTATCAAAAAAATGTTAGAAAATCATCAATAATTTCCTGGAATACTTATGAGTTATGGGTTTTAAATTATAATAATTATTCATACACCGCTACAATAATGATATTAAATAAGAATAGATAAAATACAATATATTCAAATGGGTATATCTCTTTGTTTCCAAACCAAATTATTCTTAGTAAATAAACAATTATAATCATAGAACTACTTTTTATTAATTGTAAGTAACTTATTTAAGTAGTTTAAATATTTTTTATTTATTTTCTTATTTGATAAATTAAATTTGATGATATTTATAATATTATAATGAATTATTTTAATGAAATATAATTGATAACTTAAAAAATATTTTATCATTTAATAGTTTCAGGGACATAATTACAGAGGAGGGAGATAGAACCATTATGGTTTTATTATTAATGCTTATGGAATAAATGAATATAGTATCTAATGTTTCACGAATATATTTATTATCACATTTATTTTGTATTATCCGATTAGCCACACATACTATTAACATAATATTTAAATAAACGAAATCTGAAAATGATAGTTTTCCACTACTCAAGCAGACTTGTATCACGTCATGTGTAGGATCTTGCCAATCCAAGGAACAGGGATAGTATGGAAAAAACTCGTTATAAACAATTTTGTTTTCCTTACATATAGCTACTACAAAATATTTTCAAAACTCTTTTCAGCATACAATAAATAAGTATTATACCTATTAATTCAATTCGTGAAACTACTAGAAAACTTAAGCAAAAGTAAACTAATCACATACCACCTAATAACTTCTATAACATCCCAATTTTTAATACCTAATGTGTCACAATAAAATTAAAAATAACAAAAAACAATACCTAAATTATATTGGATAAGTATATAAAACATTTTAATAAATTAAAAAATTAAGATATTTAATACTTTGTTATAACTTATGATTTACGTTTAATATAATATATTGTGCTTCTAAAGACTTAGATATATTTTTCACAAATATATATTCCCTAATTTTCTATCTTAAGATCCATCAACATAATATACATTGTTGATGAAAATTTACTACATAATTAAATAATTTCTGTTTATGTAAATAAAATAATATGACTAAACATTCAAATAATTAAATATTATTAACAACATCCAATACAATACCTATTATCTGTAATCACTTTTTCAAATTGAATTTGTTTTTATTATTAAACAATATCTTAATTATAAGATAAAAAAATACTTACAAAAAACTTCATCGTATTTAAATAACGTACATGATTTTTAAAGATTATTGGTTATTTTAATTTATGACACAAATTGAACGTTAAGTAAACACGGAATAAATGGATAAATACGTCCGAGTGCGAGAACACGGACGTGGAAACTAGTGTTTTCCTTAAAAACGCCACTCGAACACAAGCATGTATGAGGGGTTGAAAACGAAACGGAATGGGGGTTGGAAGTTGACTGAATGCGGCATCTATCGCAAAAACTTTGAACTTAATAGATATAATTTTTTCCGATTGTAAAACTACGTGATAATATGTATTATACTAATAATGTAACTGAAACGTAGTACATGATACTTCAAACAATAATTTTGAGCACTTCTTAAACAAATATTTTGAATTGTATAATATTATAAGTTTATTTTAAAGTATAAACTTAAAAATAACTAAATGTATAAAAGTATAATAGGCAACTTAATTCATTTCGTAAAAATTAAGAACATATTTCGATGACTATAAACTCACGAAATCAATACATTTAATTGTAGTTCAAACTTAAACCTAACCCACCTAACAACCTAAGTGAACTCATAAAAAATAATTAGAGTTCAATTGTCTTATTTTTAAATATTAACTGTTCACAATATATTGCATTAAATGTATTGAAAATTATAATCCACAATGCATATTAATCAAAAAAAATTTAACAAGTATCCATCTACATGTAGATATATCGGTATATGTATATTTCTTATGGCTACTAATTTACTACGACAGTAAGTTATTAATATAATTATGAGAAGTTATGAGTTAAAATTACAAATATGTAAGTACCAATAATTCCGATGACTGCCGACATCGTCGAACAACTATCGACCAATATTGGTTTTATTTATACATTTAAATTGGCATGGAGGCAGCACGATAACAGAAAACCAGGGGTTCTCCGTATTTGGATTTTTTTTTGGTTGTGGGGGGGAGGTGATAGAATAAAGTCGATTTCGTTCATGACGTCATAGTAAGACTCCGTGTCGCACAAAAATCAGAATGACCCCCAGCCATGATTCATATATACACGTCAAAAGCAATTCAACGTAGGTTAATTAATATATGCTCGAATAACCAATTACGGTAAATAAAAATATATGTTATATGTACCTATAGCAAATTAAATAAAATGTCAAACTAAACATTAGCTTAACACATTATTTTATATTATAAATTACACTATTATATATTTTATGTTTTAAAATAAATCCATGGTCGCGTCCTTCAAACTCTTTATGTTAAATTTTTGTTTCAATAAAATTACCTACACAATTTGGTATACTAATGTATCTATAGTGTTACGCTTGGTGGTCAACTTGATTTGTACCTATTTCGTGAAATCGCTGTTATGGGTATTAATGTTCAAACTCACTATTTTTAATTCATTGTTATGATTACTGCTATAGAATAAAATAATATTTATGGTTATTTTTAACAATAATTACAGACTTGCAGCCTATTTTAAAATATTCGAGGTAAATGTAATATGTTTATAAAGATTAAAAATAAATTAAAAATTATATTTTTTGATATTTATAAACATTTACTTTAATTATTTTTTCAAGATTCAAGATATTTTACCAAAGACTAAGTATAATATATATATATATATCACAATCTTATTCAAGCGAACTGCCCACTTCTTAGGTTGCCAAAAAACACAGTATACAATATACACAAATTAATATTAACATATAAATTGTTTAGTTGTAAGATTAAAAATACTAGCTTAACATAGAAATGAAACATCAAATAAAAAGGATATTCAAAAAATGAATTTTGAACAAAATTCTGAACAATTTTGAACAATTCAATTCATAGAGTTAAATGTTAGTCTATTTCAATTAAAAACGAAAAGAGATAGAATGTTGGGTTAGAGTTTGTATTTACTTGCGCCACTTCACTCAACTTATGCAAATATTAGCACAACATATTTGGTGTATTGTGATATTAAATTTAAAATCCATAGTAGAGTAATTTATTTGAATATGGATTCTGAAAAAGCTCAATTACAAGTTAACAAAGTTTACAACCATAACATTTTCTGTGTAATTTCTTCAGTATTATTTGACATTTTATAATTTTTCTTTATATTATAACTAAAAAAAAATTACCTCCTCGTCAGATAAGAGTTCTGATATATAAAGGTTTAACACAAAACTTTAAGAGCATTTCTTCAGCGTTCTACTTTAAATAGGATATATATAACAGTATATAGGAAAAAAATATGTATAAGCCAAAATATTCCTTGCTTCACTATTTTTTTTATACACGCGATAACACTGTATACTGTTAATCATTTTTCTTTTTTTTTCTTTTCTTTTTTTATAATAGATAATATTAAATTGTGGTGATAACATTTAAAATACTAAAAATACCAATAAAACATTTTTCATTTATTTAATTCCATACAAATTGTCTAGTTTACGTTAAAAATATTGTATTACAAGTATTGTGATTCCGATAGGTAGACATGAATTTATTATACTTAATGCCACCACATTGGTAAACCATAAATGATTACGATACAATTACAAAAATCAAATTTATATACATATAAATATACTTTTAATACTTTTAATAATTATTTTTCAATGGAAACTGGTAAGTTATATTGGTTATTTGTATTATTATTTACTAACTTATACTTATTCGTGTGGTTTTAACCGATTAAATTTATTTTTATTGACTATAATGATATTTTAATAAATACATATTATAATATATTGTGTTACGGTCAAAGTTCATAATTTGGGCATTGCTATACCCTGGGCATAATATATATTATATTATATAGGTAGTAACTACTAGAAAAATTATATTATCTATGGTATAGGGCATAAGTATTTAATGATGAATTAATTTAAAAATAAATTTATTATAATAAAGTAATAATCACTAAATAATATTTCATTAAATAAAAACTAAACGAGTAACCTAATTTTAAAGTTAAAACATACCTACTTATCAATTCTAATATTTAAATATTAAACATTATATTGAAAGCAACCTTTACTATTGTCATCCGCATAACAAATCAGTTGTTGTATTGGAGGATGTAATGTGCAACTGTATTGTGTAGCTAACACAAAATAGTGATCGGTTCATGTAGAAGGAACACACGCCGCACGACCTTGCGAGCGTTTCACTAGGTTTGTCGCTGTTACCGCTCACATTAAATCGGTATCATTCAATGTGTTTTGAACGTGTTGTGTACAATACTTGACATAATTTTTAAACAACTTTTTTCTTTGAATTTTTTTTGCTAAAACTACTTTATTATTGTTATTATTAATATAGTTTTATAATAATGCATACAAATCTCTAGAGTACAAATTCATAGGGAAGAAAATATTAAATTACACATGGATATAAAAATAAAAGTAAGTCATTTTTCCTGTGAACGTGGCTATTTACACGTACTTATTATATTAATGCTTTTTAATTTTATAAGTTATAAGTTAGGAAATAAAAATAAAAATCGTTGATCAGATATTTAAATACATATTTTATATATATATATATATATCAGGGTAATATATTCAAAAACTTTAATTGGCTACTTAAATAATAAGTATTTAAATATATACAAATAAATATTAATATATAACACGAACGGTGTAAAAATCCGATAACAAATGACTACTTTTTCATTAGTAACGTTATAAGTCATAAGTTGTAAAAAATATATTATTAATAAATGTATTTAAAATTAACCTATTTTAATTATGGTTTTATTAAAATTTAAAATTATATTATTATAGTGCCCAAAAATATTATGATTATTTTAAAAAATTAAATTGTTTTCAAATAATTCTCAACGAAAAGTCATATCAATTAGGATTGTTTATTTAAAAACCCATCAATGTAAATGGATACATTTATTAATGGTATACAGCTGAAATACTTATTAGGTTCTTGATTGTTTTTAGTTTTTGTTTTATTACCAACACAATAACATTGATATATAATTGCATTGATATTAATAATTATTCCGCTTTTTTTTATTAGCAATGAAATAAGCAAATAACATTAAGACAGACATTTTTACTGGATTGTGTTGTTAAATATGTAGATTTTGGTTATACAAATATAATGTTTATATGCTTATCAAATTCACATTGATGTTAAACTCACAATTAAAATAATAATTTTTATTGTTATTAACTAAGCTTCTAAGAATTTAATATTAATTTATTGTACACTATATTTTAATATTTATAATAAAATTTAACAACGTCTAGGTACACAACAATATATAGGTACTCATAGATAGATTAGCAATTTTTTGTTAATTTTGGTTATTTCAATTAAGTTATACTATTAAAAACCAACGAAACCTTTACTATTTTATCTGTTTAAACATGTTAAAAAACAACATAAAATTAAAACAATCATAATTAATAACTTATTCGTCATTTAATTTAAGTACAACTTTTAAGTGGAATATCTATGATTTTATCTGAATATTATATAAGTTAATGATATTTCGGTGCAACTGTATTATAAAAAAAAAATGAAAAAAATATTATACAAACTAAATACAATTAATAATTAATAAAAAATACTTGTAATTTTAAATTGTTTTATCAGGATTTAAAGTTTGAAAAACTGATTATACTTAAAATTATACAACAATATTATTTTTTTAGACAAACTTCGATATTTTAATACATGCAAGAATACTCATGCATAATATATATATTGCATGCATTGTGTATTATTATGATATACGTACTTAAAACTAAATCATAATTCATTAATTATTTCTTTTTTAAGTAACTTACAATTGCCATAAAATTCTTTAAACATTATATTCAACTGCTCAGAATAGTTTTTTTAACTTTATTTTTAATTAATTATTATTTCATTTAAATTTACTCAATACTACACTACTACTTTCTACTAAGGTAATACGAATGCCTAAACTTTTATTTTCCATTCTTAGGGATATTAGAGTTTTTAACGTTTTTATTAAGCATAATTTTTTAAGTATTTGTCATGAGCATGAAATTAGTGTGAATACTAAGTAGGATAAATAAATAATGATTACAAATATAGTAAAGTAATTATTTGCAAAGCGATAAAAACTAAAATATACTATGTCAAAAATTATTGTTAAAAATATGATCAATTGCAATAAATGTATAACTAACCTTTTACATAAAATGTTATAATAAATAACAACATACACTAATATCTAAGTAATGATAGGTATGTTACTTAGGTTTATAACTATATAGTTGTTATGTAAATATTATAATAATTTAAAAGTGAATATGATGACATATTTATTTGTCCTACTTTTGGAACTTATAATTATTAAATATAAACTATATACACGATTTGTACCTAGGTATGTTTATATTTATAAAATTATAAACATATGTATTAATTTTTAGAAAAAAAAATGAACTATAATTTTGCTATATAGGTTTCGATTGTTCATCGTTATTCAAAAAGGTTATTGTAATAGATAGGATTTTAATTTAAATTCAACGATGAATCATTTCAAAAATAAAACGACTCTGAACGGAAACAGCGTGTTTATACTACATAGTTTATTTATATTACTATTATTATTTTATTTTTCCATTTATTATAAGGACGATTATCAAGACATGACATATCTATTGTATACAATTATTATTATAGTATTTATATTCTAAATTATTGTAATTAACTTGTAGATCAATACTGATAAACAGGTATTCTATAGGATTCTGTGAATAAGTTTGTGGTACAAATAACTTAAGATTAGTTTATAATATGCTTTGGAATTTTAATTTTCTATACACGATTATCATAAAAGTAATGTCAAAAAGTTTCAATAAATCTTTACAATTAATGTAGGTATTTTTAATTACAATAAAATAACTAAAATTGTTATTTTTGATTTAAATATTCAATAATTTGAATTTCAAATACTTAAAAAACAATTGTGCCCGTTTATTTATCCATATTTATTAGAACAAATTACGAAGAACCTTATACTAAATATTCAAGTTTTTTAAACCTGAACAAAAATGTTAGACCAATATTTTTAAAAAGAATTCAAAATACTTGAAAAATTTCAAATTCCTATTATAGTTTAAAATTGATCTATATTTGTATTATATATAAAAAATTATGATTTACAACTTCAATAATAATGAATTATTTAAAGTTTCTAGGATTAATATTTCATAAAAAAATAATTTGCATATGTTCTTGATTTTGAAGAATTTCGTTAAAATTTGAATTTTGAACGCTAATACTTTTATGAAAATAAAAATTGGTCAATGGACTACCGAAGTTATGTTACTTACATGATTATTTACTGTATTCAATTTTTGAGCATTTTGACTTAAGATAAAAGCTTATACTAACCTAAATTAAAAGTAAAAGTTTATAAAAGTTCAATCTATGAAATGAAAATAAAAATAATTACTATCTATACTGGTTGGTAACAATCCGAATTTACTTAGAAACCTTAAAATATTTAGGTGTATTTAATTTTATTAATATAGTAGTGGTTAGGCACAGGTTCTATAAGCGTGGATCTAGAGCAACAATTTTTGGCCTGATTATTCATTTTGATATTAAAGCTTAAACACTCAAGATCAATTCATTTTAATTATTAATCCAACTTAAAAAATGTTAGTGTTTAAAATTTTTTGAAATAAGATGTCTACTTAATTGATCTCGAATCTAGAATTACGAATTCGTTACTCGGAAGTGCCAATAACATGAAATAACCAATATTTCATCCGATAATAATAAATGACAAAATGTTAGGTGAATGAAGATTAAAATTTTTATTACTTTGAAAGAAGTATAGTCTGTTTGATTACTGTTTAAAATAATTAATATTTCTAATAAATCTATAGTTTCTCCTTATAGTAAGTATTTAATTTTTACTACGAAATAATCTATAATAATTATTGTTATCAATTGTTGATTAATACCTTTTGTAGCTAAATGTAATGTATGTCATATGATAATAATAAATACATATGATGTCTCTTTGCTCAGAACGCCTAAATTTTTTAAACCTACTTAGCGCTTTCAATATCCCTCTAAACCTATTTTCCATTCTCAACACCAACTCAGAAATCGTCATTAATAAAATAATCAAATTTATTTTGGACGCTGGTTTTTCCATCTAACTAGTTTTGTTTTTTCTTTTTATCTCTCTCTCTCTTTTCTCTTTTGTATATTGTAATTAGTTAATATTTCTAGTTAAGTAATTACTGTAATCTTGTGATATCTATTTTTATTGTATGTATATATAAATTGTTCTTTTTAAGATGTAATTGTTGAGCTAGAATGGTTTTACACCGGTAGCTAATAAAAAAAAAAAAAAAAAAAATACATACGATATAATAATTCAAATACTTATTTAGTAAAATGAATTAAATTATAATATTATTTAACGTTAAATTTACGTTTTGTATAATTTAAATCTTAGTTTGTATTTTGTACAATAATTACGTGCATAATTAAATATCAGTGAAGATGTCATGAAATTCTTAAATCTGTTAAAATTTTCATCTTACAAATTTTACTTGTTGAAATAATAAGTGAATACTAAGTGCT
Organism: Rhopalosiphum nymphaeae; assembly: GCA_036289425.1. NCBI lineage: Eukaryota > Metazoa > Arthropoda > Insecta > Hemiptera > Aphididae > Rhopalosiphum > Rhopalosiphum nymphaeae. The sequence goes on along the minus strand of JAZAQC010000036.1, from coordinate 43,517 downwards.
AAATAATATATATATATATATATATATATATATATTGTCATTTTGGAACATTTAGAACAATTTAATGAATATTTAATATTTAAATGAAAAATATCAGTCATTTTTTTAACGATTTTATTTATTTTGTTGTAATTTAAAAAATAATAATCGTAGAGAATTGAGAACTTTTTACTAATATTATGTATATTATTATTTAATATTTTCTATACATAACGTTATTTTTTTTGTACTTTAACTAGTTTTAAATTAAATACATAGTCACGCATTGTTTTTATAAGTGTTTAAAGTCTTTATAATGTATTATAAGATTCCGCATAAGTTTTTTTTACAGGATTTTAAAAATAAGTTGAGTACAAGACTACATTAATTTTTATGACAGTTTAAACTTCAACATTTTACGATATTGATTAACAAACGTACAATAAAGATTTTTCTTCGAGTGATTTTTATCATTTTATTAACATTAAAAAGTATTTTTAAGTAATTTTAAGCTATTTTATAGGTTTAAATTTTTTTTTTCAATAAATATTGCTAACATACTGTACCACTTATAAAAAATAAATCACTATAATACTCATTAAAATAAACTATACACCTAGTCTCTGCTCTCTACTCAGAATTGTAAATAAATTGCATTATCAAAAATCACGTCATGAAATATACTTAATGATGTAAGCTGACAAACCGTTTCCACTCACAATTGTTTTTCGTGCAAAATGATTTACCATTGCATTCAAATTTTGCACATATATTACAATGGTCAGTAACCTACTCAATAAAGAAATACCTCAATACTATTATAAATTTCTTTATTAAGTATACAATATCTTAAATGCATATTATATTTATAATATTAGAAATTTGGACTTTAGTTGGTGTTTATTAGTCACACAGCTGATATTAAAAAAATTATTTGTCAACAACAGTTTTTGGCTTATATATAACATTTATAATAATTGTTTACAGTCATTAAGTGTAATTTTCTTAAAATAATTTAATGTATTGTTTGTATGGTATAAATCTTCTTATGTTTATATTTCATCTATTTTATGTTTTAATAATTATCGTGTACGACTTAAATGTATTTACTATTTAAGTTTTCAGTTTAAACATTTATTTTTTCAAATATTTAAATTAGTCAGTTTAATGTAATTTATATTTCGATAAATATATAGGTATTATACGCAGATAGAAACTAGAAACTTAGAATGGATGCGTAAAATGTACTTATCTTTACCTACTTCATTTGAATTTTTATTAAATTTTTAAAAACAAATAATTGTTAGAAAAAACCTTGTGATAATTTCATCCCCCCTCCCTATTTTCTTTTAGTTTATCATTTTATTTCGAATAATTAAAAAATGTTTACTTATCTAAAACCCTATTATAAAAATGTATTACACGAAACTATAATAAATATAATATAATATAATATGATTGAGAAGTTACCTTACTAGATCTAAAACTTAAAATACATATTAGATAAATAAAAATAAAATACACCAATATTTATTTTTATACGACAATACTACCCGCGTATATCCTAAGTTCATGTGTACAATTAGATTACTTATTAGTATATTAAATTTGTTTTTGCCAAATTGCTTATGTGTGTATATGGCAGTTTATCGATTGCGCTTCAAATTACTTTCTTATATAATATATACCAATTGCGCTTTAAACATTTTAAGGTCGATAAACCAATTATTGCGTTTAAAACATTTTATAATACAAATAAATGTATTGGTTAGTTTAGTTAGTTGTGAATACACTAACTGATTTTTTGTGAGTATTAATACATAATATAATATAAATAAATAAATAATTAAATTTTCTTCACATTTAGCAAGTTACTTAACTTGCGTAATGAAATATGCATAATAATAATAACGTTTCATAAAAATCCCGATACTGTTATAAAATATATTATAACCAATCACTTTAACTAGTAATCAATTGATCAATAAATACATTTTTAATTTTCAAACATTTTAGTGTGTAGATTGTTTATGTTGGTGTTGATGAAATTAAATCGAACATATCTGAAAGTAAATAAGCAAATTAAAATACAAGTGCAATTGGTATACTGACCCTAACCTAAAATATAAGGAGCGCAATATTAGTATACTGACCATACACAAAAACTTTGTTTTAGGCGAAATTGATTCATGTCCGTGTATATATGTAATAAGTTAGGTAAGTTAATTACATTAGTAGTAAACAATACAAATCTATAATGTAAACCGTAAACGATAGGAAAGGAATATTGTATATATATTTTTATAATATTATGGATATATAATTTGACACATTTAATATATCATATGATAGAGTATTGATTTATACCACATTAATTGGGGCCAAAGAGGTGTGGAACTATGGATAATCAAACAATGACTAAAAATATACAACGAACGCGAATTTATTTAAATGTTTTATATAATTAAAAATAAAACTAATGCACTGTATGTATAACATATAAGTACAATATGATAAAATATATATATATATATATGTAATATGTATTGTTAAAAGTACCTATGTAATAAAATTAATTTTTAATTGAAATTTAAAAATATAAAATTACATTACATTTTTTCCCCAAAAAATTGCATAGTACGAATAATCGATGCTTCAATGTATACAAAATTATTATAATTATATTTTTTTGACTATACGGTAAACATTCTTTGTTCAAAAACTAAAAATATAATTTTTATAGTTATAAAATAATAAAATAATTTAATTTACAATTATCAGCTTACCGCATTTTCAAGTATCCTTTATTGATTTAAATTTAATTGTTACCTTAACTATGTTATGGACGTCTAAGAGATAAAGATAAAACCTCGATCGAAAATCTTAAAACATCAGTAGGTACTCGACTCCAACAGTATTACGTAAATATATTAAACAATAATAATTATAAAATACATGGTATCGAATGATTATATATTTATATCATTAAAAAAGCTTACTACCTTCGTTTGGATTAAGTATCATCATCTAATTCTTTTTTATGAACCTACTTAATCACGTTGTCAAAATATTTCAAATGTATAATCAAGTAATAAATAATAAAACTTATTAATACTATGTGTTCTGATAATACAATACATAGAGCTAGGTGGATTCATACAGTTATGTCAAAGTTTATGAAAAAAATAATCATACCATATCACTTTTAGTAACCAATATTTCGAGTACCTAACCGGCTATAACTAATTCAAGTGGAATATTATGCAAACGTAGCCAACTAAAATAATCTTAAAAGATAATAAGTAATTACCTAATAAGAAAACGGAGTCTAGCAATTAATAAATAATATACAATTAATACAGTTTTAGGAATTCTGTAACATAAAAAATTACAATAACTTAATATTCAACAAGGTCTTGCTTGGATTTTACAAACCTAAAAACAGTATATACTATATGTGGTTTTCAACCTTTTTAACAATGCACACACTTCATCTCCTACTAAATTTTCGTGGCACACCAATTCATATAATATGTGAACCATATTTTTAATATGCATACCTATGTATACATATAAATACATACTTATAAAACTATTAATAGATTTTTCGCGACACACCGATTGAAAACTACTGTACTATATATTCACAATAATACAGATTAGAACAATACGAAAATACAATAAAATTCAAATTATTATCGTATAATAAAGGCTTATTATATGAATGACTATCTATATATTCCTACGAGGTACATGCAGTGGATGATATTATAATGTATTATTAAGGTGACTCTCCCTGACTATGACAAGCGGGCGCCCACGAATTGAGCCACTATTTTCAACGATTTTTATTATTGTATTCGGTAATTAGACCACCATTAAATTTTAAATTTTTATAAAATACCTAATATTGAATATAAGTTTTGTTGAGAATTCAATCAGAAATTTATATTAAAATAAGGGGCATCGCCCATTCGCGTCAAAAAAGTTAGTTTGTTTTGGGTACAGCCCATTTACGCCAAAATAAAAAATTTATGTTTTTTTCGATGGCCCATTTGTACCAAATTTACCTGGTGTGGTTATAATAAAGTAGTATATTTTCTTCTCAAATAGTGATAATAATAATTAATACAATTTTATTTAAATCATAGTAAATAGTACGATTTTTTTTTTAAATAATTAATCAAATTATTATAATAAAATATAAATAAATACATCATACATATAATCATAATCTTTATTGTACCTACCAAATTAAATACAACTATTTGTACATAACGCGTTAATTTTTCGTTTTTATAATTCTCAATTTCTTTTAAAATTTTTTTTTAATCTTGTTTTAACTTGTACAATCACACTACGATCGTTCTTTCGACGAAGAACGGTACCTATAACCGATAACTGAGTACCTACATGGTACGACATAATAAGATTGATATAAAACTTGTTTTCAATCTTTCTACACATGCACAATAATATAAAAAGCTTTAAAATCTATAGACTTAAAAAAATCACTTTATATAATACGTTACAGACACGTCTTTTAAATAAATTAATTAATCAAATTGTTAATGTAAAATTTTTAAGCAGGTAAGTTTGGCGCAAATAAGCTGTACCCAAAATGAATAAATATTTTTTGACGCAAATGTTTAACCCCCAAAATTAGAAGCGTAGGAACATTAAAAGCCAGGAAACAAACTTTAATTTGAAAAAATTATATTCTTAATGAAATTAACAAATAAGAAGAAGGGAAAAAAGATAGATTTGAATTTGTAAAATCTGTATCATATTATTTCAAAAAATAATTGTAGTTTTATGTATTAGAAAAAAAAATTAATTAATAAACATTTCATACTTGTATATTTTTGTGTTATATAATTAACCTATATACATTTATGGACCAATCTCCATATACACTTTAAAAATATAAATTTAATTTGTGGCCCGATCTCCGGGTAGAATATATAAGCAAATATTTTATATGAAGCAGGGAGATGTGGCCCGATTACCGACCGCCGTGATGTGCATCTTTACCGCTAAATGTATCACTATTAAGAGGACGTTTTACCCGCATATGTCGTCTCTGTCTTAAAAATAAGAATATTATCCATGCTTTTATTGATATTATAATTTTAAATTTAATTATATGGACATTTTAAAGTTATAGTATAAGTTCTTTGGCTATAATTCACTTTAAAATGATAATATCAATAAAAGCATGTCTTGGATAATAATATTCTTATCGTTAAATTTAATAATAGGTAAATTAACTTCAATATTAAAGCTAACAATATAAAATGTATTCCGCTGAACTCAAATTTGATATGATGTACGTTAGTAAGACAGAGACAACGCATGCAGGTATAACATCATCTTAACGTATGATGTCATGATCATCGGAAAATGGTATAAATGGACCGGAACTCGGAAATGAGCAAGGTTCACAACTCGCAAATATAATCGTTTCGTCTTTCGTCACATTAGGTTCACAGACCTTCTATTATAGTTCTATAATAATAAATAATAACACTACTTATTACACACTAAACAGATTACAGAGTAATTCTTTTATCAAACACACTCATAATTTCAAAGTACTTTTTTAGAATAATAAGTGTTATTTGACATAAAATAATCATTCAGCATTATTAAATTCTATGGTTAATTATCCAAGTACCTATGTTAAATATACACTTTCAAACACTTCTTATCAATCTAAACTTAGCAAATCAAGAATCAGTAGGTAACTACCCAAAATAAGTTATCCTCTCTCAATTTAATCTCAATATGGCCAATTAGCGACTGTTCTCTAAACTAATTGATTCCGCTATCCCTGATCTTGATAACCTGTAACATTGAAAAATACGATCAATTAATTAGGTTAATATATGATTCCTGATCTTTTCAGTCGGTTAGTCTTAAGTTGTCAAATATTTCATTCGCGTAGTCCATCACGCCACGTCTGATTCTCGATCAAATCATTTTCGCTGCCTACGATTGTGTATTTAAAAACTAATAAATAATGATATAATATTGATGAATAGTGCAACAGCATTCCATAGAAATAATTATTGTAGTAGAATAAGTATTATACATTTGTTACAATTCCATCGATTCCATTCCAATGAAACGAGTCGCATGTTTTCTAAGGATTATTATTTATTATGCGTATCGATCGCGAAATGAAATAGGTTTACCGTATCACACTTATAAAACAGTATAGACGGTGACTTTTAATTTTTAAAGTACTATGACGCTGTCATTATTTTCCATGTAAGACATGTGTTTAACACGTTACCATAATATAATTATGATTAAAAATGTTCAACCATTTCTCCGTGTGATTAGGTAATTATTAAATATTTAAATGTCGTTATTACAATGACTAGTGAAATCGTTTTACCTAAAAGATATTATTTAATTTAGTGAATAACAAGAAAATTCTAAATATAGACCATACAGTAAACGGTATTGATATAATAGAACAACACCTTAACTGTAATTGTCGGGTTCATCGGATAAATAGATACAGTAGGTACCATATGCGACCGTTGTTTTGGAACTTATTACTGTAATTGCGCATAATGTGCAGCGTGTGTATGTACAGGTTTCTAAAATTCATTTAAAATTTTAGTTAAATAGTCGCGTTGCAATATTATGGCCTTCGACAATTTTTAGTAATTTTTCGTGGGCATAGAGGAAAGTTTCACCAAAAGCTATCCAGCAAGTGGATTCGGATGAGATGAAAATGCTGCTGGCCTGTGCGGCTTCGTAAACAACACATTTAAGTTCACTGCACGCATCTTATAACAAACTATAATAGGCACGAATTGTAATACAATTAACTACAGACGAAACTATACATCAAATATCAAAATATGATTAATAATTTTAATTAACTATCTTTCAACGTGCATATTCTTGATATTATTATATGTATGCATTTTAATGAAATAAAAGTGCTAGTTTTCATTATTAATAATAACATACGCTGATATGTCACGTATGCACCTACATAATCGATTCCCACTATACTCAATTATACCATTGTCGGCTACAATATTATAAATATTATAGGTAATAAATTAAAATCCAAGAACATCCTTAGAGTGGGAGTGATATTAACCTCTTAAAATATATAAAAAGTACTTTTAAATCAGGTACTTATACTTTTATCATTGTACTTATCTTTTAATAATTATTGTATAGAAATATAATATAGTAATCTATATTATATATTCAATGAAATTAAATATCTCGAACCTATTTTTTAGTGAATATTTATGATACGACTACTCTCATATTGTATTCATATAAATATTATACCACAACTATTATATCTATTATTATAATACAATCAATCAATCTTAAATCATTTTAAATTATAAGCAAAACAATAAAAGTATTGTTTTTACAATGATGTCCTTTTGGCCTGTCAACTGTCATCACCTTTCGAAGCAGTAAAAATGCAATTTTCAACGTTAAGAGTGGCTAGTAGTATAAAATTAAATTTAGTTTGTACTTTAAAAATGTCTAGTACTTTTTATTATACTCAAAAAAAAACAACAAATAATTAAGAAAAAACTGGAATTTTTACGCTAAACTAGTTTTTCATTAAATTAATTTCTTTATTTTGTTATAATTCAAAAACAAATAATAACCACAGAAACTTGAAATTTCCACTATATGTGTTTATATTATCATTTTGTCTGTTTAGTATAATTTTCAAAATATTTTAGCTTTTTTAAGCTATTTATAAACGATTTAAATTTTTAAATTATTTTTTAATATTTTTTTATAAAAGTCGATACATTTTTTTTATAAAATTCTTGAAAATTTAATACAATATTTCAGATAAATTTTTCTTATTGTTACATAAAAACTATAAAAATACATTAGCACAATTTTTTTTACATGTTTTGAAATTCAAATTTTACCTAATTTTACTAAGTAGTAAAAAATAAATAAAATCTTCAATTTTTATAACATAGTTATAAAAATTTAAAACAAAGTTCGTCATAAGTAATTCATACTAGAACTAAAAAATCTAGAAAATATACAAAAACAATTATTTTTATAAATACATATTTGTAATTTAAATTTAAATGAAATTACGTAACTTCACGATGAATAACGAATATTTTGTTATAATTTAAAAACATTAATCGTGATGACTTTAAAATAATTATGTATACAATGAAATTTATTAAACATAATGAAACTTTTGAAAAATGTACATCAATATCAAGATATTATCTATTTATTCTATGAACCTATTCACACTATTTTGTGGTGTTTACAGCAAGGTATTATTAATTTAAACGTAAATAAATTTAACACGCCCATTACAATGACCCACTCAACTCCTAATGTCCTAATGTATAGCAGAGAGGTACCCACTTTCTTACCTTTTTATATTTTATATTTATCATATAAAGAATAAAATTATTTTATATTTTATATTTCCCGTATATTCATAATTTTTTTTTTAAATTTATTTAAAGCACTTGCAATTATTTCAATGAATTCTTTAATGTCTACATATTTTTCTACATACATTAACATTAATAGTTAAAAATTCATTTTAAAGTCGTTAGCTCTGAAGTCTAATTAATATATTTTCGATACGTACTATTTTCAATTGGATACACTCCCAAATTAATGCTCGCCCTCTCAATCGCATCAAACTCTCTACCTAGTTTTTATCAATGCATTATAAAATCAAACAAACTTTACTCTACAAACAATCTTACGACTCTGTCCTGAACGACCCCTTTTGTTTATTTCAAATTTAACTCCTTACAATTATTTAATAGCCTCCGACTCTATGTCTTTTTTACTAGTCCTAGAATCTAATTCATTTAGTTTTAAACTATCCTCTCTCATTTTACTTATAAAATCATATACCTCTAAATTACTTCAACCAATGAAATCGCTCAATTCAACTTATGTAGATAGCTAGTCACTTAGGCATAGTAATGAAGTGGAGTAAATGCTAGCCAAATCTACCGCCAATACAATTCCAACTTTCTTTTTTAACTTAACCTAACTTAACCTTACTGATCTAGAAAGGATTTTGCCTCTATCTTTTGTCGTCACACTACTCACACTTTCAACATCTAGTCCAACTACCGGAATAATTTTCCAGACGATTTTGCTACCAAATACAAAAATATTATCCCCAATATACCTAACCAAAAAACTTGGATCAACATCATAGATTTACCAAAATCTACTATTATCTGTTTCAACCGACTCTGAGTAGGTCATCGCTTCTACTCGATCAAGCCTATAAACTTGGTTTAAAAGACTCTCCTCTTGCACAGTTACATCACCTTGCACACTACATTTCCCCGAAAGTTTTTACAATATTCAACATATACTTTTTGAGTACAATTTCTTAGATTCCAAACATCTAATTTTGCTTAGTTTCCCCAGTGCCCGCAATATTCCTCCCAACCTTTTCTCCGTCCTCAATTCTAATTCTGCATATGAATTTGCCATTAAAAAAATTATCACCTTTATAATGGAAGCTAATACTGTCATTTAATAATGTTATTGTTTTTTTTTTATTATTATTAAATTATGTATAATGTCAATAATGGTGTATAACTGTGTATAATTATGTAAGATTATGTATAATTGTATAATAATTTAATTGTCGAGCTGTAATAGACAATAAATCTTGTACTAAAAGCTAATAATAATAAAAAAAAACATTAATAGTTTAAAGCAGTCTTATAAAAGTATACGAGTAAAAGTACAGTTATTTATTTTGAAAAATATTTAAAATACATATTTGAATACTCGGTAAAAAAAGTATTTAAATACAAATACTGATACTTTAAATAAGTATATTCTGTAGACAGTGTAGACACTTTATTCAAATAATTTAACTATTTTACAACACATGTGGTTTTACCTTATAATTGAACTGAACTTATTTTTTTTAGCATTTGCATGTTAATATACCTAATCAAAAATAGAAAATATATGAACTAAAAATAACAAAAATTATAAAATTTTAATAATTTATTTTAAATAGATATATAAATACAGATATTTTAAGAACATAGTTAAAATACCTTTTCAAAGTATAAAATATATTTTAATACTTTTACTCGTAAAAGACTGATTTTAGATGACATAGGTGTAACTATTAAATATTAAATAGATGAAATAATGATATTTTTCCCCCTTTTCTGACACAAATATAATTTTGAGCCCCGACTGCTTTCACGGCCTGACTGCTATAACATTGATCCTCCAATTTTATAATTTTTATACTACATAAAATAACAATAATACATTATATTATAAATTAACTTATAGATATAATTCACAACTACAAAATAGGTACAATTGATATTTGCAACAAATTGTTTAAATTGTTTTAAGCTCTCCAAATTCCAATAATCAGACATAATCCGTGACGTACTGCACAGAATTGTCCAAAGGGGTTGGATGAGTGTACATCAGTGGACATAATTGTCAATCCTGAACGTATATTTTGGTTTATTATTAACATCAGTGTGTTTTCAATTTAATTAGAAATACTAATTAGTAATTACGAAACATGTATTTGTTAAATGACAAATACCTCCAAATATCTATATGACCAACATTATTTATTCGTCGAACAAGTAAACTTTTATCAATTTCTACAATCAATAATAAGTTATATTATAATATTATCTTATTAAATAAAATATAATATTATTATATTAGTATTAGTAAATAAAGTAAATTATAAAAACAATATGAGAAAAAATGGCAAAATTATAATTATTTTGAGTGCTTTATGCTAGAATCAAATTTAATACCTAATTACATAATTAAAAATCAATTATTTTCTGATATATTATAATATTGTACTGAAATAACTAGAGTAATGACCTTCTACAGGGAAAATCCATTTTAATTTTTAACCAATCTCTTGTTGAGTATCATTATCCCTTCACGCGAGTGTGTTAGAGTATGTACCCTATTAGTGCACAACTCCCATATCCTTTTCCCTTGATGTACACAACATGTAGTCGGTCAAGTAGTGTTATTTTTTTATAAACTTGTCCATGTAAACTGTAAATACTTTGAACTCATTTTTCTTCATATTTCTGTATAATACTGAATAAAATTACTTTTTATTATCTATTATTTTGAAACTATTTTTTTTAAATACCTACCTACATAAATAATAGCACAAAGTAGACAAGTGGTCCAAAATAAAATATCCAATCTATACCTATAATAGACCTAAAGAGAAAAGCACGTTAATCTTTTAACTGTCTTTAGAATTCTCGGATAATTGCAAAAATAATAGAATTTACCTACTCAGAATCTTAAATATTAGATTATTACAATTTATTGCAGACTTTAGTAATGCAGTTTAAAAAATATTTAAATAGGTATATATTTTTTGAGAGTATTTCATATGTGTAAAACATAAAAATATTATTGATAATACAATACCTAACTTTTGTATCATAGGTAAAAAAAATATATATATTTATTTATATATATTTTTATTAGAAAATAAATTAAAATATTATATTGTATAATTAACAGGTATGTATTTTTAATAAGTAGGTAAGGTACTTTAATATATTTATCAATAAAAATAAATTCACTATGATGAGGTATATAAAATATATGCCGTGTACTCTGCCACTCTGATAATTAAATAAATTATAAATAAAAATATTCAAAATTATCATTAAACGTCTACAAAATTCGAATTCTATAGTACCTAATAACAAACAATAAAAAATATACAACTCACGTGTAAACAATTAAGTCGTCATAAAATAGTTAATCATTGTATTAAGTTCATCCTGAATATTCATATGTTTATTTACTTAAGGTTGTCGGAATAAAATATACTATTAATTATTAATTTTTTATTTAACTTATTTTATCTTAATCATTTGAACCCAAATATTTATCCAATATTTGGATCCCAAATCCCAATAGAAACATAGATTATATTATTTATAAGAACGTTTTCCATTAAGTAGATAGATATGTGATATGTTACACACAATTCACCTATAAACAACCAAAATTATAAATAATTATAATTATAAACATTTTTATATTTATTTAATTGCATAAAGAACCGTGAAGGTTTTATTTAATAGGTAATATTATAAGCGTATAATTAAAAAAATAAAAATAAAAAAGTTATATTTTTAATATATAATCTAATTTGTTAACTTTTTCAAGCCTCATATTAGTACCTACAGCTATTACCTGTATGGACATATAGTACTAAATGCATAAAACTAAAAGGGATATTGAAAACTGTAAAATTAAAACAAAACAAATTACTAAACTAATGATTAATTAATTAAAGAAAACTATTTTAAACTCACCTGTGTGTTATCAATAATTTTTGCTAAAAGATTATAAAAAATATTCTAATGGAAAAAGAAATATTTTATATAAAAACATCTAATATCAATAATATATTATATTTAATTTATTCAATAAGTTAGTTAATTAACTGCAAAAAAATTATAACGAAACAGGTTAACAATAAAAACATAGAAATTAAACAAAATTACTGCAAAACATTTTGACTGCTCCAACAAAAATTTACTTTTTTGTTTAAATATATTTTTTAAACAGTATAATTAAAGAATAAATTAATTTTACTTTTCATAATTTTAAATTTATTAATCCTGTAATAAAATTTGTTGAGATATTTATCATATTTGCAGTACAATCCTAAACAAACAAATTTTTTTCAATTAAATAAATAGGTACAATGGCCGTCATAAAATAAAAATAAAAAGTTTTTTTTTATAGAATTTACACTGTTATTTATTTTTAATAGAAACTATTTTATTAATAGGTAGCTTAAATATAATATTTAGTGATTACAAATTATTTTTTAGATTGATATTTTTCTAACGCATATTGTATTATAGTGAGTACCTACCATTGATTATAAAATATAAATACTATAATATAGTGTTTATAATCAATGTAACATGCAAGTACCTTCATTCTATAGTCTACAAATAAAATATTATCTTATAAAATTATTAAACAAATTAATTAGCAGAAATAAACAATAATAGGTATATAAGACGTTTCTTTTCATAGTTCATTTTATCATTATTATTAATGGTTAATTATTATTTTATTTTGAACATTTATTATCTCAAATAGTATTAATACGTTCCAAGATATTTTTCGTTTTAAATCATGACAAAACAATGTTTAAAAAAAATATATTTTCACAATTTTTGTTACACATTTTTTTTATTTTTACTTTTTTGAATGACAAACATTTTATCAAAATATTTTTTTGAAAATTTCAGCATAACAGATATAAACAGATAAAAATCGAGTTTTATACGAGTATAGATCTGATGGTTAATTAGTTGAAACATAAAATTATTTAGTTAAGTTGAGCGTATAGTAGATTGGTATTAAAGTATTCCACAAAATATGTATCCACTACTCTGTTTATTTAAATATTAAATTTCTTTAACTTATATCTAGAATAAAAATAATGAAATATGATTCTACAAATATCGTTTATAGCACGGAATAGTTGAGTACAGACTACAGAGTATCACTAAATAATAACTCGTCTCGTTTGGTTCACCTCGGTGTCAGTTTATAGTGCTATATGATTATTTTAAATATTGAATTATAAATTGAAAAATTGAGTAATCATTGTAATCAACATTGTCAACACTCAAACAAAATACTAAGAATAAATATGTTCAGAATTCTAAATGTACTGTTGAAATAACTGTAAGTATGTACATTATACAGTAAATACTTCAATAAAACCAGAAATCATTTATTTAATCTAAATAAAATATTTTAATACAAAATAATTTACTTATAGTACGAATATAATTCGGTAAATTCTTACTTTTAACCTTTGAAATTGTTTCATTTAAATACCAACCTACTTAAGACTTAGGTAGTCAATAAAGGTATTAACCCGATAGTTATTTATATTTGTGTTGACTTTAGACTATACTATATTTTTACTATTATAACTTATTAATTATCTATTGATTAATGATTATCATAGCTATGATAGCTACCTATTAGACACCTAGGTGCTAGACCATAAACAGTACTGAGTACTTACTGACTCCTACCAAGATTAAAACAATATTTTTTTAAATAAACAATTAATATTATTTAATATTATAAAATATTTATTATTTTATATAAATGAACATTTTTTGTTCATTTTGTGCAGTTGTAATTTTCGGATATTCAAGATATAACATTTATGACGTACCTTATTTATATTGATATTGAATTCTAAATAATTGTAATACAATATACTTTGCCTACTATTCTATTTAATTACGTTTATTTTATCGTTTAATTTCTGTTTATTCAGCTACATAAATATTTTTGTATAAACGTTTAACTATACCTACCTTTTAGTTAGTGTTGTTGGTGATCAAAGTCTCGTAGATTAAAGGTGTCTTAGCATCCTTAACAAATTGAACCAAATAGTAAAAAAGATTCGTACTCCAAGGCCATTCCCTCTCATTATCCATGGCCCTAACGCCGTACTCAGAAAATATGTTCCGAGGGAAGGATAGGATGAATCCTAAACTTCTCTCAGGTTAGGTAATCTCAGGTAACCTACGGGTACGGCCTTGCATGGGCCCATCTAATATACACTCGAATATTAGCTATTGCCAAATTAAGTACCTATAAGTATATAGAATATTAGAATAATAGGTTATACTTATAATTATGTATACAACATAATTAAATGTACAAAAGATGTGTACATTTCATGTGTATTATTTATTTTTGTATACTAACATGTGTAAACATGAACTTATTGAACTTATTATCGAAATGTTTTATTTATTTATAATTATAATGAAATAATGCATCTATAAATTTCTTTAAAATAATGGTCTATTTGATGCATAGACCTTATTTAATTATATGCCTTATATTAATATTGATCTATGATTTGATGACACGTACAGATATTTACTTTTTTATTTCTATGCGTTGGTACAACGTATAGCAAAATCAAGCGTGAACACAGGAAACAAATTCGGGAGGAGTTTTTGAAAAAATGTTCATAAATATCAAACTATTAATTTGTAGGTCAGGTAATTTATTTATTGTTCATGGTATTTCGGGGAGGGGGGTTAAACACCCAACCCCCCCTGCGTTCGCACCTGAGCTAAACCAATTTTATGTTGTTAGTTTTAATTAATAGAGTATTAGAGTGAAATGGCCTATTATCAAACATAAAGCTAAAAACATTATCCGTGTTTGTATGTATAATATATACATGTTTAAACAAGTTATTAGTTATTATGTAAAATAATTAAATTTCAAATTTCTCTAAACTTACCTAAAAATTAAAATACGAAAAGAATTCAAAGTATAAATATAGATAAAATTGCTAACTTCGAGTTTGATTAAGGTCAATTCACTTAAATATTAAAATCACAGACTATATTATGTGTCTGTGTTAAGATTAATAACACGAGATTAGTTTATTCTACTGAACGAAGATTTGTGATGTTGCACATTTGTAAGACGGAGACAACACATGTAGATGTGGCGTCCTCTTAAATGACTCCAAAATGTAAACACTGTAGTCTGTAGAATCTCAATAATTTATTAAACCAATACCAAATGTATACGAGTCTGAAAAGCTTCCTAAGATACAATATTGGTACTAATATTATATTATACATATTATTATTTAAATCAACACCTAGGTCTAGGTGATTAGGTAACTTAAAAATGTTAGCGAATAGTGCTAAAAATACGCTGTACCACTTGATGATTACTAAATACAGTGCCAAACACTATGTACAGTAGTTAAAATTAAATGTGCAGTAGCAAATTTAAAAGTGTGCAGTATTTTTTCAGATTTTATAAATTTTTACTTGATTAATATTCAATATTGATTATTGAAAATTATTAATTATTAGCTGAAGCCTCAAATATATTTTTTTGCTGATAATAGTACCAAAATTTTTGTTTTTAACTAACTGTATATAGTTGTATTAAGTATAACATTGCAATAACAATAACACATGTGTTATATGTTATTCCTAATGTTCCTATTAAAGAAGCTATTTATTTTTATTTAATAATATTATAATAAGTATAACAACTCAAGCTATTTCGTTTTTAATTTTTAAATTTTTAGTCATATAGGTATCAAGGATTTTTATGGAATTAATTGTCTTAGCTTGTATATTTATTGTAACTAATTATTAATAAATACCAAAAATAATTATGCATCAAAGTTATATGTGGCATGTGCATTGTGCACTACTAAGTCTATGTTTATTATTTTAAAATATTTTGGTTTGTGGAATTAGGTGTGCAGTAGCAAAATGCCCTAATTTTAGGCCCTGATAGGTACCTATATTCTTTTAAATTACGAACGATAATTTATGAATAACGCATTCTACAGAGTTTCATTATTACACAACATTTAGACGTAAAAAAGTAAAGTTGAAGTGAAACAAAATCACAGATAATGTAATATTATATCTAATAATATAATACTTGTGAATAACATAATATAATACGAAAATATGATCATATTAATATTTTATGACAAATTAAAAAAAAGTGAAACCCGAAACGATAAGAATGTAGAATGACGGTGAAAAAACCCGAACGATAATTATTGCCATTTGCCATTTTACGGACGTACACTCGTAGATTAAAATAATGTATACTATACGTCTATACAGTCTGTATACATGAATACATGATATGGTGTACAATATGCAGTTAAGCAATGTCCAATTTGTAAGATTAATGATTATATAACCGTATCATATAATGTCCGTTTGAAAGATTACCTACCCCACTTTACTATATACACGTATAATGACATACAACACACATTGCGGCTTAATAGTAATCAAAATCAACATTATTTCAATAATTATTATTGTTTAACATCGAGTTTCGCGGTCTCGTAAGACCGTGCCTAATTTGTTTAATCTTCGGTACACTCGGACACTTCAGTGGAGAATTTAATTTCTTTTCGACGAGGGCCCCCTGAGGGGACACGTATACAAAACGTCACGATATCAATGGAATTATGTACGCCTCATACACGTGTTAGGTGCGCGCGCACACTGTAAGGTTATGTCTCGAGTGCTGCGACTGACTGCACAATGATAGAAATAAGAGTAAATTCAAAAAAAAAAAATTCACGACGTACACTGTACAGAAGGCATTAAGCCAAAGCCATACTTCTGTGCGTACGATACTATAGTACACGATACGATATTAAATTTGTGCGGTGGTAGTGTGGCACCGAATGACGGCAATAAAGTGAATTTAATTAGTATAAGTAAATATATATATATACATTTTTTTTTTTTATTATTATTATTATTTATTCACTATCTTATCTGTCACAATTCGTCAATATAATTGTTGGAGTGGAATCATCATAATAAATTGTAATCGGTCCTTATTGTAGTATCATTTGTCCCCTCTCCGGTTTCGATCGTTAAAAAAAAAAATCTTAAACATTTTTTTCAACCAGTCCATTGTTTGGTTGTTCGGTTTACTGAGTTTCGGCTGAGAACGGAGTATTAGCTTTTTTTTTTATTTACAATTTTCATTTTTCATTTTTTTTTTCTTGTAAACACCGAATGATGACAATATAATCATGTCCGATTACTGTTTAGTGGTGAGAATGACGCCCTGGGGCGATACCCTTGACCATGATTACTAATATGATAGATATATGGTGTATTTTTTGTAGCCCACAATGGATGAGTCACATCCCGGGCCGACTGAAACTACAGGCCTGTCAAGGAAAGTTGAAAAGGAAGAGAAAGTTCATATCCCTGACTCGAGCACGGTATGTCACTGAAATAAAATTATTTTTATTGTACAATGCAGAATGCTTCATGAATCTAGATAAAATGAATTTTTTTTTTTTGTAGACGGGATTTAATTTTCGAAAACTATGGGCATTTACAGGTCCTGGATTTTTAATGAGTATTGCCTACCTTGATCCAGGCAATATAGAATCAGATTTACAGTCTGGAACGACTGCCAGGTACAAGGTATAATAAATTTTATAAAATCACATAGTAGGTACCTCTAGTATTTTTTCACATTTTTAAATTATTTTGAATATTATTATTTTTTAATTGTAAGTACAATTAATTTCATTTTAGTTATTATGGGTGTTAATGAGTGCTACCATTTTGGGTTTGGTAATGCAACGTCTATCAGCTCGCCTTGGTGTTGTTACCGGTCTTCATTTAGCAGATATGTGTTATCGCCAGTATCGAAAAGCTCCAAGACTATTTGTTTGGCTAATGATGGAAGTTGCTATCATTGGTTCAGATATGCAAGAAGTCATTGGTACTTCAATTGCAATTTATTTACTCAGTAATAAAATGTAAGCATAAGAAAATTTATTATAATGACAATGGGGAGCCTACTAAAATAATAAGTCACTTGTTAGTGAGTAACCTGGTCATTTTCAGCCCTAAACCTATAAACTTAATATATTAATATGTTATAAATTGATAGAGGATAAACAACTAACAGCCATTATGTGCACCACATTTTAGATTTCCAAATCTTCCTATGATGATTATAAGTAGTATTTTACTCAATATAAATTAAATTTATTGAAATTGAAATTTAATATTTATTTACCTCATTCATTCAATAATGTGCCTATGGAATATTTTGAAAAGGAATAGGATACATTTAAGTACTTAAGAGGACGTCGTACCTGTATGTGTTTTCTCCGTCTTACTAACATACATCATAGCAAATTTGTGTTCAGCAGAACCCATTTTATGTTGTTCGCTTTAATATTGGAGTCAATTTACCTATCATCAAACCTAAAGGTAAGAATATTATCTAGGGCATCAAATAGACTTTTATTGATGTTTTCATTTTAAAGTGATGTAAAATATTAAAACTTTTAAATGCTCATAATTCGTTTTAAAATTAAAATAACTCATACAAGTATGATGTCCTCTTAATAATTAATTTTATGCTTATTCTGATACTTATGAATTATTTATATTAGTATATATAATATTAATTCAAAAAACAAATATATTTTCTACACTATTTTTAATATAATTAATTTTAAACTGTTTAATCAGTCATTTGTATACTGTATTATCAATAACCAATATTTAATTAAAAATAAGCTATATTTTAGATATAATATAAATACTAAAAAAAATTAATATAATACATGTAAAAATCCTTTGTTAATTATAAAATGACTCATATATTAATAGATACTAGTAAGATACTAGCCTTTACTAAAATTTGGAATCAGTATAATAATCGGAAAAAACAATATAAAAATTAATTTAGGATACCACTTTGGATAGGAGTGCTGATCACTGTCATTGATACTTTATCTTTTTTGATGCTGGACAAGTATGGACTTAGAAAGTTGGAGCTAGTGTTTGGTCTATTCATTGTTATAATGGCATTGTCATTTGGATATGAGGTATTAAATATGTTATCAAATTAATTTTTTAATAATTATTTTTAATCTTAAGTTTATATATATATATATATATACTTTTAAGCTTATTGTTCTTTCTAGTTTGCAATTGTTCAACCGGATATAAAAGATATGGCTAAAGGATTAGTTACTCCTTGGTGTTCAAACTGTCAAGAATCTGCCCTTCTTCAGGCTGTCGGCATTATAGGAGCAATTATAATGCCACATAATCTATACTTACATTCAGGTCTAGTCAAGGTAATGTAATGATAATAATAATCATTAATTATTTAAACTATTGTATTAATTATGGTTTTATTCGGGCACATATAAATTTCACTGATTACAACATTTTTAGACCTTTTTTTATGTAATCCCACCGGTACGTTTTTTTTTTATTTGAAAAATTTTAATTTCACTGTTTTCATACAAATTTAAAAATATATATATGCATAATTATTAATTATCAATAAAAACAGCTTGTTAATATTAAAAAAATTAAATACCTTAAATAAAATTTGAAGATTGGATACAGATTTAATGAAAAAAATAATTGTAATCTGTGGATTTTACCATCAGTGAAGGTTATGTGTTTTAAATCTACCACCTGTAAATCGGTGGAATTTACAATAGCCTTTTCAATAAATTATCCATTTCATACAGTCTTATTATGTAACTAATGTTTAAATAAAATAATAAATTAATAAAGTTATTTTACTGAAAAAGAGTTTATCTTAAAAAAGAAGAAAAGCCTCCTCCTCTTAGTATCAAACCAATTAATTAATTATTTGGAAATGTAGAAATATTTGATTATTTTCTAAATGTAATAAAGAAATTAAAAAAAATAATTCAATCTAAAATTTGTATTTAATATTTAGTCTAGGGAAGTTGATAGAACCAAAAAAGACAAATTACGAGAAGCCAACTATTATTTTTTTATTGAATCTACTATTGCTTTATTTGTATCATTTGTGATCAACGTGTGTGTTGTATCAGTTTTTGCACATGGATTATACAATAAGACAAATAGTGATGTGGTAAGTTGAATATTTTATTTTTATTTCGTAGTATTAATTCTTTATTTTTTATGTATAGTTGGAGATCTGTACCAAAAACAATAATACATATTCAGATATTTTCACAGTGAGTCATTAATCAATGGAATTAAAATATATTATGTGTGTATTAACTATTGATTTGTTTATTAATAATTTCAATTTTGTTAGAATGATACCGAATTAGTTGAAGTTGATATATATAAAGGTGGAGTATTCCTTGGTTGTCAATTTGGCATAGGTGCCATGTATATTTGGGCAATTGGTATTTTAGCTGCCGGTCAAAGTAGTACAATGACTGGATGTTATGCTGGTCAATTTGTAATGGAAGTATGTGATGTCAATTAATATATTAATATTCATAATAAACATATAGTATACATTTTAGGGTTTTTTAAATCTCCAATGGAGCCGATGGAAAAGAGTTGGGTTTACTCGGCTGGTTGCTATAGCACCCACATTTTATGTGGCATTTTTTAGTAATATTAATGACCTGACTGGTATGAATGACCTATTGAATGCAGTAATGAGCTTACAACTACCATTTGCTACACTTCCAGTAATTGCATTCACTAGTAATCCTCGCATCATGGGAGAGTTTACCAATGGATTGTAAATATAATTTAAATAAAAATACACTATGTAAGTTATTTTAACTGTTTATTTATTTTCAGGGGAAACATTTTAATAACAATTATTTTGTCTGCTATTATAATAAGTATAAACATATATTTTGTAATCCATCACACAATTACTAATTTTACTTATAATTTGACTTTAATAATTGGAGTTATGGTATATAGTACAATTTATTTATTGATGTGTGCTTATCTTACACTACATCTTGTTATCAGTATGCTGGATGATTGTAGTGTGCTACGTAGAAATCCAGTAAGTATTATTAGTATTATTATTTTTGGATTCATCTATTAAACACATTTTTGTTTACATTCCACGTGGCCATGCAGATCAATAATTAATTTTAAAATAAATTTCAGTTTGTTATTCGATTTATTGGTCCACAAATTGGAAACACTTTTTCTCAACATCAACAAACAAATTCACCACCAAGGTAATAAGTTGAAGAATTTATAACATTTTTAATTTGTGAAAATAGTCATTTAAATATTTAATTTTTGTTCAATATATATAATCAATGGTTATTTTGTTCTTAAGAATTAAGAGAATGTCGTTTCCACATGTTTTAACTGACTCTATTTTACTTATATGTATATTTTTTTTAAACACATAACTTGCCTTTTAATTTAATAGTAATAGTACGGTAGTGGGTGAAACTACTAATATTAGAAATAACAGTAAAATTAATTCATCTGTATGTAAAATTTGCTATGTTATACATTAATGATATGGAGTCAACACATGTGTATATGATGCCCTCTTAATTTAATTTATTAAAATATAATTTCAAGCCAGATTATGGTTTTTCATATCATAAATTATATTTCAGTAACTTTTTAACATATATTTAATGATCAATTAAAAATATAATTGATTACATATCAATTATTATTTAATTAATACTGTTATTTTAGTAATATATTTTTTTCTATTAGTTAAATAATTAGTTCATTTTTCTGTGACATTTAGTCAAATTTGTAGACAGATTTATCTTGTTAATTTAACAATTATGTAATTAAAACTATAAAAATTACAAATTTTAATAGTAATTTTAATTTTATTAATTTAAGATTAAAATTTGGTATTAAATAATAAAAATAAGTGTAAAATTAAAAATTATACACCTGTTATAATTGTTGTTTCTTATCTGCATGCAGTAACTTTGGGATTTATTATAAAATGTTTGTGATATATGTTCGGTAAATTAAAATTTTTAAACATTTGTTGAGTAATTCAGTTTTTACCTTAAATTACAGTATACTATTTTAGTTTAATTATATTTTTATTTTTTATTAAAATAATAGCAGCCAAGATGACGTAACAAATATCAAGCTATAATAATAAATATGATGGAATGTTGTTGCATGTGTCAAAAGGATTGCACTTAACACCATACAACTAGCAAGTATTTAACTAATATTATTTATTTATAAATGCTTACTTGTGTATCTAGATGTATTAGATACAAGTATCCAGGAATATTTTTTTAGATGGCTCAATAATATATGATTTTAATTTGAATGATAAAATCCAAAAAAATTTAAGTGAATTCACTATAAATAGTTGCACTATATTAATCAGGGGCAAATCCAGGGGGGCGTTTGGGGCGATCGCCCCCCCCCCCCCTATTTCCGTCTCAGGCTTAAATTTTTAATGTAATTATTTCATAGTTCATTATTCTTATTTTGTAAGACTTAGGTATCATGTTTGCTCTTTAAAAAAAATTGCTCATCCCTCCCTCTTCGGTTGGCCTAGATCCGCCACTGATTTTATTTAAGTTTTAATCCTTGTTCCATTATTATTTATATTTATATTATTAAATTAAAAAAAACTACATGTGAATATTTAATAATTATTAATAAAAGCATACTTCATTTTTAAGCAATAAAGAAAATAATTGACAATTATTAAACTGATAAAAATAATAATAATAATAATAATAATAAATGCTTATAGATTTGTTCATTAAATAAAAAATCCCTCTGGTAAAGATCAGTCTATTTGTATGAAATTTAATTGAAATAACAGTTTTAGATTCTGTAAATAACATATGAATTTGTCATCTTAAATTCCTTGAAAATTATGGATTATGATTATTTACTAATTTTTCATATCTTATCGGAACATTCAGTTTTTTTCTTTTTTTAATGAATAAAATTAATGTAACCTTATATAATGCACGTTTTGAATTATTTTATAAAAGTAATAACCACATACTTATTGATTATAGTAATATATTTATTGGTCAAAAAACTCCTCAGGTTTAACAGACACTTTTTCTTTCTAATTAATAGTTATTATAACCATTTATATTTGTATATTACTTTAAATAATATATATTTATATATGTTTTGTAATTCAGATTAAACGTGAAACACATAGTGGGCAACATTATCTAGTTACTATTATTGTTATATACATCTGATGGAAAAAATAGTGACTTTCTATTCTAGATTTTTGTTTACTGTGAACAATATTATTAATTTATTTTCAAATTGCCTACATTTGTATTTTTAATTATTATAAATTTTAAAGAGAAAATATTTTTTACTTTGTTATTTATCTTAATTAATAATACAAATGAAATCTAATCAAATGACTATCGAATAGTATACATAGATTAAAATAATCTAAAATTATTATTGTACGTACATGTATACAATTGAAATTAAATAGTGATACAAATCATCATTGATAATATATGTAAGTGTGTTATGTGTAAAATGTTTCTAAATTTAAACGAAACTTGTTAAATGTATTAACAACTTTCAATGTTTATTATTTTTTTAAATTTTTTTTTTTTAAATATGTATTTATTATAGTGTATATTTATTTTATTTTATACAATAATAATCATAAGGTTATTCAAATTTGGACAAACCTTTATAATTAAACATAAAGTTTTCTTTAAGCAAATAGTTTTCATAATAGTTATTAATAATTTTCATCTTACATGTATTCAATATTATTTTTATTTATTTGTTTTTGTAACATAATAAATTATTACATTGTATACTAGAAAATGTATATCTAATAAATCAATATTTTATACACAGACAAAAAAAAACATATTAAACATGTGATAAAAAAATTGTTATTGAAATTATGTTTTAATTAGAAAAATTTATTATTTGTTATAAATTAATATGAAATACTAGATATCTACCTATATTTATTGATATGTAAATTATACTTTGCTTCAATTATTAATATTATATGTATATAATTTTATATGAAAAAAATGTATTTTTGTCTTTCACTTTATGATATAAAATGTATACTTAATTGTATATACCTTCTTGGTAAAATTACATATTTAAATTGATGTTACCCTACCCTACTTATTACTGTTATTATTAATTTTAAGAACACATTTATACAAATTTTGTACAAGATCATTATAGGTGCAATGAAAATTATTAACAATTATTTTGAATAATAAAGCATAATGTTAAGTATTAAAAGAATAGACACAGTGAAAAATAATATGTAATATATGTATTATATAAGTTAGAACATAAATGTTTTATCTATAATTTTGAATGTACTTATATTTTTGATTTGGCCATTTACTTAACAAATATATTACATAATATGCATTGAACTTGTTCTTTTCCCAAAATATTTAAATTATAATAGAATCCCAATGAAATGTATCATTATTTTTAACTATAAATAACATTTGATACATACAAATCCATATTATTACAATTATAAGACATTATGGCAAACCATACATGAGTCTAAATAAAACTTACATACCTATGATTAAACAATTGATTTGACTTGACCAGGCTGCCAAAATTAATGGCAATAGATGTTTATCAATTTTCATAAATAGCTATTGAGAAACAAGTATGATATTCTAATATTTGTGTCTCATTTACTATATACAATCCAAAAGGATGAATTTTATGAGCAGGGCTTATTCTTGAAGCATTTTCATATTTAAATAGTCAAGAGAGATTTCTGTATGGTATAATAAAACTTTAGTTATTAATTATAATTAGAAAAATTTGTACGTTCTTAATTACAAAGTCAACAAATTAGATATGTAATGATTTTGGGTTTTTTTTTACATTTGAAAAGACACTATAACTGATGTATTATCATTGTTTTATACATATGAAACATACCTACATATCAAATCTATCGCTTACTATATAGTAACTTACTTACTAAGTTAATATTAAAGCAAACTTGTAGTCAATTTCAAATAAACTATATTCAAGTGGTTTTATTTTTTTATTTATAGTAATAAGACTTGGGTTATTTTTTTAGAGAATATTAAATTGTTTACACTTAACTAAATATTAAATCAATGTTTGGCTAATTTAATAATAACAAAATATAGTATTGTACACAATACTTTTTTAGTAATGTTTTGAAGTGCTTAAAAATAATAGATTTTAATCTATTATATTCAGAATGAGATCAAATCGGCAGCAATTGATTTTCATCTAGCAAAAGTCAAACCATAACCAAACTAACTATCTGTACGCTTGCTGTGTAGTAAAGCTTTACCTGTGCACACAAGTTTGCTGCCGAGGTCTGATTTTATTCAGAATACAGTATAGTAAACTTTATTACACTGATAAGAGTTTCATTTTAATCAACATTTCCTAATTTAAATATCACTAAAGCTTGTTTGAGGGTACCAATGAATAAATAAAAAATATATAATTAATAACAACAATAAATTTTAGTATTATATGGAAATTTGTTTGTAATTATGTCTTATTACTTATTAATATTAAGTTATTACTAATTAACTAAATATTTAACCTAATGGAAAATTTTTGGTAATTTTACAGGGGGGGAGGGATTCCAAACTATACCTAAATGACCAAGTGAGATTTGACTAACTCCTAAATATTCCAGATAAATTGTAAACAGCATAAAAATATAATTAGAAACATGTCGTCGGATCTAATAAAGTTAATATCACTTATACAGTTAAAATATAAATATTTTGATGGATACAAGTAAAATACTAATATATTGGACTTTTTTTTTAAGTTAGGGGTGTCCAGACATAGAGACATTCTTTCCCTGCCAAAAAATGCTTCATTGATGTAGCCTATCTAGTTTATCTTGGCATTTAACAAGATAACAGTAATCCAAAAACTTAATTATACTGAATAAAAAATTTAAATCTTAGTCTAAGAAAGAGAATGAGACTACATTTTTTTAATATAATATAATTCTCATATCACTGTTTTTTTTAATTCTTAAAATCCAAATACTTGCCCTAAGCACCTAGATCAGGATTAGCCAACCAGTGTGACTGATCGATCTTTCCAGGAATATAGGTGATTGTTATAAACAATAATTATACCATTATCAGTTGATCGCGTAATAAGATCCTTTTTTTTTTTGCTCATCAAACAAATTTCTTCATAAACACCTAAATTCTCCTGGATGCCGATCACCAGGGATTTAAAATGTCGAATGAAGCTCACTTAATTAAAAAGGTTGGCGACCCCTGGCTAAATGAACTGGACAGGTTATAACCATAAATATATTCAAAAATTATTTCATAATTATCATGTTGAACACATTTTATCGATAAAAATTATTATAATTTAAAATAAATTTTAATTATATCATTTTGTATATTTTATCATATAAATGCTTGTTATATTTAAAAAAAAATTGTTCAAAAAGTAGTATTAGTAATATACGCAATGATTGATTATTTTTATAATTTTTGGTATTTTTTACTAAAAGTTTGAAAAAAGAGTATTTGAAGGACTTTAAAAGAAAATATTTTTATACCAATACTTTACAACACTGAAAAAATAGTCTTATAACTAACGACTATCATACTGCATTACTTTAAACTTAAATACTAATACTCAAAGTATAAGCAAAATTCATAATAATATCTACTAAATATAAAAATAAAATGGGTTTATAGATTTTAAATTAGTCATTAAACAAGAAAAATTGTGCTCAAATATTTTTGTATACCACGACTACATAATAATTATAAGTAAGTAGTTTTGTTAAGAATTTAGTTAGTCACCAATGATCTAAAATATTGTAAGCTTCAAGCTTGTACTATGTTAGTAAGTATTATAAAGAAAATATTTATTTATTTGTGTGTTTATAAAATCATTAATTATTAATAAAGTTAATTAATTGATATAATATGTTATAGCTTATTTGGTTAATTTTAGATGTTATTACAAATGTTAAAATAAATAATTCACAAAACTTAATCAAATCATAAAATATGTATTTTTTTATAAATATGTACATAGTAATAATATTTATAAACATGAGATACTTGGATTTTGTATTTCAAGCTAATATTTATTGTTTAAAATAAGCTTTCAAAGAATTTAAAAATTATTAATGTATAGTGTCCAACAATGTAATGACAAATTTAGCAAAATATAATTTTTAAATAATTAGAATATCATAGGAAATGTTTTTAGTATTACAATTTTACTATTTTAGTAAAAATGATGTTACATTCGCAGGGTTAAATAATAGTCTTATAAATGTTTTAAATTAAACTACCCATACATTTAGTAAAAGATATATATATATATATTTTTTTTGAAACTTAAATAATATTTAATTTTAGTTAATTGAAGGTGTTACATTTCCTTTCCATTGTATTTCAATGTATGGCCACTTGGATTGTAAACAAGATTGCAAATTGTTGTCCTCAGAAATGCATATAACATCAGATTCCTGGATAATAGCATTACCTTCTATATAGGTCACCTTTGAATTAGAATTGGATCTTGGTTGTCCATTGTAATGAAATACCATGAAAACATCTGGAGTTCTGGTTTCTTGTTCGGAAAAAAACTCTTCCATAAATGATGGCATTAATATGATACCTAGCCCTTCAGAGTCCAACTTTGAAGACATTAGATTTACACTAAAAAAATCAACAGTATTACATTTTATAATCTATATAACAGTTAAATAAGTAACATACTATTCATCATCAGATACAAGGTCTAATTTTTCCAACAATGGCTTTAGACTTTGAGTACTAATGAAATTATTGCCATCTTGATCAAATAACTTAAATGTTCGTCTAGCAATATCAGCTTGTGTTTCTTTACTCACTAAGTTTTGGTCAAATGAAAACAGAACTGCAAGAGTTTAACAAATTAAATTTAACTAATTTTTATAAGTTTAGGTTTAAAAAATGCCTTCAGTACCAGTAAGATGTGTATCGCTGCCCAATACCCAGACTGGGTTACATGGATTTTTTAAATAAGTTCCAACTTGACAGTATCTTAAATGTTCTAATAAGGTCATAAAACCAACTTCACTTTGTTTTTCAATACCTTGCAATTCTATGACAAATATGTGTTTTTTAAATATTAAATGTATTTAATTATTAATTTTCTTGACTTACTAAGCCCAGCTACTACTTGATCGTTATTAAATACATTAGAAACTGCTTGTCCTGTAATCATCATATTGATTAAACTTTGACTACCGTAACCAAATTCTTTATCAATCAATGATACTTCTAAATCACATATTTCTTCTTTTAATTTAACTAAACCCTACAAAAATTATTGTATTAATTAACTTTAAAAAGGATATTTAAATATATTTAATTTACCTTAGAACGCATGACTGTATACAAAAATAACAAAACACCAAATGTATCGCGCATAAAACTAATATGGTTGTTGAAAAAAGTTTCTATACTATCCTTATTGACTTGTTCTACTCTGAAAAAATGTAAATAAAATAATTCAGCACTTGTCGAACAACATAAATTTAAATCAACTATACATACTTAAGCATAGAATGAAACTGACTGTGTTCAAGACACACTGCTTTATCATCAATATGTACAAATTTCAATATATCACAGCCGGCTGTTGCTTGACAAAGGATATCACAGGCGGCTTTACATAAAAGATGGTTTTGTTCTTCAACTTCAGCCTATAAAAGATATTCAAAAATTTAGCAAAACAACATTAAAATTTTTGAGTTCAAAACCTACTTTTTTCCAATCATCATCGACAGATTTATTGTTGACAATGTTTTTGATAATGTATGCCTGCATTGGTGCTAATACAGCACAAGGCCCACCATCAAATTGCACCAGGGCCGTAGGTTCATCATCACTGAAACAAAAGCCTGACAACGATTATTTAGGTAATCCATTGATAAACAACTGTGACAGCATACCTTGGGTCCATCGTTGGAATATATCTTGTCGTACCTGCTGACCCCAGATAAGCTTTAAAATCTCTTCCAGTTCTTTGTCGTCTGGAGAGGTTTGTGGCTCTGTTGCCTCCATTTCCGCCATTGTGACTGTTCACAGCCAATTCATTATCGTCACGTTCAAAAAAAAAATTAAATTAATAGATATAACTTACTCTCAACGTTTCAACGCTGAGGAATTAACAATTATAATTTAAATTTTAAACAAGTGTCAAGAAGTACGACAGTAGAGTGATAACTATTAACTAGTAACTACACGGAAAATCATTTAAAGTGCTTCAAAAACAAAAACCACGGTTGTAGATTATCTACAACCGTGTCAGAACCTAACGAATTCAAAAATATGTACCATAACCTAACATTTTTTTTTATCATTTTGTGAAATACTAATAACTCGCCTAAACATAATGTAAATATAATAAATATAATAATATAATATTATTACATATAAATATATTGGTAGCTATGAAAATATGAGTTTTTTGTTTTTTATTTATCAAACATTCCTTTAACCTTTTCTATTGAATTTTTACGTTTTATGTGAAAAATTAGAACTTTCATTAACTTTCGAGTCTTGCAAGTTACGCATCACTTTGGCCACACTGCCGAAGGGTTCTCTGTGACAAATTGTGTTTATTTTACAATCATTGATAGAATCTAGAAATATCTATAATCGTGATCTATTTTGTCCTTTGGGTAGTTTTTTTTTTTATAGTACTTCGTACATCAACATTCAACGTCAATTTTATTGCAACTTGTTACTCATTTGTTTCTATTAATTTGATCTCTATTATATTATTGGCGCTGAATTTCACAGAATCCAAACGACAGAAATCGCCGCAGGGATATGGAATAACAGATTCTAGTTACATCTCCAGGTATAGAAACGCAATAGTGATTTTCCAATGTTTATTAAATATTTTAGAAGTCCCCACACACACGACCCAATGTTAAGTGGTTGCGCAATGATGACTGTTCATTGTTTGATCTCAATGTTGACAAATATGGTGTTAAACAATTATTAATTTACATAATGATAGGTAGCACAGTATAATTATTATCCCACAGAGGAATATGAATTAAAAAGATTTAAAATATATTCGTCTTGGGTACTAATTTAATAGTATTTATTTTTCACTTATATTATGTAAGTTGGGTTAAAATTATCAGAAAGATTATTTTATTTTTATTATTTGCAACATTTTGTATTTTTATAACATAGGTATCATATGGACTATAGGTACAGACTGGAACTCAAAATAGTCTTAAATCTTATATTTATTAATATACCTAGGTACCAATTTTGTATATACATAAATTTTATTTAAAAGATACTTTAAAACTAATATATTTTTTTAAGCTTTAATATCTAATGCATATTATTTTAATACATTAATTTTTATTTATTTTACTACCTTCAAAATATATTAACTGCGAAAAATATGTATGTATTCTTGCCTGAATTTAAATTTTAAAATGTAATTATGCTTTTAAAATATTCAGAATTAATTAAATTCATGACTAATAAATTATTCAACAATAATAGTTAAATTACTCATAAGAACAAAAGGTATCCTCTATTAATTATCTTTTGTACAATATAGATTCTATACTGCAGGCAGTTTAAAAATGGATAGTTTTGTACTTAATGAATCAGCTCGTACATCAACTCCTTAATACTAAAATCAGAAATGATTGTATGCCAACCATTTTTGATTAGTTATGGGTGCGTGAGTAGTGGTAGCTTGTGCTGGTGACAATAGGGTAATGAGGACAGTTTAAACATGTTATCGTTCGTTGAACCAGCTATTCTTGAATACAGTGTAATTGGAATATTAACTCGATTTTAAATTTTATTTTATACATATAGTACCACTTAAATATGCTTTTCTAAATTCAATGCTATTTCTTAATATACAGCTATTTTTAATAGATATAGTTTATTAGGTACTATTTATTTTGTTCTTACTTAGATATTTTAGTTATATTTTTATTGTTTTAAAATTTAATTTCTTTATTGATATAAGTATGTCTAGGGAGAGCTAAATCTCTCCTATAACCTATACAAATAAAAATAATAAATATAAGTTAAAAATAGTTAACATTTTCATAATAGATTCATAAAATAATATGAATTTAAAAAAAAAATGTTAGGTAATTGATATTATTTTATTATCTAATAACTAAGTCTTAAACTAGTAACATTTTTTTGAACTAATTAATTATGACTCAAGTACTATTTATTTTATTTTAATAACTATAAAATAATTATTTTTAATTTGATTTTTTATCTCTAGTTGTATTAAAAAAAATTCAATAAATATGTCATTAAAACCAAAACCAATAAACTTTACGGAAAAATGGAACAGTCTACAAGAAACTGTAAAAGGTGTCATAACACTAGACACAGTTCCTAGGGATGCATGGAATGAACGTTTCAATGATGTTTACTCTATGTGTGTGGCCTTCCCAGAGCCCCTCGGTGATCAACTTTATGATTCAACAAAGTTGTTCCTAGAGAACCACGTACTTGAACTATTGACTATTATACAAACCGGAGGTACTGCAAATCTGTTACAAAATTATTATACATATTGGCAGAAGTATAGTAAAGGTGTCAAATACCTACATTCACTTTACCAGTATGTATTTTTTATTTAATATTACATATTAAAGTATGTATAATAATTTAAAAAATGTCTAGGTACCTTAATAACCAACATATAAAAAAACATAAACTATCTGAAGCAGAAGTCTTATATGGAAATATTACACCAGATGCCACTGAACAGATGGAGGTTGGAGAACTAGGGCTTGATGTGTGGAAACACAATATGATTGTACCATTGAAAGATAGTATGCTCGAGTTATTATTAGATGAGTTTGACAAACAAAGACATAACATATCTATGACTACATCTTTGGATATCATTGCTGGTGTTATAAACTCATTTGTTGTTGTCCAGGAGTTTAGAAAAAAATATCCACTTGAAGTAAGTATTAATATTTAATTATTATCAAATAATAAAGTATATTTTAAATTAAACATTTTTTTTTTACAGTTGTATCAAAATTATTTTGAGCAACCTTTTTTGGAGCAAAGCAGTGAACACTTTAAACGTGAAGCTGCAAGATTGTTACAAGAATGCACTGTGTCTGAATACATGGTTAAAGTATTGCAAATATTGAGAGAAGAAGGAATTAGATCAAAAAAATATCTTCATGATAGGCATGTTTTGATAATAATGAAGCTGTTTATAGAGAATATAATTGTTTATATTTTATAGCACTTTTACTAAATTGCGTGGACGATGTCGTCAACATATGGTTGGTGATCATTTAGATTTCTTACATGGAGAGTCTGAAGCTATGATAAAGGAAGAGCGACGAAATGATATGCACAATATTTATTTACTTTTACGTGAAATTAAAGATGGAATGACCTCGTTAGTTGACATTTTCAGAGAACACATAAAGCAACATGGCATTAGAGTTATTGAATCTTTAAAACAAGAACAAGTATGTTTTTAATACACAATTTTAAATCTGAATCACAATTAATATTTATAATTTTTTATATAGATATATGTACATTTTGTTGAGGAAATTTTGGATGTACATAAAAAGTACAAATCTATAGTTGTAGATGTGTTCAACAATGATTTATGCTTCAGTGGTGCTCTTGATAAAGCATTTACAGTAATTATTAACTATAAACCTGTAAAAAACCAATCATCAAAGTCCCCAGAATACTTATCAAAATATTGTGATAATTTATTGAAAAAATCATCTAAAGGCATGTGTGAGGGTGAAATTGATCACAAACTATTACAGTCTATTACTATATTCAAGTATGTAGATGATAAAGATGTATTCCAAAGATTTTATCAAAGACATCTGGCAAAACGGTTAATACATCAACAAAGTCAGTCCATGGATGGAGAAGAAGGAATGATCAACAAATTGAAAGTAAATTATTTATCATATGTTAAATTTGTATTTTGTTAATTATCATGTTTATTTTTAGCAAGCTTGTGGCTATGAGTTCACGAATAAATTACATAGAATGTTCACTGATATCAGAGTATCAGAAGGATTAAATGCAAAATTCCATAGTGAATTCCTTAAACCTACTGATGAGTTAAATGTCACTTTTTCTATGTATGTATTGCAAACTGGAGCTTGGCCTTTAGGATCATCAATTGTGTCATCATTTGTTATTCCTAAACAACTGATACCTTGTATACAATATGTAAATATTTAAAATGCAAATAATATAATAATAATATCTGTTATTTACAACCAATATTTATTGTTTTTAGTTTGAAGAATTTTACAAAGAAAAATTTAATGGGCGGAAATTAACATGGCTTCATCACCATTGTCAGGGTATTTTTATTTTATTAAATTATTATTAAATCCTTAGCATTTATTAAAATGTATTTATTTATCGTACCAATAGGCGAGTTAAAATTGAATTATTTACAAAAAGTGTATATGGTGACAATGCAGACGTTTCAAATGGCTATCATGTTACTATTTGAAGACCGTGATACAATAAAATACACTGAAATTCATGAACTGCTTCAATTAAACAATGATCAATTTCAAAAACACATTAATAGCTTAATAGAATGCAAATTGTTGCTGCTTGATGGTGATGTAAGTAAACTGATTAAGGATTTTAATTAACTTAATTTTTTACAATGCTATTTTTTTATTTTTTTTAGAACGTATCATTAAACATGGCATATACCAATAAGCGTACAAAATTGCGCATAACATCAACTCTCCAAAAAGAAACCCCACAAGAGGTTGAACAGACTGTTAATTCTGTTGAAGATGATCGTAAAACATACTTACAGGCTGCTATTGTTAGAATAATGAAATCGCGTAAGATATTGAGACATAATCAACTTGTGAACGAGGTAAGTAAAATAAATAAAAATGTGTAATATAATATATACTATATGAAAAATATCTTTATGTTTTAGATACTTTCCCAATCTAAGTCATTTGCTCCATCGATTGCACTTATAAAAAAATCCATTGAGACATTAATTGATAAAGGATATCTAGAACGCACTCCAAATTCATCTGATGGCTACAGTTATGTTGCATAATATTTTTTAAATGAATACATACTTAATATATACATATTAATTGTATTACTGTTTCATTATTATACATAATTACTTATTTTTTCAATGTATTGAAAATGGTTTTTGTATTGTATATACTTTATATATTTTTTAGAATTTTATTTGTTCTTGTAAACTCTAAATTGAGTATCAAACTAATCCTTTTAACACAATAGATAATTTAATTTAATGTCATGGATTTATTATCAGAAAGTGTTTGTTTGTATTGTTACCCAATATTTAGAATTAATTGTTGTGTTGATGATAAACAAATTAATTGAATGTCATTTTAAATAAGCTTTACATAAGTTGACTACCTATTACTATGTTCAAAATGTTGATATATATATATATATATATATATATGATTTAGCACAATGTCTTATAAAACCAAGTAATCAAAGAAGTAGATCATTGTTTGAATTTAAAACTTGAAATAAATTATATTATTGTAATTATAATTAATTTTGTATATATAATATACAGGTATTCAATTTTTTTAGCATCTCATTTTCATTTTTATTTCTATGAAAAAAATTCCTTGAAACAATTACAAATGCTCAAATATTTCCGCACGAAACTAATTTTATCGTTAGAAAGCAATTATTTAGATCACTCAAAAACTATGGAATTTGTATTTAAATCCGCGCCCCTGAATACTATAACAACTTATAGGTATTGCGGTGACAAAAGTAGACGTATGCGAAGACTCAGAGAGTTATATATGTACACGATATAATAATATATTTGTTGACATTCAATATATCATTCTACAGTTACATTAGAAAAAATAAAATCGATATGTTATGCAAGAGAATAATATAGTCGACCGAATCCATTCGCGCTAATCAGGAACGCACTTTTGCTGCTTCCGTAGAAGCTCGAAAGTTCAAATCGTGTACTCCGTTCTTCGTAGCTGACAACGAAACGTAATTTTTTTCTTAATGTAATAATAAAATGTGTCCTAGTTCGCAGAACAAATGATATATTATTATATTGTATACTGTACAGCGTCCTAACCGAATTACGCTCATTTAATTATAATAATAACACTAAGGTTCCAGTGATATAATTAAATTTGTCATCACCATAAGGTCAGTAGTATAATAATTCACAACCGATATATTTAGAGGTGTACATACGAGAGGAATAGATCCTTTCACATAGACCAAAGATTTTTATTTTTTATTAACTAATAGTTCAGTATAGGTACTCAGTAATTTAAATATTTTGTAGTTTATAAATAATTATAACATCCCTGATCTTTTCACAATGGGAAAATTGTGTGTACACGCCACCGGATGTATTATAGTTTATTGTTACTATATAGTATACATTATAGCCGTAAAAAATTCTGTATTAAACATGATGTGGCGTTTAGGGGTATGGAAGAGAAGGCAATACTCGACATTTCAGACCTGCGTTGCACAGAGACGGATTCCGGGGATACCACTACGGTGCTCGATGGTCTTTTGAGAGCTGGACCGCACTATGGTAGGTCGTTAGGCAATCATATATCGTTCGTATTGTCAAATAAACGTAATAATTTACTGTCATCGTGTACAGATTACGGCGATGTGACTGGCTGCAACAGTCCTACGGATCGATGTGACGACAACGATCAATCATCTGGATCTCTGAGCACTGACCAAAATTCAAATAACAACATCAAGAGGAAACAACGGAGATACAGGTAACAACCGCAGTAGGTATACACTAAAGTATATCTACGGAAATTTTTTGTTTTTGTTTTTATGACAGTAATTATACTCAGGGATGAGCATGGAATTTAAACAAAAATATTTTTAAAAATTTAGATATACCTATCTATCTATCTAAATATATGTATAATGTATAAATGTATATATAAGAAAAAGCTAATATAATTTTTAAAATATTGCACTAACTACCTAATAAAGTGTTTTGTCTGTTTTGAAAGTTGAAACAACGAGGTTTTAGTGGTTTTACTAAAAATAGATAAATACTTAAGATTTGAGACCTATGTATTTTGTTCTTGTATTTCAACTTGAAATTTTGAAGTACAAAAAGTAAAGTATTCGTTGAATATTCCATGCTTATAACTTATAAGCAATAGTTGCCACTTATTGGACTCACGGTTGATGGACTAAATCACAGTTATTGGACTCAAACAGACTGGTCCCAATTCACACCTATACTTATGCGGTATAGGAAAAAATTCGTCTATTGGACTCAGCTAGTATTCACTATAGTGGTTGATGGGCAATGAGGTTAATGTAGAATGCATCAAACTAAGAGCATATTTTCATAATTAATCCATATTTCCGATTTTATCGCTTATATTTTGACAATTAATACTCTGTTTTATGATATTTCTATGACTATTGAAAAGAATTAACATTTAAAAATATTATTATACATAATTTGAAGTTATTATTTACAAAACAACATTTAAAAAACATTTTTTAATTGTTCATATTTTTTTCTTTGTAAAAGACGGTACTTATATATTTGAAATATATAAATAAATAATATAATATAATGAATATTATTAGTATATAGCTAAATTGAATGTGTTTTTACAATACATAATATGTTAATGTTTTTTTTTTAATTCTTGGATCTTTCTCTTTATTGACTTAGTTGGTAAATGGACTCAAATAGTCTGGTCCCAAAGTGAGTGCAATAAGCTGCGACTATTGTACTTATGACCTATCTACATAAATATCAATGAATTAGCCATAGGCACAACTAAACCTCTAAAACGTGGGGTACTAAAACTGTTAACAATTTATCAATTGATGGCATTTAACTAAAATAATAATAATTAGGTAAAAAAAACAAAGAGTGTTAAATTTGAATTTGGGGGGCGCTTAAGGCTTTTTTACATCTCCCTAGTTGCACCACTGAACTTAGCCCTTAGCGACTAGCGTATATATTATATTACTATACCAATTACAAGACACAATCCGACAATCATGAAACTATACTGAAACTATTCGTTAGGGACATCAAGTGAAATTATGTTATTGTTTATTAAAACTTCAATAACTTTTTTATTATAATATTAAATTAAAATGTTTATAATAATTAAAAATATAAATTAACATGCTTATACTCAAGAATGAACGAAACAAATACTACCCCGTCGACTGTTGAGCATGTTTATGACGACTCGTCGTAGCTGGTGTATGTTAAATTTGAATTTTTGTTTTCAGAACGACGTTTACGAATTTCCAACTAGAAGAATTAGAAAACTCATTTCAAAAAACACATTACCCTGACGTGTTTTTTCGCGAAGAACTGGCAATGCGAATCGACTTAACTGAAGCTAGGGTGCAGGTTAGTATCGATATTATTCATATACCAAGGGGGCACGGACACATGATACTGAGGCTCATTTCTTTCTACAAAATATATTTTTAATGTACACGGATTCAATGGAAAATTTAAAAAATAAAAATATTCATATCTCAAAAATTTACTAAATTATAAATTCATAATAACTTGATATTTGATAATACATTATTTAAATAATTAATCGGGAATTGTTCCCATTTATTGGGACACAAATTGAATCACGTATGATTAAATATTAAATTTAAAACCTACTACGTAGTAATTTTTATTACTTTTTAGCTATTAAATTATTATAATGAATAGGTAATTAATACCAGAAATAAGAAAAGTTAAAGTTTGAGAGTTGAAAGGAGTCTACAAATTTTCTATGATTTCTGGGAACCGATGGTTCTTTAATCTGGACTTCCATATTATTGGTATTTAGTAGGTATACCATTCGCAATCAATTTAACATTTTTTAAATAAATGTCCAAATAATTTATAGGTATGGTTTCAAAATCGTAGAGCCAAATGGCGGAAGCAGGAAAAAACTTTGGTTTCCCAGCATCAGAACCAAAACGAACCAATTATAAGTCCTTGTTTAACAGGTTAGAAATTAATTATTAAATCTTAAAACTATAATTTTTCCTACATGATAGCTTAACTATGTTGACTTGTATGACTTGTTCATGCATGGTTTATATATATATATATATACATGATATTGTTATACAATAATAAAATGCTGTATAATATTAGGTACAGGCAGTGGGACAATAAACACAACAATACATATATCATTTTTGTTATATTTCAAAAAATGCTAGTTAACAGATAATAATTATGAAACTATTTATTTTTAAATTTTATTATAAGCCTTTTTCTATGTAAGAATTCATTCATTTGAATTTTCATTTATATATTGCCATTGACTGATTGATCTAAACCTAATTACATATTAATCAGTAACCATCAATAAATATATACTAATATAAAAAAATTGTATACAATTGTTCGTGTATCCTGTGTGGTATTTAGACGTCGATACGTCGTAGAAATATTTTAACAATCTAACAAATTAGTAGGGCTGGTAATCTGGTATGGGGAAATTTTATTTTCGCATTATTTATAATGGATATGTCAAATTTGAATTCAATGATATATTATTAATAATTATTGTACTTATACGAAAAACGATTCTGGTCTTCTGAGTGAATGAGATTGGTGGAATATGTATAAATATTATTTCCTAAGATATAGTTTATCAGATATTGCATCATTTATATGGATAATTGAATTATTATCAGTATTTATTCTTAAATTCAGTCGATATTATAGATTTAACTAATTTTTGCATTTTACTTAAAAACCAAATCCGACATATTGACTGTATCGTAAAATGGTGTAAAAGGGTTATGAATATTATGGTATACATATAGCTTAAAATTAATCTTAATATAAGTTTTTTTTATGTCTAGACAATGTTAATCTGATTCGGTTATACTTAAGAATGCTTTGATAGAGCCTCTATCAAAGAACTCTAATTCTACTTTTCTCAATTACAAAAAAAAAATTATATTGATTTTGTTGAAAATTAATTTTGGGTTGTAATATTGCTAATTTGTATTCTATAGTTAAAAATTTGTTATCATAAAAACATTAGAAACTGTCTCACCCTATATTGAATTGTTGAAGAATGAAACACGTTTTTTACATCAAAACGTGATGACTAAATATAACATTTTATTTTTCATTAAAAACATTGGTTATAATTTTATACTTATTAGCATATTTATTATACTGTATAATGATTTATAAGTAAAGAATATATAGTATATAAATGTATTTTAAAACACATTTTTTCATTATTTTTCAGATAATCCAATATTCGGAAATTCTTCTAGCCTTCTTCCTCAGCCAGATTGGAACAGTCTATGCTCTTATAATTCATTTCAACCATCAGCGACGTTCGATAAGGATCTACAAGCAATTGACATCGACAATGATTTACTTCGGTTCAAAACAAGAGAACTACATGAAAACGATATGCTCATGTCGCCACCTTCATAGACATATATTAATCATTTGTTAAGTAAATTGTTAATTAAATAAACTATATACCATTATGTTAAATGCCTATTTTATATCACTTATATAAGTCATAACCATAACTTTTCCGCAATTCTGAAACATAATCCATACAGGAGTCAGTTATTTGGTGATATAGAATTCAAAATTCATATATTTAATACACGGTATAGTATAGTAGTATACACTAACGCGCTATATGTGTGTGTATATATATTATAAATATATGTATAATATGTATGTTGTGTGTAGAAAGCCGTATGAAAAATTAGTCTTTTTGTAAAAAGACTAGGCGTTATGCAATGGGGTAGGCCATTTGCGAATTATTAATTATTATTCTTAACAGCCAGCTGTTATTCAGACTTATTGTAGACACACTAACAGCAGTTAAGCCTTTTATAAACTACAATTATTATAAAATAATTTTATTTTAATTTATTATTTATACAAAAAAAATATATGTATAATATATAAACTGTATGAGTCATTGTGTTTACTTAGCGAAATTGTACATATTATTGTACAGTTTTTGACAACAATGAAACGGCCAGCTATTTTAAAGCTTTTGCGTGCTTGTTAATGAATTACTTAATTTTTATCATTGGATTTAGATATGGATTGATATCGTGTAAAACAAATACTCGTAGATGTGCTTGTCGGAAAAATAATGTATTGTATAGCTCAAAATACCTCGCAAAAACACATTTAACAATAAGTAAATATAAATATATTTATATATTTTCTGTTTTGTTAGTTGTTTAGTGACATTAGTAATATGTTTTAAAAATAAATAAATTAAATAAATTAAATAATAGTTAAAAATTATACAATAATATTACTTATATATAATATAATATAACTTCATTAAATAAACACAATAGGTATTTACACAGTTTACACATTATAATTCTTTTATTTTTTATTTTTTATTTTTTTTCTAGTAATAAATTAAAATAAAAGTATCTACTAAAGAATAATTTTGTTTTTCACCATTCTACTGTTAATTTATCTGCAGTAAACTTGAAAAACAGCCGGCCGTTTAGAAAAATAATAAGTAGTTTCCAAACGAGCAACCCCAGCGCAAAGAACCTAGTATTTTCGATAAAAGGGGCTAATCTTCCTACGGTATAAACAATTGACAGATTGTATCGCATAGACCTTTTATGAATTATAAGCCTATATAGACAATATATTGTTTATTTATCAGGTACTTATGGTTACATATGTGCATACACATTGTAAGTTGTGACAATATCTAGAGTATTATAACGTGTTGCTAAGGTAACTCTAAAATCATAACAATTAATTTATTGTTGTTGTTTTTTTTTGTTATGTACCAGATTACTTAAAATCTATTTTTCTATCATATAAAGATTATGTTCAATATTACATGCATATATATATATATATATATATATATATATATATAACAGTATAATAGCAGCTAGGTAATCTATAAGTAAAAGCACAAAAATGGTTCAATTAGAGCTAAGTAAAATGTTAGCAGTCTCTGTAGATGATATGAATGAACAAGATCTAGAACACTGGTACGATGAAGTTACAGTAACCGAATACGATCAACTGGATTTTGAGTTGGATCGTAAACAATGTGAAAACATGTTTTTAATTTTCCGACGAATATTAACGTATAAAGGAGAACAAGTAAGACAAATACAAAACTACATATAGAGAGGTTTTAAATGCATTGTATAAGTATTATACTTGATTTGAAAATATAAAGGTCGATTCATTGATGACTGAAATTGAAGATTTGGCTACTAAACAGGGAGAAGAAGAAGCGAGAAGATTGAAAAAAGAGGAAGAATCTAGAACTATTAACGTGGATGATTATTCACAAAATGATCGTAAGTGATGAATTATTATTGATTATTTGTGATATCCCTCAAAAAATTTAATTATCTGAATAGTACCTTAGATTAAATGTATATGCATTTAATCTATGATAGCACAGGATAGACGACGGAAACCTTACGGTTTTTTTTTGGTTTTAACTGCATTCAGGAGTTTAGGAGGATGGACACCACCTACCCAACGTGCAACGTAACATTTAACATCTGATAAATGTTTCAAATAGCGTGTAATTACAAACAATTTTGAGTATTAAATTTCAATATTCAATCAAAAATAACTGCAGAGTACTGTTCATTTCAAAAACGTCGAATTCCCGCGAGTAACCTTATATGACTGTAAAATAAAATAACTAATAACCTATATTAGTATATAAAGTATATTAATATAGTTATATAGTTTAAGTTTACGTATATTGAGTAACTGTAATAATGTAGTTTTTCGATTTATTGTAAACAATAAGTATTATACAATAGGTACTTGATCGCTTACCGGTAATGCCACCTAGTACCCTATAGTATAATTGTATTTAAGTTTTTTTTCAAAAGTATTAAAAAATAATTATGTATAAGCACTGTAAAAAATTTCAAAACGTCCGTGTTAGTTCTCTATTTCAAATAATTTGTTACATTAATATAATATTATATCTACTAATCTTGCAGGGTATTTGTATCTACCTATTTATAATATTCAAACGGTTTATTAAAAATTGTAATTAATAATTCAATTGTATTATCAATATATTAGTTAATATTGATTTTATATAAATTTTAACTGTATATCTAGAAACCGAAGTAATCAGAAAGGAATTGACTAGACTTGAACTAGAAAATGAACGTTTATCATCGGATGTTCAACAACAAAAACAAGAAGTTGATTTTAAAGTCAAAGAACTGGACAAGGTAGAAAAATATTGATAAATTATACATTTATTTTATAAAATATAAAATTAAAATAAAATCTCAATGATTTTAGATTCTGAGCGGAGTGATGATCGTAATTGATTTCACAATGATAGCCGATAGGTACAAGGTTTTTTTATATTATAAGTACACGATAAGTTGTCAATAAAATGCTTTAGTTTTCAACTTTAGGAGTAATTTTGGATAGAAAATTGGATTTAATTTGTATTTTATGAAGGTCAAAATTAAAAATTCCCAATAATTTATTTTACAATCAGTGAAAACTAATTAAGAAAAACAAAAATGTTAATACTAAATCTGATTTTAACTAAATTGATTTTTTTATTTTATTATAAGTCAAATTTTCATCAGGCATTTATATTTTATATTTTTAGCTATTGATAGACAATTACAATTTTATATTTTTTTAGTTTTTTTTTTTGTAGATGTCAATAAAAATATTATGAACGGATAAAAATTCTTAAAAATATAATACAAGGTTACTACTAATAAGTTAATTTCCCAATTAAAAAATATCAACAATTTATAACCTCAATATTTTTTGTAAGCATTTAAATTTAGAATTTTGACAAAATTCGTGAAAATCTCAAAAACTATATCTGAAATAATTGAGTTATCATAATTCTGGTTTTTTAAAAAACTTCACAGGTACAAGAACTACAAATATTTCATGTTTTAATTTATTTTAATATTTTAGCATAAAAAAGTAAAAAAATATTTTTTTTATTTAATTATTTTCAAAACAATTGAAGATAGCCATTTAGTAGGGTTTATTTTTTTCGAAAAAAACTACAAATTATTT